>CM038142.1:126221919-126774715 GCA_021437245.1 Aegilops speltoides | reverse complement strand
CCACAACTCATGAGCATCCCGAACGGCATGAGTTGAAATATAACTACATTGCTCAAAGCATCGAAATTACATTAGAAGCTTGAGCATTGAGATAAGAGTTTTCTCATCCTCTATAGATAATCTTTGGGGATCCTTTGGAGGAGAAAAACCCATATCTACAATTCGCTCTAAATTTGGGTCTATGACCCTAAAGAGATTAAGCATGCGAATTACCCAAACATCAAAATTTGTGCCATCGAAACTAAGAGTGTCATAGAATCCTAAACCCCTAGTAGACATCCTTACTCTCTAGGCGGTTAAGCCCTAAAAGGAGAGACGAGGCTCTGATACCAATTGAAAGATCGAGGATGTCGCCTAGAGGGGGTGTGAATAGGCGCTTTAAAATAATTATGGTTTAGGCTTGAACAAATGTGGAATAAACCTAACGGTTAATTTTTCAAGCACAAAACCTAAAACAACTAGGCTCACCTATGTGCACCAACAACTTATGCTAAGCAAGATAAACAACTATGTGATAGCAAGATATATGACAAAGAACAATATGGCTATCACAAAGTAAAGTGCATAAGTAAAGGGCTCGGGTAAGAGATAACCGAGGCACGCGGAGACGACAATGTATCCCGAAGTTCACACCCTTGCGGATGCTAATCTCCGCTTGGAGCGGTGTGGAGGCACAATGCTCCCAAGAAGCCACTAGGGCCACAGAATCTCCTCACGCCCAAGACAATGCAAGATGCCGTGATTCCACTAAGGGACCCTTGAGGGCGGTCACCGAACCCGCATAAATGGCAACCCTTGGGGCGGTCACCAAACCCGACACTTTGGCAACCCTTGGGGCGGTCACCGAACCCGTCAAAATGCTCGGGTGATCTCCACAACCTAATTAGAGACCCCGACGCTGTCTGGAGCTTTACACCACAATGATTGAGCTCAACACCACTAACCGCCTAGGGCGCCCAAGCACCCAAGAGGAACAAGCTCAAGGGCACCAAGCACCCAAGAGTAATAAGCTTATCAAACTTCACTTCCATGTATCACCGTGGAGAACTCAAACCGATGCACCAAATGTAATGGCAAGGGCACACGGAGTGCCCAAGTCCTTCTCTCCCAAATCCCACCAAAGCAACTAATGCTAGGGAGGAAAATGAGAGGAAGAACGAAGAAGAACATGAAGAACTCCAAGATCTAGATCCAAGGGTTCCCTCACTAAGAGGAGAAAGTGATTGGTGGAAACGTGATCTAGATCTCTCTCTCCTTTCCTCAAGAACTAGCAAGAATCATTAGAGGGATTGAGAGATAGCAAGCTCAAGAAGGTCAACAATGGGGAAGAACACGAGCTCAAAGGATAAGGTTCAATGGGGAAGAAGAGCCCTTTATAGGTGGGGCAAAATCCAACCGTTATGCTCACAACCCGACAGAGCGGTACTACCGCCGTCCTCACGGTATTACCGCTAGGGATCATGGTACTACTGCTTATGCACAAAAAAAATACTTCCGCATCTACCTCCGCAGGACTTGGGACGAGTTTTTGGTCCGGAGCGGTACTACCGCTGTAGGAGCATGGTAGTATCGCTCTGGAGCGGTAGTAAAAAATTACATCCGCTCCAATTCGCGGTAGTACCGCTGCAGCCTTTTCAGAACACCAAAACTGCCATAACTTTTGCAAACGGACTCCGAATTCGATGAAACCAGGTTTGTTGGAAAGCTAGCGACAAGGGATAACACAATCTTGAAAGAAATATCAATAAGAAGCAAATTAGAAAAGGCCCATAAGAAAATGGTGAGAACCCTTCCTCGGATAAGACCGGTAAAACCTCCAACACTGAAAACATCATAGAGGATGCATGCGAACTCTGTTTTCGATGAACTCAAGCTTGTCATCAAGATGACCATAAGCTCTAAGACTCACAAAGAGAACCAAACAAGAACCAAGAAACAAGATGCAAGGATGCAATGGTTTGAGCTCTCTACTAACGATACGATCAAGCTACCAACTTGAGAGCCCCCCTTGATAGTACGGCAAACGATCCTATAACCCGGTCTCCTAACTACCACCATGAGACCGGTAAAATAGAAAACCTATCAAGGGAAAACCTTTGCCTTGCACATGGTCCACTTGAGCTAGATGATGACGATCTTGACTCCCTCAAGTTGGACCACCTTTCTTGATTGCGTTGGCTTGATGAAGACTAGATGATTGCTCCCCCATAGTCCACTATGGGTGTGCCACTCTTCGTCTCATCTTCACAAGTCCATTGACACCACAATGGATGGCAAGATTCAAGCACTTGATCTCTTCGTGATGCTCCACTTGAACTTGCACACGGCAATCTTGATGACGATCACCACTTGATGTCATCCTTTCCATGGGTTGTATGATATCTTCCTCTTGATGCAAGCCCATGGATATGTACCTAACCCCACATAGAACTCTCACATAGACCATGGGTTAGTACTCAAAGTGCAATGGACAAGGCTTACCATACCATGGGATCACTTGATCCCTCTCGGTACATCTTCTACGCTTTGTGAGTTGATCAACTTGATTCACTCTTGACTTAGTCTTGATCAACCTTGAATCTTTGCAACTCTCTTCATTTGGATGATGTCTTGAAGGTAAACATGAATGATCACACAACCTTCTTCTTCAAGACATGCTTGCAATAAGCTCAACACTCGCATGACCAATCTTTGGATAATTCCTTAATAGCACCTTGGTCAACTCATAAACTCCTTGAAACCAACACATGGACCTCAAGAAAAGCCTATGGACAAATCCTTCAAATATAACTCAAGACAACCATTAGTACATAGAGATTGTCATCAATTACCAAAACCAAACATGGGGGCACCGCATGTTCTTTCAATCTCCCCCATTTTGGTAATTGATGACAATCACTTTCAAGAGAGTTTATATAAGGAATTATGCATCACCATGCAGTGCAACAAACAATAGTGCATGCGAATGAGATGCAAATGCTAAGGAACAAAACCAAACCAAAGCAAGAATGAGATGCAAATGCTAAGGACCAATCTTTGAAGAATAAAGATATTATGATAAGCGCAAAGGAGTGTTCTAAAGAAACTAGAGAAGCTCCCCATGATTTGTGCACACATAAGAATTTTTGTATTTGAATACAAAGTGCACAAAATAGGATCATAGCTCCCCAAAATCAATATAAACTCACATCCAAAGGCAAGTGAGCAAATAGGAAACAAAGCCTAGCGCTAGTAATAAGCACATGGTTGAGCACCATGTAAAAGAGGCAACTTAAGAATAGGCTCAACCAAAATGATGTGTGTGAGTCATGGCGAAGCACTTGAGAAGACTAAAATTAGGATGAGCATTAAGCATCAACATAGTCTTGAAAGAATGAGGCACACGGTGCAAGGCCTATCATTCCCACACACAACTGGCAAATGGGTTCACAAGCTTACTAATAAGTAAATAGAGAACCTATGCTTGTGACAACCCGTGGTGAAGATAGACGATGAGAGGCTCATCAAGACGAGGGATACCAATTAAGATGGCAAAGCCTCATAAAGATAAGCAAGAGGAAAATAATCTTCACCACACAAGAGTGCATCAAGATGCAATGACAGAGGACACACACTCAAGGCAAAAGCTTTCACGGAGCCACCAAAGAAATAACATAAGAAAGACAAGGTGGACGTGAAAGAAAGGAAATCATCTAGAGATGTAATTTCTCTCAAGTGTATAAGGGTCTAGGTAGACGAAATCATGACGATATATATCTACAAAGAAGGATGTACACCAAATAGTTACAACACGAAGGAACAAGATATCCAAAAGGAAGTCATACATATACCAATAAGATATGTGCTTGGAAGCATAGCCCAAGGCTAGATATGGTCTTATTCTATGTAAATGAATTCCTACCACACAACCATCAAAGACATCACAACTAGCAACAAGAGATCATTGTTGCGATGCTTTGAGAAAGGAAAAAAGTATCACAAGAAAGAAAGAATAACATGCCATGATACAATCGACACATGTTTGATGCAATAATGTGTGCATGTAGTAGATGATGATACTTGTTACGGAGATAGCATTGGAAGGATGTAGTAGATACCAATTGAAGGTAGAAAGTAGTTCATTGATCATCCTAGCTTGACTCCAATAAGCACATGGTGACAACACGCCCTTTTGAATGAGTCAAGTATCCAATGCATCTCCAATTGTTCCTAGAACAAAAACACAAACAAAATGGTACCCAAACTCATTGGGACCAAAGAGTTAGAGAACCAACAATACATAGGACAAACTCCACATAGATGTGTGCATATAGATATGAAAATGAATCTCATGCACATCTCATCCTATTTGAGACTTGGTGGAGTTTCCCCTATATCAAAGAAAGAAAACATGCCAAAGGAACTACATGAAGTTAAAATGCATGCTCAATACTTTCAAGAACCGAGGCCAAATGAAAACGAAATGCCAAGTGAAAAGGATACCAAATAGATAAATCATCACTTGGAAGATATCATTAATGATACATCAAGGAATGAGATATCCATTGATACACACTGAATTAAAGATGTTACACTCCCAAAGAGAGGATGGTTCCAAACAAACCAAGCTGTCAAAAAAGTTTCATGATGGCACAAGGTACCAAAAGGAAAACGGCTTGCCTTCCATGAACACACACTTGATAAGGGTCACAAGATGAGCGTTTTATAGAAAATAGGATAGCTCCCCCACGAGTTGTGCATTATAGAGGATTTGCATTTGAATACAAAATGCACAAGGTGGGATCACCACTTTCACTATATCTAGAAAACACTAGACAAGAACAAGAAATAAACAAGATCCACAAGTGGTATGGAAGACAATGGAGGTGACACAATCCTTGGCAAGAGAAAAGGCAAGTAAAACAAAAGCCAATGTAAAGATGATCAATAAATTCTACCACACATAAGAGACCACCAATTGTAAAAAGACTAGAAGCAGATGGAAAGAATTCGTGGTAGATATCAAGGATATCCAACATCATCTTCACACCACACACAAGCAAATTACAACTTGTAGAGCTAACATACCACCTAGGAACAAGATAATTTACAATATCAATTCTAGGTGACAATATCTCGGATGTACACATTTTCTAGGCTTGTAATATGCACAAAGCATATTACTCCCCCATAATGTGATACCAATAAGAACTTAACAAGAGGCAATAAGAGGATCCAACCGAGATAATCAATGGATTTTTTAGAATTTGAATTTCTCATGAGAGATATACCACCTAGTGACTCGATAATCTTGTAATATCAATACAAGATGGTATTCCTCATGTACAAACATTTATAGGATTGTGAGGTGCACAAAGTACATCACTCCCCAAATTGGGATGTTCCATTAATCTCTCACACGAGCCAACTAGGATACAAACAAGAAGCAAAAGGCTCAACGATGACGACATCGCACATGATGTGCAAACCAACACACGATACTTGATTGCTCAAGATAAGCAAGTTGGAAGCACAACATATACAAACACATGCAAGGAACAAAACCAAAACATGCATGGGGGCAAGTAACTTTCAATGTAAACAATTAAAGTACAAGTTATCGCAAGGAGGCACATTGGATATAAGATAGAAACTTGATAATTCAATTGACTTGGCTTGAGACAAAAGGAATGATGAAGTCCCCTTAATTCTTCATAATGTAGCCAAGTCTCCAGTGCCCTCCAATAACACCTATTGATCAAGTTTGAGCTAGTTGGTCCCCAACTAAGTTGGGTCCTAAGAGGTTAGCCACAATAGGCTTGGCTACCCAAATGGTTCTTTCCTTCAAACCACTTTGAGTACCAACAAACTTGGCAACCACATTGCCAACCTTATCCTTCCCAAGAGAATAGACATCATCAACAATAATTGGGTTGGATAAGTTACCACTAGTGCATGAAGAAGCGAGGTGACCTTTCTCACGACATAGGTAGCAACGCTCTACTCTTCACTTTCTTCTCACTTAATTTCTCAACTTGAGAAGCATTAGCTTGAGTCTTCTTAGGAAGAGGCCTTTCTTCAACTTGAGGTTGAGCATGAGAATGCACTTGTAGCCGCTTCCTTTGTTGCTTGTCACTAAAGGCCTTCTTCTTCAATGGGCAAGATCTAACATGATGCCCTTCAATTTTGCACTTGAAGCAAATAATCTTGGCCGAGCTCTTGACTTGTTTTTGGCCCTTCTTGTTGATGCTCTTGGACTTCTTCTTCTTATTGGAGTTGAATCCAAGTCCACCTTTGTCATTGGGGGATTTTTGCACACTCAAGATATTGTTGAGTGTGGCCTTCCCTTCATGACACTTTTCCAAGTCTTTCTTTAAAGAAGTGACTTGGGCCTTGAGCTCTTTGATTTCCTCTACATGGTTAGTCTCAACACAAATACTAGAGGAAGTATAAGCTTCATCATTAGAGCAACAAGGCAAGGAAAGCAATTCATCACAAGATGTACCAACATTGTGAGTAGATGAATTACAAGGACTAGCACATGGCAATATAGTATTTTGACTAGAAGTAGTGCTAGTATCCACATGAGGCTCACTTGATGTTACCTTAGCAATCATGGCCTCATGAGCTACCTTTAGCACATTATGGGATACTATAAGATCATCATGAGAGCTTGAGAGCTTTTCATGGTTTTCTTCCAATTTCCCATAATTGCTTGATAGCAACTCAAATTGAGCCTGTAGCTCAACATTCTCCTTCAAAATGGATGCTTCACAAGTAATAGAGTTAGTAGCACAAGCATCATCATTTACAACAATAGGAGAGGACAACTTGGCAAGCTCTTTTAAATAAGAAACTTCAAGTTGAGCATGAGACTCGGTGAGTTTGATGAGCTCACCCTTGATGACCCATGAGCCATTTTCGAGGTGCTCAAAATCCTCAAGGAGTCTAGCATGAGAAACTTCAAGCTTAGCATTGTTAGTTTTGAAATCATTGGCTACCTCAAGAGCTCAATCATGAGATTCCCTCACTCTAGATAGTTCTAGAGCAAAAGTCTCCTCAAGAGATTCGGAGGTGGTTTGTTCATGTTCAAGAGCTTGAGATAGCTCCGCGATCTCATTTGCGTAATCACGCCCATGAGCTTCCATTTTGTCAATGGTGACCTCATGCTCCTCAAGATGAGATTCCAAGTCAACAATATATTTCTTGCCCTCAATAGCAATAGACATGATTTCCATGAAGTTGGAACGAGCACCGTGGAGAACTCAAACTGATGCACCAAAGAGGAATAAGCTTCTCAAACTTCACTCCCACGTATCACCGTGGAGAACTCAAACTGATGCACCAAATGCAATGGCAAGAGCACACGGAGTGCCCAAGTCCTTCTCTCCCAAATCCCACCAAAGCAACTAATGCTAGGGAGGAAAATGAGAGGAAGAACGAAAGAAGAACACGAAGAACTCCAAGATCTAGATCCAAGGGGTTCCCCTCACTAAGAGGAGAAAGTGATTGGTGGAAACGTGGATCTAGATCTCCTCTCTCTTTTCCCTCAAGAACTAGCAAGAATCATTGGAGGGATTGAGAGATAGCAAGCTCGTAGAAGGTCAACAATGTGGGAAGAACACGAGCTCAAAGGATAAGGTTCAATGGGGAAGAAGACCCCCTTTTATAGATGGGGGAAAATCCAACCGTTATGCTCACAACCCACACAGAGCGGTACTACCGCTTGTCCTCACGGTACTATCGCTAGGGATCATGGTACTACTGCTTATGCACAAAAAAATACTTCCGCACCTACCTCCGCAGGACTTGGGATGAGTTTTTGGTCCGGAGCGGTACTACCGCTGTAGGAGCTGCATAGTATCGCTTTGGAGCGGTAGTAAAACTTACATCCGCTCCAATTCGCGGTAGTACCGCTGCAGCCTTTTCGAACACCAAAACTGCCACAACTTTTGCAAACGGACTCAATTCGATGAAACCAGGTTTGTTGGAAAGCTAGCGACAAGGGATAACACAATCTTGAAAGAAATATCAATAAGAAGCAAATTAGAAAAGTCCCATAAGAAAATGGTGAGAACCCTTCCTCGGATAAGACCGGTAAAACCTCCAACACCGAAAACATCATAGAAGACGCATGCGAACTCTATAGTCCACTATGGGTGTGCCACTCTTCGTCTCATCTTCACAAGTCCATTGACACCACAATGGATGGCAAGATTCAAGCACTTGATGTCTTCGTGATGCTCCACTTGAACTTGCACATGGCAATCTTGATGACGATCACCACTTGATGTCATCCTTTCCATGGGTTGTATGATATCTTCCTCTTGATGCAAGCCCATGGATATGTACCTAACCCCACATAGAACTCTCACATAGACCATGGGTTAGTACACAAAGTGCAATGGACAAGGCTTACCATACCATGGGATCACTTGATCCCTCTCGGTACATCTTCTACGCTTTGTGAGTTGATCAACTTGATTCACTCTTGACTTAGTCTTGATCAACCTTGAATCTTTGCAACTCTCTTCATTTGGATGATGTCTTGAAGGTAAACATGAATGATCACACAACCTTCTTCTTCAAGACATGCTTGCAATAAGCTCAACACTTGCATGACCAATCTTTGGATAATTCCTTAATAGCACCTTGGTCAACTCATAAACTCCTTGAAACCAACACATGGACTTCAAGAAAAGCCTATGGACAAATCCTTCAAATATAACTCAAGACAACCATTAGTCCATAGAGATTGTCATCAATTACCAAAACCAAACATGGGGGCACCGCATGTTCTTTCACCTGCCAATTCCAGACGCGACGGCAGAGGTGGTTAAGCTCCGCCTCGATCATCTCCGGCGAAGCGACCCCGGCACCCACGATGTTCACGACCGCAAGGAGCGACGGAGACTGTGGGGGGACGTCCTCCACCTCGATGTGGAAGAATCTGAGGCCCTCGATGTCGTGGCCGTACATCATGAGATCCTCCATCATCAGGCGGTCCGAGCAGAGAGCCGCGGGATGGCCCGACTCCTTGCAGAGGTAGCACATTGGCGGGTTGGGGCACTCAACCTGGTAGTGGCCGACAACACCACAGTTGAAGCACGGAGGAGGATCGCTGGGAGCACCGGAGTTGGGCGCGGCCGAGGACGCAGGAACCAGAGCCGTGGCAGAGGGGGTTCGGACGGCACCCCTCTTCTTCTTCTTGGCGCCTTGGAGCCTGCGAGCCCCGGGGCCACCATTGCCCGAAGGGAAGCTCGGTTGGGTCTTGGGGGGCTGGTATTGACGGGTGGCAGCGGCTTCAGAGGGCGCGGCCCGAGAGGGCGGCGAGGACCGACCCCGGCGGCGCGCAGGGAGGGGGAACAGGGGCGGTCCCGGCGGCTCTCCCGAGTGGGGGAGCACCAGCCATCGGCCCGCACCGGGGAGCGGTCAGCAGCGCGGACAGGAGAGCAACGATCGGAGCAGGGCGACGAATGCCACGACTCCCGCGTCGGCGACCGGCGGGCCTCACGGAGGGGGAACGACGGGGGTCCCATGGAGGGGACCGGCGGGCATCGCGGCCAGGGGACCGGCGGGCATCGCGGTTGTCGCGGCTGGCCAGCTGGTGGCGGAGGTCGGCTCGACTGCTGGCCTCCGGCGAGGCGCGCCCGGCCGGTCGGGGATCCTCCAGGGGCCGCTTGGGGCGCCCCGAGCCATCATCCCAGGAGCGGGTCATGGGGAGGTGCGGAGGCATCGCAGGGGGGAGGGGGGAACCGGTAGCGGCGATGACTGAAGGAGGAGGGAGCAGGAGCTGGCGATCGAGGGAGGGGCGGGAGGGAGCGGCGGATGGAGAGGAAACCCTCTCGGGAGCCATATCCCTCCCCGAGCGGGGGCCACCTGGGATGAGAGGCGACCGCCAGGGGGCTGGGCCGAGGCTGCGGGACCGCTGCCCGGAGGCTGGGCCGGCCCACAGAGCCCAGGCCACCCAGTTGGGCCGTCCACCCCGGGGGTGGGCAGCAGGCCCAAACGGCTCCCGGGGTCCAACACGGCAAGGCCCAGCCTAGCAGCCGGGGCTCCTCCGCCGGCTAGGGTTTCCCCAGCTTCCTCCGGCGAGGCGGGCACGGCGACCGGCTGGCACGGCGGGCGAGGGGTGGCAGGGCGGCGGGGGGACGGGGTGCAGTATAACCGGGATGATCCGAAAAAGGCGATGAACGGACGGAAGGGGGCACGGTAGGATCACAGAGGGATGCCGGCGACCGACGGCGGCGTCGAGGCGGCCGAACGAGCCGGGGTGGGCCAGCCGGAGCACCTCCAGG
This sequence comes from Aegilops speltoides, assembly GCA_021437245.1. Taxonomy (NCBI): domain Eukaryota; kingdom Viridiplantae; phylum Streptophyta; class Magnoliopsida; order Poales; family Poaceae; genus Aegilops; species Aegilops speltoides. The sequence goes on along the minus strand of CM038142.1, from coordinate 126,764,438 downwards.
ATGCCTGGGCAGGGCGGAGCTCCGCCCGGCCGGCCACGCACCAACCGGAGGAGCGTCGGCGGCAGCTGCCAGCCCCAGCCCCGGCGGCCACGCTTTTCCCCGCGGTCACCGCGAGGAGCGCGCATCCGGCGGGAAGGTCGAACTCGCGCCGGCAGCCGAACTCCCACCCCGGGAGTAAGGCTGCCGGGCGGAGCGGGCGGCGCTGGGCGAGCCGGGCGGGCGGGGACGCGGTCCCGACACTCCACCGGCCGGCCCGCAGCACGGTCGGCGTCCTCCGCCAAATCCGCCCAAATCACCCGGTCGGGGAGCTCAGGGGACGGGAGGGAAGGAGCCAGCGGGGAGGTGGGAGCTGCGGGGGCGGCGGAGGCCACGGCAGGGAGGGCAGCCGCCGGCGAGGCGGGCGCGGCGGGCGAATCGCCCTGTGGGGCGACGAGGGCACGCCATCACCTTCACTTCCCCTCTCGATTTTATTATATATTTAAAATTCCACGGAAAGCTCCGACTTTACAAAGATGGAACTTTGCACCTTCAACTACATATACAAAAAGATGGACGTTGACGATGACTCTTGACATAGTGTCCACATTCTATTTTCAAAATTTCATGTTAGCATTCTTCTGAAGAAGCTGCAATCATTAGAAATACTTGCCTATCTGGTAATGCCTTGTGCATATTATTCGGCCCACTTTATAGCAAAGCAAGCATTATTTTTTAAGGTATGTGAAGCTAGTTGTAACCTGGTGGATGTGGCTCCATCTAAGAAGTGGAGGCCAAGGCCAAACAAGACAGAAATTGTGTCAGAAACAATATACAATAAAAGAACTTCCAGAACAAGAGAAAACCGATCTATGTGATGTATGTATTTTATCTTTGGTGAGAAATATTACAAGTAGTTCAACAACAATGCATACATGGTAAGGAACCCATCTACCAAAAAGGGTCCCCCGCCGCTTTTATATATAAAGCACCATCACCGAATACAACTGAGAGATCGAATAACGCACACAACGCACACACCCAAGGCAAGATACAAAGGTGTCGGGCACTGACGCACCACCCACCGACAATAGAGAGGTGAATTAGACAACAACGAAGCCAGGCCTCCAAAGGGGTGCCACCAAGAAGGGAACGACCAAGGATAGCTGCCACCGCCCGATCCGCGAAGATCAAGTTTTCACCGAGAGCAAGACGAGATGAGTGGGAGTGCCGCGACGAACGTTAACGGCCGCTGCCATCGTTGGCTAGTCAGAGGACTGGGCAAGTGGCGTACCCCGGTGCTCACACCCCACCATCGCACCCTAACCCCGTCAACCACCCGCAACCACGCCACCCCACGAGGCCATGGTTGCCTGCCCGCACTTGAGACGCACGCTCCGCCCACAAACGCGGCGCCTCTCGCCGCCAGAGCTGCCGCCCTGCAACTAGACAACCCCGAGACCTACACAAAGGCCCCGGCTTTGGACCAACCACCGGCCCTCGATCGACAGATCCACCCGCCGACGCTCCGCTGGAAGATCTGCGCCAAACCGCCCGCGGCCGAGGAACGGGGGAGAAAGGGGAGCGGACGAATCCGGAACGGCACACCGCGTGCCGGCGACAAAATGGCGCGACCGCATCGAGGCCACCCATCCCTCCAATCGAAGCGCCCGCCTCCCGAACACGAGGGAGGAGGAGCGGACACATCTGGACCAACAAATGTGCTGGCGACAGGTGGCGCGACCACATAGAGGCCACCCATCCCTCCTACCAAACGCCCCCGTGAGCACCCCCGTGTTGCCCCACCATGGTAGTTGGCACAACTCTTCGCGAGGCCATCCGCAAACACACGACCGCCTACGAGGAAAACCAAATCGACCCACCGCCGCAGCCGAGGTAGCCCACCAGGGAGTCCCTCCCGCACTGAGCGCCGCCGTCCAACCGCAAGGGCCCGACTAGACGAGGGTCGCCCACCTCCACCGTTGTCGCGCCACCCCCACACCATCGTGTCACGACGAGAGGGCCGCCCGCAGCGACAGGGACGGATCCGGACGCGCCGTCCTCTCCCGCTGGCCTGCAGCACCACGACTGCAGCGCCACCACCCCCACCAGCAGATCGCCATGGCAGAGGGCGGCCGTCCGCAGCCAAATGCGCCCACGTCTCGCGCCGCATGCCGACCAGATCTGAGCGCCGCCGCCACACCATCCCCCGGCCTGCATGCGCGCACCATCACCGCCGCCAAGCCACACCGCCACCGCACCTTAGCGCTGATGCACCGCACGGGGAGACGAAAAAGCCCCGCCACCGCCGGCAACGACCGGGCTTCACCCGGCTGCGCCCTCGGGCGGCGGCGAGGGAGGAGAGGAGGGAGGGAGGCCCCGCGGCGGTGGCTAGGGTTCCCTCTCGGTCACGCGCGGGGCAACGCAAGAGGACGTGGGAGAGGTCTTTCTGTTGGGGATCGATCGAAAGTAAGAAGCCCATTTCAGTATGGTCCATGTTCAGACCGGGGAAAATAACACAAATAGGTTGACCTTCACATTGCCTGAGCTATACCAGTTTACCATGGTCAAAAAGCATCTGTTGCGATGTGCTGGAGTGCCAGTTTTGAATGCATCTTATCCAAATCTGTTCAAGGTCATTCGTGTTTCCAGTCAGCGGAGGCTTTTGTCCAGAACAATTCCTCAGAGAACTGTGATCTCTGCACCTAGATTCTCCATAGGCCAAAATGTCAGTTTGAATAAGAGGCAAGTGCCAGAGTAATATGTAGCATTGTCAAAACATAACCCCACTATGTAATATACATAAACATGCCACTAAGGTGCATTAGAAGAAAAAAAAACATACATTCTACATTTCAAGCTTATCTATTACACATGCCACCCATTTGAAGCAACAGAGGAACATGCAGCATTTGATGCAGAGCTTAGAGCTGGATTTTCACCCTCAACTCTCACCAACTGCAATGTCCTCCAATCAATGATCATAATTTATTCTCTTTTCCATATAAAACATTCACATTACATCATCTGCTATATAATTACATTATCTGGACACGAAGAAAAACTCATAGATTGTCCAACATTGGATACAGTTTTGTAAGACTAGGTGTTATCCATATGGGAGTAGGCCAGTTGGACCAAAGCGGAGGGGAGACAAGTTCCTCACTACTGTTATTTGCCAAGCCAAAAACTGCAATGTCACGTCGATTATTCTTGTAAAAAGTTAGATACTTGTGGTCATCGTTAACATACACATTGTTTGCCTTCAACTGTGGATATTCTTCAGCAGAGAGACAAAGTGATTGGTTCTGCCCAACCAACAACACATGATCCTTCAAGCTATTTATTTCCACAACCTTTTCAGCCATAGTCTCGACTTTAAATATTTTGATCTTAGAGGTATAGTGCTCATGCGTTGCAGTGTCAGCACATGGATCACAGCCAACCACCGCCGATCTAAAACTTGCATCAGATCCCCACATGGAGCCTGAACAATGTAAGTTGTTGGACGAGTGTAGATATCTGCCCAGCCTGCAATTAACTTCGTTGTGACCACAGGGCCTCTGAGATCGAAGGTGTGAACTTCTCCTAGCGATGCCACTGCATATAACATACCATCTTTGTACACGCAGTCTTGAAAAAAACAACGTGGTTTCAGCCAGTTCCACTTGTCATCCCCTAACCAAGCAAAGGAGAGTTGCCCATCTGGATCATGAATAAGCACCACGATGTAGCGTCCTGCAGATGCATCATAAAATACAAATGCCTTTTTCTGGAGGTATTGTCGCAGCTCGCCAAGATCAACGGGTTGAGGGCCAGTGGTACTACGGTGCTCCGCTGTGTCACGAGAGTAAATGTACTTACATAAGACACCTGTTTCATCAAAAACAGGAGTCACATGCGCGATGGTGATCACCGACGGGAGAGCGATCTGTTCACATGTGATGGGATTGAGAATATGCATCTCGGATCTCTCATCAGCAGTAACCAGCCAGCCATTTGATGACCCAATCAGATACCTGCTGCGAATAGGTGGCTCCGGGAGAGTCAACTTGTATGACCTCTTCTCCAAGAGGCTGTAGAGGCACGCAACACTCTCACCAGCAGACTCAGATGTGTATAAGAGGCACGGCGTCTGGCGCCCCTGGTAGTGCCCAAGTTTGCGCAGGCTGGAATACGCGGAGCGCCACGAGGTGCGACGAGCAGCACGCATCAGTCGTGGATCTCTGTGTGCAAATATGGACATCAGGACATCCTGTGGCAGCTCTGGCAATCCAGCAAGTGCAACCTCCGTCAGAGGTCCATTGACGTGTTCTTCTTTGAGGAATTTCTTCGCCAAACCGGGAGGAACAAGACCTAGCAGCCAAGGCACTCTGAAGACTAGAGAGCGCAGATTCCTCCTGTGGATAGCTAGACTCGATACCCTGGATACACTACAGGTACCACCCATTGGAGATAAAATCGGCACTTTCAGAACAAACAATTGCTCGTTGGAAGGTTGCAATCCTGGATGGGGCAGGCTCTTGGGCGGGCGATTTATGGGTGGCCTCCTCCTCGCCGCGAGCTGATTCTCAGGACGGAACCGACCGACACGCCACTCCCAAAAAAGGTTCAGACTTTAAATCGAACTCCTATGCAGGATCGAACCGAATCCGAGGGATGGAAGAACAGAACTAACCCGCGGAAGTATGGCAGGCTCAACAGCCCTGTTAGGCAGGAGGTGGCGGCGAGGTGGGGATTTGCTCCACCTCCGTCGCCTTCGTCGTCAGATGCAGCGGCGTCGCCTTCGTCGCCCAGTAACCAAACCAACCGGGAATGATATAGCGGTGGCTGAAGGGCGTGTGGAGGTGGGATTGTATAGCAGAAGGATGACGGCGGGGTGGGGATTCGCTGGAGGCAGTGCGGCGGGAGGGCAGCGGCGGCTGGGTGGTTTGGTTACTGGGCCAATGGCTGATAGACCTGGGACAGGGAGCAGGACTGCCCTTTGCTGAAATGAAAAAAAACACCTTGGATTTTCATCAGCAGTGCCAATTATGAGAAATAGATACTTAGAGCAACTCCAACGCAATTGGACACGAATTTTGTCCGCATTTTGTCCGTTTGGGTCGTCTGTCCATCTAGCGCATATGAGGTCACCACGCCGCCGATCAAGTAGTAGCGATCGAAGAAGTGCAGTTCAGACATCGAACTCAAGAACGGCAAGACCGGTCAGCCAACCGAGCCGGGCCCAAGGGCAGGAGTAGGTGTGGCGTGTGTGTGCGATGGCACTCGCTACTTTGTATGCCTGTGTGGGACGAGGAGGGCATCGAAATCAATTGAGCTTTCCTACCAACCCCTCTCACGCTTCCTCTCACCCGCCTCGCTCTCCTTCCTCATCCCGATCCCTCTCCTCTTGCCTCCGATTCATAGTCGGTGTGACAACTGCAATCGAGCCCAAATTTTTCTTCCCCACCATCGCTGCTCGAGATCGACGGTAACACCCACCGGGCTAGGTGCGCCGCCCGGCGAAGTTCGCACGAAATCCTACCCGGGTTCGATCAGATCTAACGCGTAATCACGGCACCACCATCCAAGCCTCGCCCAGACTCCGCCAGGCTCGACGCCATGTCGGAAACCACGGACAAGTTGCAGGCTTGCTTGAATCTGGCCATCCGCCGCCACAAGCCGAAGACCGCCGACGAAGCGCTATCAGCGCAGATCGCTCATAACGACCAGTCTCTCGCGAGCTTAAGAACCTCGCCAAGCAAATCGACCACGCAGCCGACGTGGATGAGGCGCGCAGGCGGCGCCACCGCCAACCGGCGGCCACCGCCAGAGGCGATTCCATCGGGCGTCACGAACACCGGGGACTCCTCCGCGCCCCGACCACCACCACCACCACCACCACCACCATCAACACGTCCTCCGCCGCTACCCCTCTACATGGATGGCGCGGCCCAGCTTCCGTTCGCCCGCCTCGTCAACCACGGACCACCGCTGCTACCCGCGCGGTCACCGCCGCCCCTGGAGCCAGATCGCCACGGCGACCACTATATCAAGCCGCCCAAGCACGATTTCCCACGGTTCGAGGGCGACGCCCCGCGCATCTGGCTGGATCGCTGCACCACTTACTTCGAGCTGTACCGAGTGCCACAGCACAGTTGGGTCACCACGGCGGCGCTGTACATGGATGGCCTGGCCGCAATGTGGCTCCAGGCCTATCGCCAGACGCACCCGGGGGTCAATTGGCAGCAATTCAGAGCAGCAGTTCAAGAGGAATTTGGCCCAGAAGAGTTCGAGGTTCAGATGCTCAACTTCGTGCGCTTAAGGCGCATGTGAAGTGTTCATAATTATCGCCATCGCCTCGAGACAGCCATGTACCATTTGCTCGCTTTGGATCCAACCTAAGCACCAAATTCTTCATCTCACGCTTCGGTCGGCCTCAAGGATGAGCTGCGCCTTTGGGGTGCGATTACAAGCACCGACCAGCATCACCGAGCAGCGTGTTCGCCGGATGCGTGAAGAGGAGTTGGAGAAGAAGCACAAGCGCCCGCCAAGATCACACCAAATCGGGCGACCACCACCAACGACAACACAGGCAGCAGCTGCCCAACCCCGCGCCGCTCCTGCACCACGTCAAGCGGGTGACGAGTATGCACGGGAGCGCCAACTGCGCGAAGTTCAAGAGCGAATGGTCTTTGTTTTTGCTGGGGATAAATATTCCAGAGAGCATCGCGCAAACGCACCAGCGATCCTCGATGATCGAGGTTGGCGACTTTGGCGAAATTCGTCCGACGACACGGTCCACGCTTCGCCATCGGATGCACTGCAGATCAAGAGCCCGAGTGTTGCTCCTCTCACAACAGCGCTGTCAGGAGAGGAAACACCCTCCACGATTCGCCTACGAGCACAAGTGGGGGATCGATCATGCTTCACAGGTGGACTCCGGCAGCACCCACAGTTTCATCAGCGAAACCTTTCTCGCGAGACTGAATATTCAGACAGAGAAACTACCACCGGTTTCAGCCATACGCTAACGGGCGACATCGCCGGCAACCAGATTATGAGAGGATTGGACTGGCAAGTACCTGGCCACACCTTCCACACCGATCTTCGAGTATTACCACTCAACGCCTACGATGGGGTTCTGGGAATCGACTGGCTGGCAGCTCACAGCCCCATGAATTGTCACTGGCAAGAGAAGACGATCGCATTCGAAACAGCGGGCAAACAAGTGCATTTGCAAGGTGTTCGAACTTCAGATTTACCCCCCATCACTGAACTAGATGCTTATGAATTGCATCGCATGGAGATAGCTAATGACATCTGGACTGCTGCACTAGTCACTGTCGAACGGACAGACAAACCTGAACCTGCACCTCCACCTCCCCGCATTCAGAAACTTCTGTCTGAATATGACGACGTGTTCGCTGAGCCTAAGGTACTGCCCCCTAAACGGCAGTACGATCATGCAATCAATCTAGAACCAGAACAACACCTATCAACACCGCACCCTACCGCTACTCGCCAAAGACGTATGATGAGATCGAAAGGCAGGTTCAGAGATGCTGAAATCGGTGTTATCGCCACACCCGAGTCCATATGCAGCACCAAGTGTTATTAGTCAAGAAGAAGGACGGCTCATGGCGCTTCAGGTGCATTTCAGCGATTGAACACAGCCACCGCCAAGAACAAATTCCCATTGCCGGGTGGACAAGCTGCTCGATGAACTCGAGGTGCAACTTATTTCTCCAAGATTAACTTGCGAGCGGGCTACCATCGATACACATGAGGGAAGAAGATGAGGAAAAGACAGCCTTCAAGACGCACCACGGCCACTACAACTTCGTGGTGATGCCGCTCGCCTCTCGCAACGCCGCCAAAGAACTTTCCAAAGGCCTCATGAACTCCATTTTCGTTGCCATGTTCGCAAGTTCATTATTATCTTCCTAGATGACATTCTCGTCTTCAAAGATCAATTTGCGTGAACACGAAGAACATTTACAAGACGACCTCGACCTGCCGCGAAAGCGCATTCAGCTCACGCCAAGGCCTCCAAATGCTCGTTTCACACAACAGAGATCGAGTACCTCGGCACGCCATCTCCAAGAACGGTGTCGCCATCGACGCCAAAGAAGACCAGCGCCATGAGTGTGTGGCCCGTGCCCACGACGCCCATCGAACTTCGCGGCTTCCTCAGCCTCACAGCTACTACCGCAAGTTCGTGCCACACTATGGCATTATCGCTGGTTACCGACGCGCCTCCTCACCAAGAAAGGATTTCTATGGGACGACAAGGCGCAAACGGCGCTCGAGCTGCTCAAGAAGGCCATGGTGAGCACGCCTGCGCTGGCACTTCCAGACTTCAAGCCGCCGTCGCCATCAAGACCGACGCGGCGACACCGGCGCGGGGCTGTATCGATGCAAGACGGCCACCCCGTCGGCAGACCGAGCAAGGCGTCGGCGGCGGAATCGTAAGCTCTCGGCGCATAAGAAGGAATTCTCGCGTGATGATGGCCATCGACAAGTGGCGCCCATACCTCCAGCGTGCACCGTTCGAGATCGCCACCGATCACAAAAGCTTGTGTTCCCTGGGCGATCAGCAGCTCGTTACGGACTTGCAGCGCAATGCGATGTCCAAGATGGTGGGACTGCAGTTCACGTTCCGCTACAAGAAGGGCACGGACAACGGTGCGGCCGACGCGCTCTCTCGGGTGGGCCACTTATTGGCTCTCGACGCGCTCTCCGTGTGCCAGCCCCAGTGGCTCCAGGAAATGGCCAACTCGTACGAGACGGATGCAGACGCCCAGGAGCTGCTCGCCAAGTTGGCCCTCTGCGACACCGATGACCAAGGCCGCACTCTGCAGCAAGGGGTGATCCGCCAGCGCGGGCGGCTCTGGATTGGCGCCAACACCGTGCTCCAAACCAAGCTGATCGCCGCGCTCCACCACAGTGCCGTTGGCGGCCACTCGGGCGCCACCGCCACTTACCACCGCTGCTCGCAAGCTCTTCGCCGACAGGTTGAAGCGCGGTCGAGGAATTCGCCAAGCAAGGCAAAGATATGCCAAGATGCCAAGCACGAGCAGAACCACCCCGTGGGCAAGCTGCAACCACTTCCAATTCCGCAACAACCATGGCAAGACCTCACCATGGATTTTGTCGAACGGCTGCCCAAGTCTGACGGCTACGACGCGATCATGGTGGTCGTCGACCGTCTCACCAAGCACGCGCGACTTCGCCCCTCTCAAGCACCCTTCATCGCGTCCAGTCGCGCGCGCTTCGGGACCATATCATCAAGCTCCACGGGTGTCAGACACCATCGCTCCGACAGGACAAGGTGTTTACCAGCGCAATGTGGCGCGAGATTCTGGCCGCAGTAGGAACCAAGCTGCTCTACTCCACGGCGTACCACCCCCAGACTGACGGCCAGACGGAGCGCGTGAATCAGTGCCTCGAGATGTACCTTCGTTGCGCCGTCCACGACACGCCCAAGCAATGGCGGCGCTGGCTCTCCGCGGCGGAATTTTGGTACAATTCCTCCCATCACGCCTCGCTCAACGGTTCCCCCTTCAAGGCGTTGTACGGGCGAGAACCAAACCTGGGAGGCCTTCCGGAGGCGAGTTTCACCATGCCCGCAGGTTAGCGCCGCCGACGAGATCGATCGGGCGACCCACACCGAAGCCGCTCCGCGCCTAACCGAGCGCGTGCTCAAGCTCGTTTCAAGAAGAAGGCCGACCGCCATCGCGCAGAGCGGCGCTTGATGTGGGCGAGCAAGTTCTCTCAAGCTCCAAATCATACGCTGCCAGCTCGGCCGCCAATCGCCCGCAAGAAGTCGGCGCTCGTTCTTCGCCGTTTCACCGCCCCGGAGCGCGTGGCAACCTCGCAGACGCTCGAATTGCCATCGACAGCCGCATCCATCCCAGATTCCACGCCTCCCAACTCAAGCCATATGTCCCCGACTACACTCCGATCTTCTCCGAAGCCGCCTAAGGTCCCCGACCTTACCTCCGACGATCATGAAGCCGGTGGCCATCCCGACCGCCGCATGATGAAGGGAAGCGCCGCAGCGGTGCGAGTTCAAGTCCAATGGAGTTCCATGTCGCTCGCAGCAAAGAATCTGGGAGGATTACGCCGCCCCGCCAACGCTACCCCGACGCTACTGGTGGAAGGAAGACGGCCGCCGCTCGAGGGGGCAATGTCACGCACGATCAAGCAGCAGCGATCGAAGAAGTGCAGGTTCAGACATCGAACCCGCAACGGCAAGACCGGTCAGCCAACCGAGCCGGGCCCAAGGGCAGGAGTAGGTGGCGGCGTGTGTGTGTGTGTGTGCTAGATGGCACTGCTACTTGTATGCCTGTGTGTGGGACGCGGAGGGCATCGAGAAATCAATTAAGCTTTCCTACCAACCCCTCTCACGCTTCCTCTCACCCTGCCCCTCGCTCTCCTTCCTCATCCCGATCCCCTCTCCCTCTCGCCTCCGATTCGTAGTCAGGGTGTGACAGAGGCGGACATGCGCAACTTGTGGATGAACCCAACGCGGCTTTCCTGTGGATGAACCAAAAGGCGGACAAGACGCAGCTTTCCTCCGCGTCTGCGGCCTGCCCGCCGTGTTCCTCTACCACCGACCGGTCACCCGCCGTGTTCCTCCGCCACCACGGCCTGCACACCGGCCGGCCGGCTGCTGCAGCAGCCGCGTTCCTCCCGCGCCGCCCGCCCCGCTCCTTCGCCACCACGACCTGCACACCGCCGGGCGCCTGCTGCAGCAGCCGCGTTCCTCCTGCTTCGCCCGCGCCGCCCTTCGGCGCAACGGCCTGCACGTCGAGTTGCTCACGCGTCGCTGCGTTCCTCCGCCACCCCGTCGCGCCGCCCACTGTGTTCCTCCCCTCACCACCGGCCGCCCGCCCGCAGCAGCCGCCAAGATCTTCCCGCTGCTTTCCGCCGCCAAGGTCTCCCCGCTGCCCAGATCATACGGGAGGCGGCGCCCTGCGCCGGTGGCCACGCCGGTGAGCAACGCGGCGGCCTGCGCCAATGGCTTCGTAGCTGCGGTTGTGGAGGAGTGCGGTGCGGGGTTGGGGAGGAAGTGCGGGTCACTGATAGGTGTGACCAGCCCGAACACAAGAGGGAGGCGCGGATGAGAGGAGCGCCCGGTTTTGTCCGCCGCAGACCCATTTGTGGCCCATTTTGCGCCCAGGTTGGCCGGACAGATACGTAATCTGAATGTCCATTTCGGCCGCCTGCCGCCAACTTTTATGTCCGGATAACCCAAACGGGCGAAATGGGTCACCCCATTGGAGTTGCGCTTACATACACACACATATATTCATCCCAATAAATTGTGTGCACGCACACTCTATCCCTATGAATACCTTCAAAAAACTGAGGTAACAAATATTGAGATTTAAAATATAAATAGGCCTGGGACAGGTAGCTCTTGCCGAAATGTTTTTTTTACAAATTGAGTTTTCTTTCGCAGTCTCAATCTCAGGTGGTTGCAACAATCACAAACCATAGAAAAAATATCCCATGTGTGCTGTCGTTAGTGTTTGTGGGTTTCTACATGGTTCTAATAAAAAATCATCAATTTCAAAAATAGATACTTTTGATGCAACAATGTCATATCATAAAAAAATCAGGTGACGCTTAGAGTTATGACGGCTTGTTGGTCAGTTTACATTTGTTTACTATTTGTGGGCTTCTACATGGTTCAATTGTTATAGTTCGACGACGGGTGGTTCGATGTCCCCCTGCGCGGGGGGTGGTGAGGAGAGGGTGGCGATGTGGCACCTAGGGTTATAGCGGGAGCTCTAGGGAAATGGGGTTTTATCTTCTTCGCTGTGCCTCTGTTCAAACTGGTATGGTCACTTTAGCGATGGCATTTCTTCATAGTTAACCGAAATCATGTCGGAGGTCCAAAATGAACAGGTTATTAAGGGAGAAGTAACCTTTACCACTCATCGAAGGGAAAAGAGATCAATTTCAAGTCTTGGATGGGCTCCATCACTTGGATTTTGTATCTTCGGCAGCCTTCTCGCAACTCGCAATACATTGTTGGAAGATAAAATATGTGCCTGTGAAGACTATTTGTTGCGTTATAAGATTATATGAAATTATATGTAAAAAATGTAAGCCTTGAATTCAAATTTTAATTTTTAATGAGACATGCATTGCACATGCATGTTTTGTCGGAAATATGCTGTAGAGCAATAATAAATTGGTTATTATCATATTTCCTTGTTCATGATAAATGTTTATTATTCATGCTATAATTATATTGACCGAAAATTTAAACACATGTGTGGATACATAAACAGATATTATTCCCCTAGTGAGCCTCTACTAGACTAGCTCGTTGATCAAAGATGGTTAAAGTTTCCTAACCATAGACATGAGTTGTCATTTGATAGCGGGATCAATGATGTGATGGACAAGACCCAGTCGTAAGCTTAGCATTCGATCGTATCACTTGTGTTTATTGTTGTAGCTTTCTTCATATCAAGTATCTATTCCTAAGACCATGAGATCATGCAACCTCCGGATACCGGAGGAATACCTTATGTGTGATCAAACGTCACTTCATAACTGGGATCATAAATATGCTCTACAGGTATCTCCGAAGGTGTCTGTTGGGTTGGCATGTATCGAGACTTGGATTTGTCACTCCATGTGATATATGTCTGGGCCCTCTCCATAATACGTCATTGTAAAGAGCTCGCAAACAATGTGGCTAATGAGTTAGTCTTGAGATCTTGTATTACGGAACGAGTAAAAAGACTTGTCAGTAACGAGATTGAACTAGGTATGGAGATACCGACGATCGAATCCCGGTCAAGTAACATATCGCCGGGCAAAGTGAATTGCATACGGGATTAACCGAATCATTGACATCATGGTTCAACCAATAAAAGATCTTTGTGGAATATGTAGGAACCAATATGGGCATCCAGTGTTACACTATTGATTATTGACCGCAGAGGTGTCTCACCATATCTACATGATTCTCGATCGAGGGTCCACACTCTTAACGCTCGTGACGCTTAGAGTAATATTGCGATATGCATGTTGGTGACCGAATGCTGCTCAGAGTCCTGATGAGACCCCAGACGCCACGAGGAGCTTCGAATGGTCTGAGGTAAATATTTATATATGGAAAGTTGCTTTCAAGGTTCCGTAAAAGTTTTAGTTTTTTCCTAGATTATACAGGAAGCTTCCATAAGATTCCAAAAACATTCGAGGAGTCCTAAGTGAACCAATGGTTCCACCATGTCCCAAGGGTCAGCATGGGTTGAGGGGAGGCGCCCTGGCCTTATTGGGCCAGGCGCATAAGTCCCTCAAGGCCGATGTGGCTGGGAAAGGTGGAAAGTCCACCTATGTATGGAAAGGAGGGAACTGGACTAGGTGTCCAACTCCTCCCCCTTGGTGCGCCAGCCCTAGGGCTTGGAGGACGCACCACCATGCCCTCCACCTATATACAAGGGGAAGGGTGCCCCTGAAGGACACACAAGCCCTTGGCCCCACCTCTCTCTCCTGCTACTTTGTAACTCCTCCGCCTTTGTTGTTTCGTAGGCGCTGCATCGCTCGCCGAATCACTCCACCACCATCACCGCCAAGACATTGTGCCGTCGGCGATCCCATCTACTTCTCCTCCCTCGCTTGCTGGATCAAGGAGGAGGAGACGCCATCGAGCCAGACGTGTGTTGAACGCGAAGGTTCCTTCTGCTCGGTACTTCATTGGTTTGGATTACATTGATCGTGACGAGTACGACTACATCAACCGCAGGATATACACTTCCGCTTAATGATCTACGTGGTACGAGACACACTCTCCCCACTTGTTGCTATGCTTCTCCTAGCTAGATCTTAGGCGCTCATAGGAAATTTTTGATTGTGATGCTTCGCTCCCCATCAATGGCATCATGAGCTAGGTCTATGCGAGATGTATATGCACGAGTAGAACACAAAGAGTTGTGGGTGTTGATACTCAAATTGCTTACCTCTCTTGTCTTATTTGGATTCGTGGTATTGTGGGATGAAGCAGCTCGGACCAACTTTACATGTCCTCGCACATGAGACCGGTTCCACCGACTTACATGCAACTTGTTTTGCATAAGGTGGTTAGCCTGTCTGCTCTCTCCTACTTTAGTTGAATCTAATTTGATGAAGGCGGTCCTTGTATAAGGTTAAAAGGCAACTTGATTATCACCGCTGTGCCTTTGCACATGTAAGAACGGTTCTTGCTAGTTGCCCATAGCAGCCATCGTAAAATTTGCAACAACAAAGTAGAGGACATCTAACTTGTTTTTGCAGGAATGTTGTGATGTGCTATGGCCAAAAACATGATGTGATATATGTTGATGTATGAGATGATCATGTTTTGTAATAGGTTGACGACTATCATGTCGATGAGTTCGCAACCGCAGGAGCCATAGGGTTGTCTTTAATTTATTGATCGCCATGTAATTGCTTTACTTTATCGCTATGTGTTAGCAATAGTTGTAGAAACAATAGTTGGCGAGACGACCACGTGACGACACGATGATGGAGATCTTGGTGTCATGCAGGTGATGATGGAGATCACGCCGGTTCTTTGGAGATGGAGATCAAAGGCACGAGATGATAATGACCATATCATGTCACATATTGATTGCATGTGTTTATCCTTTTATGCATCTTGTTTTTCTTAGGACGATCAGTAGCATTATGAGATGATTCTTTCACTTAATTTCAAGAACTTGTGTTCTCCTAAGTATGATCGTCGCAAAACTTCTTCATTTCAAGCACCACGTGATGATCGGTGTGATAGACTCTACGTCAGATACAACGGTCAGAAGCCGCTTTTACACATGTACAAGATTTCTTAAACTTGACGAGCCTAGCATGTATGACATGGCCTCGAACGCATTTAGGCTGAAAGGTCAAACATGAGTCATATAGTAGATATGATCAACATATGGACATATTCACCATTGATGACTACCCCATCTCACATGATGATCGGACATGGGTTAGTTGATTTGGATCATGTATCACTTAGACAACTTGAGGGATGTTGGTTTAAGTGGGAGTTCATTAGTAATTTGATTAATTGAACTAATTATCATGAACTTAGTCTTAATTGTCTTTGCAAAATTTGTGTTGTAGATCAATGGCCCGCACTGTTGTTCCCCTGAATTTTAATGCATTCCTAGAGAAAGCTAAGTTGAAAGATGATGGAAGCAACTATGCGGACTGGGTCCATAACTTGAGGATTATTCTCATTGCTGCGTAGAAGGCTTATGTCATTGATGCACTGATATGACTCCAACTTATCTATAATTTTTTATTGTTCCATGCTATTATATTATCTGTTTTGGATGTTTTATATGAATTAATATGCTATTTTGTATTATTTTTGGAACTAACCTATTAACCTAGAGCCCAAAGCCGCCTCGCTTTTTGGGTTTCACGTAAAAGGAATACCAAACGGAGTCCAAACGAAATAAAACCTTCGCGATGATTTTCAGCTGCCTCCCATTTGCAATCGCAAAGAAATAAGCAAAGGGGGAGTCTCCTTTAGTAGCCGCTGACGAACCCTCTAGTGCCAAGAATTTCATTAAGCTGGTGCAAATGCATCACTGCTCTTCAGGGAAAACCAAAGGACCAATCAAACTCGGAGAGGCCCGAGACATCAGCCAGAGAATCAAGGGCCTCAACTGGGCCAGAGAAGGGCCTTATCTCTGCGCCCTGGTTGAGTGATTCCGGACCATCCTCAAGAAATTTTCAAAGTAGGGCCAAGCAGTTATGACAATCATCCAATGGGTCCAAAGGAACGATGGGGAGCGAAAGGATGGCACTAATTTTAGAGCTAAGGAGATCACAAAACCCTCAATAAGGAGCCAAGAAGGGTAAAACTGAAATCTAGAAGGGAAGAAATAGAGCGGCTCCCAGCCAAGAATAAGAGGGCATGGTCCGAACCGATAATGGCCTTAGATTTAAGCGTAGCTAGCGGAAAGAGCGAATCCCGCCGAAAGGCATAAGGACACGGTCCAAGACGGAGCGGTAGGAGATGGTTGGTGGTTGGTCCAAGTGTACCTAGATCCCACCCTAGGAATCTCACGAAGGGCACAGAACTAATGAAGTCATTGAAAGCGCCACCAACGCCCACGAAAAAATTATTTGTGTTCTTGTCTGCAGGAGAACGAAGCAAATTAAATCACCACCGATCACCAAGGGAGAGAACAGGCTTCAACTTTATTGGAAATTTCGTCCGTAAATATGGGAGAGAGGGAGTGGTCGGTCAACCATACACAACCATAAATTCCCAAAGAGAATTGAGCGACGATGGAAAAGCACAAAGTCTGGCCCAAAAGATTCCATGATCAAAAGCGACAAAATCAAAAACATCCTGCTTGACCCTAACAGTAATGCACCGAAATGGCCCGAGGAGGGAAGGAAGTTCCACAAAAACGATTCTCCCCGCGATAGAAGAAAGCTCATGAGGAGAGAAGGAAGATTTAAAAGTTTCGATCAAGCCTATCAGTTAATGTTGTCCCCCGACAATATCTTTAATTTGGTCTCAAGGCCCCGAGCGCCAAACCTCGATGTTCCAGAAGAGGGCTTTCATTTATAAGAGAGGTTTTTAGTGCGCAAACTCGACCTGCAAGGGGCCAAGCAGGATTTAGGCCATTTAGAAGCACCCTTTTTCACCATGGGACCATCCCCACCAACCTCGCCCCGCCTATGAAGCCCCAAAGAGCTACAACTAGAGGGACAGGAGGCGTTGCGGCGGCTTCCTTAGCCTTAGCCAAAGCCGCCTAAGCCACTTCATGGCCCTAATGGGGGCAATCAGAGAGGAGGGAGAGCCAAAATTATGATCAAGAGCAATACCCGCATCTGCGAGTACCTTAGTCAAGTGTTCATCAGAGAAGGAGGGTAGAACAAGCCTAGTAGGTGAGGGAGTAGTATGGACCAATTGAGAAGGGGAAAGAGGGGTACCTGAAGCGGGGAGGTCCCGAGCCGCAGCGCGCCGTGCCGCCTTGTCGACCACCCTCATGCCACTATCACGGATTCGACCACTCTTGCGAGCCGTAGAAGAAGGGGATCGAATCGAGAGGACCGCACTGCAGCCGGAGAGGACTGCCTGCCACATCGCCTATATCACCATCAAGACGGCGACACGCACTACCAGAGAGAGCTTGGTTCTCAAGAGGCCCGACTCAGCCGAGAATTTGTAACAGAGGATTTGCACTTGGATGAGGGCACCGACGCCACACGACGCGGGAGGCAGGGAGATCTTCAATACCAGAGAGCGACGGAGAGCCCGGCCGACAGAAGGTTGGAGCAGATCACGACATAGGGGTACTAGCAGAGGGGCAACCGGGCATCCGCATGTGGGCGTAACCATCCATCTGATCCCTCCCTCCATTCCCGTTCTTAGGGGCATTCTCCTTGAAAAGCTCGCGACTTTCTGAACCCATGCCATCCCAATTAGAGGTAGTGAAGTGAGGGTGCGAGCCCCCACTCAAGTTGCCAGCGTTGTCAGCCTCTCCGGCATGGCGATCAGCAGAAGGAGGAGGGGGCGGTGGTGGGGAGTGGGAAGAAGCAGCCCCCTCCACATGAACCTGAAGTCTGAATCCATCCGCAGCAGAGAAAACATCAACACTACCATGGACGCATAAGGGATCAACAGCCCAGATTTTGAGACGCATAGGACCAAGAACAACCAAGGAGTCTTGATCCACCAAGATTGGCTTGCCAATGAGAACGCCAAATGCCATGACGAACTCGGAAGAGCGGAGGGTAGGAGGGATGTCATCTACCAAAACCCAGATCTGAGAGAGGGGGGAAGTAGGTTCCACCCCATTAGCAGCAGCTTTCACCGATACGACCAGTTGGTTAAGAGGGAGAGTGAAACTCGTGCAAGAAGAAATCATCTTGAGGCTGCTCTTAGAAGGAAAACCAACGCAATGTCAAAATCGTAAAGTCAGCCGATTCGCCACCCCAACCTCCTTCATCCCATAACTTTAGTTCGCCCCGAGGGTTTGGGGGAAATCTTGTGATCTTTGACCGTGATGATGGCCGATTTGAGAGAGCAGGGCCACGGAAACTCAGGGATCTCGCCGCTGCCGCAAAGAAGGAGCAGCCAGGAGGCCTTGGCCATAGTGCACAAAAGAGGCGAAGTTTATGGCGGTTATTGCAACACAGGAGATGGCCGCCCTCACGCAGATCAAGCGAAAGGGGATTGAAACAACGCGATTGAAAATGCCCCTGCAGGCAAGCAAGCAGTGAGGTTAGGGTTAGGTGGTTGTCTAGACGGGGAGAAGGGCGGGCGGTAGGGGAGGAGGAGGAGGGGAAGGATGCCATCACCCAAGGCGCGAGAAGACGAGCCAGACCCGACGGGAACCGACGCCTGGCCACCAGAGCCACCGCCCCACGGCCCATCGCACACCACCGAACCTGCACGACGGCAGGGCTATATACGCCACGAGCCATGGGGCCGTGGGCTGCTGAAGGAGGAGGAGGAGGGCCGCAGGCCGAGCCGCCATCAGCCGCCGCTGCCTCCCATGGATCGGCCCCAGATTCGCCCGATCCAGCGCCAGAACTAGATCCGCCGCCCGGCGCGCGCGCCCCAGCCCGCCTGGCCACCTCGAGCCACGCAGCCCTCCGCCTAAGCCACACGGCCCCCTCCTGCCGAGTCACCGCCGGCCTCAAGCTTGAGCGAGGGAAGCCTCAAGCTCCAGATCGACGGCCCCATTGCTGCCCTCCGCCGCCGCCGCCAGAGATCGCCTCGCTAGACGACCACGTGAGCGATCCATGGCGACAACAGCCTCAAGGGAGGGAGAGAGGTGGAGGAGGAGGATCTCGAAAGGAGGGATGCGGAAGCGATAACGGCGAGGTCGAATGGGAAGTAGGAAACCCTAGAAATGGGGCGAGCCCTCACGGATCCATAAATACCCCGAGGAAGCCAGCCGCCGGGGGGGGGGCGTGGGCCGGCCGACTAGAACAGAAGAAGGTACAAGAGCGGCCAGCCCAGCCCCAAAACAAAAGGGGAAATCGAAAAAGACGACAAGACCGGAGGCTCAGCCAAAACGACGGCCCAGAAAGCAGCCCACTCGAGACGGAGCGAGGGCCCACGAGCCTCCCGTGACTGGGACGAATCTAGGGTTAGGAAGGAGGAGAGCTACCAACCCCGAAGCTCAACTGCCCGCCACGCAGCCACCGCGGCGTAGGGTGGCGGGAACAGGAGGAGGAGCAGATCCACTGACCGAGGAGCCGACGCCAGGACCACGCGCCTAGCGAGGAAAGCGCCTCAGCGCTCTAACGCCGATCAAGGCCAAGACTGAACCAGCCGAGCTCCCGCCAAAGACAGATCACGGACGGCCCTGCCACCGGGCGAACTTCCGATCCCGACAACGACGACGCCCACCACAAGCGGATCCGCCGGAAGAGGGACCAGGGAGGAGGAAGGGCCACCTCCACCCGAGATCCGAATCCGCCTCATCCGCATGACAAAGCCCAAAACTTGTTCCTAGCACCGATGCAAGGATGGACCGAGAGAGAGACGCCGCGCAGGGCGAGGAAGGGGGGACGGCAGGAAGAGGGGCCGGCGACGAGAGGAACAGGGCGCAGGGCGCACCGAGCCATGGGAACGAGGGGAGGACGGGGAGGGGGAGGACGGAGAGGGGGAAGGGAAGTGATCACATTGTTCTAGTTGCCAGACATTCTTATCGCAATATCTTTTTCATTTTCTTCCAGAAAGAAAGGCTAGTGAAGTGGCAGCTTGCGCATCCCAAAGGTACCGCCGAGGAGTGCCGTGAGTGGATAAAGCAGTCCAAATATCAGGAAAAGGAAATGTAGGACGCAGCACCTGAGGAATGTTAACATTGTGAGCGTAGACAGTCGGGAATTTAGATAGGCCACAAACTCCACTGGATGATACGTGTAATTTTTCTTGGTGCTTGGGCCTTGATCTTGATTGTCTTGTCAGTTAGCCGGTAGTTGATTGCTGAGCAAATTTTGCGAAACTTGATGTTTATAGTCAGTCTACCACCTATCCAGGCCACTTAAAATGGATTTCGAGGTTGTTTTGTTAGGTTCTCTAAACTTCAGGGGATCAATTAACCGGGTCTGAAGTTTAGGGGCGATGTCGTCGATTTATATATGGTGGGCATATGCACTTCTTCCTCTCTAAATTCAGAGAGAAGGCTAACACTAAGGAACACGTTTGCTACACATCAGTGCACCGTGCTATCAGGCTGATAATGCAGGGCATATAAGGCCGCGATTGTGATGGGAGCAGGGAGTAGAAATAATAATGCAATATTTTCATCGTTTGTATATATACTTGCACAAATATCATGTTTCATGGTTAGATGAGAGGATTTATAGCTGTGATTTAGAAACACTTGTTTGTCAGTTGTCTGAGAAGAAAGATCGACAAAAGCATACAAAGAAGTCGGATTCAGACACAGAAACCTCCGCTGGACGGTCATTTGACAGCAGCACCGATATGCAACTGCTCCTGGGGTCAACGCTGATCTGATCTCCCATCGGCAGCTCAGCTGCTCTGGGTAGTAGTAGGTTCCGGTCGTTTTCGCTATCCTTCTACTGCGCTAGACCCATCGGCTGCGTGTGCTTCGCCGAGGCTACCTGATCGATCCGGCCGGCTCATCTTTCTGATGGACTGGAAGCAGGTCGTCCACCTACCCGACACTCGTCAGGGCTGGTGGTGGACGAATCGTGCGTCCACGCGGTCGCGTAGGAGTGTCGACGGTCCCGTGCGTGATGCAGGTCACCGGCCGCGCCACGCCATCAGGAGACGATGCACCGAAGACTTGCATATCAAGGACAAGCTGCTGAGATAAACAGTCATCTGTGACGAAGTACACTTGACTTCGCTACGTAGTTCCGAGAGTTAAAGTTGAAGGTGACCATTCCATGACGTACGCCTTCCTTTTCATCTTGGCGTGACACAAGGACTATATGTTGTTAATTCATTCTCATTTTGTGCCTGCATATATTAATATTCCGGGTCGCTTTTACTCCCCATACAACAATAAGGATTTCCTTGAAATAAATAAATAAATTTCAATCTATGCAACATATATAACACTGGCAATAGTCAAAGATGGTCACTAACTTCATTAGCACATCTTATTGTTTAGACACCAATTAGAACAATTTTTGTTCATCAGTTTGGTGAGAATATATTTTCTATACTCTATTCCAAAAAAATTTGAAGTTTAAAGTGTGACCAAGTTTAGAGAGATATATATTAACACGCACAAAACCAAACTAGTTGCATTGTATTCGGCACAAAATATATTCCCATCCTATATGTTGTATTTGATATTAATCTAGATAGTACCTCTTGGTCCCGAATATCGAATAGGACGAACTAACCGCCTCCGTGGATATCTTTGCTTCGAACAAAACCCCGCAATCAAATAGATTGTCCCAAGGGCGCATATTCTAGGAGCCCAAGTTATGCTATTGAAAATCCGTTCCTCTAGCAGTTCCGATTCCTGAACTAATATTTTTCAGATACTTGGTCAAACTTGAATACTTTGGATTTACAAATCTAGAACTTCAAATATTTTGGAACAAAGGAGTAAGTATCAATAATGGTTTTTTACTATGTTGGCATAACTACATAATGTTATACAAATCATATTCTTTTGTTCTTTCAGTGAAATTAAAAATTGCATTACACCCTATCTTATTATGCTTCCGATCAAAAAATGACAAAAGAAATTAATTATCCGCTCAAAAAAGAAATTTGCCCGACGCGCATAATGTAGCCAAAACATAAGAACTCTTTAGTGATGCATATATGTAATAAATCCAAACACAAATGCGATCCAATATAAAAACTCCAAACACTAAAACATAATTATTCATGTACATATATCATATACATCTGCATGTACGTAAAGGGAAGTAGCTAGGGAACAAATTGAGCAGCTGCACCATGCAACACCACTCAAACATAACGCTGCCGTCCGAAACTAGAGCGTATGCTAGCTCTAAACGACATGTACCACACACACGCACGCACGCACATGTATAATATATAATAAAACAATCACACACACATATAGTATATAGTTTAATACTAGTACTTAGATAACTGCACTACACGGATGCAGCTAGTAGTCCAATCATGGCTTGGCCTCTGGCTCCGGAAAATGGAACTCTGGCTTCGGTGGCAGCTCGGCTTTGGGGAACGGCGGCATTTCGTGCTTCCGGACCTCTGGCACAGCCGGGTGCGGTAACTCAGGCTTCTTTGGCACTTCCGGGACCTCGGGTGCGGCACATGGGCCTCCTTTGGTACCTCTGGCACCGCATGGTGTGGCATTTCAGGCTTCGGCAACTCTGGCATAGCCGGGTGCGGCAGCTCGTGCTCCTTTGGCACCTCCGGTACGACGGGTGTGGCACTACTGGCCTTTGCCACCTCAGGCACAACCGGATGTGGTAGTTCAGGCTTCGGAGCTCGGGCATAGCAGGGTGCGGCGGCAGCTCGTGCTTTGGTACCTCGGGCACCGTGGGGTGTGGCTCTTCGCCTCCTTTGGCGCCTGTGGGCACAACCGGATGAGGTAGTTCAGCTTCGGAGCTCGGGCATAGCCGGTGCGGCAAAGGCTCATGCTTTGACACCTCGGCACCACGGGTGTGGCACTTGTGCTCCTTTGGCATCTGTGGCACAACCGGATGCGACATTTCGTGCTTCGGAGCTCGGGCATAGCAGGGTGCGGCAAAGGCTCGTGCTTTTGACACCTCCGGCACCACGGGTGCGGCACTTCAGCCTTTGGTGTCTCCCGCACCACGGGTGTGGCACTGGGACGAGAGGGTGCGGTAGTTCAGAGCTTCTGCAGCTCGGCATGGCAGGTGCGGCGGAGTTCCGCTTTGGCTGCTCCGGCGATCGGATGTGGTGGATACTCTTTCTGGGCATGGCCTCCTCTAGGTGCCGTGTCACACGCTCATGGAGCTGCATGAATTTGTGGGTCCCAACAACTCCCTATCCCGGTTGTGGGGGACTTCAACATTATTAGGAGGCGGATGAAAAGAATAACGATAATTTTGATGGGCGATGGTCCTTTATGTTTAATACCATCATTGAGAGTTTGGATTTGAGAGAAATCGAACTCTCTCGCGCATAATTTACCTGGCTAACTCTTTACCAAACCGACATATGAGAAGTTGGATCGGTTCGCAAGTGCCGAATGGGAGCGTGTTCCTCTGGTCACGTGCAGGCTCTCACGCGAGGGATTTTGACCACACACCGCTATTTGTCGACTCAGGGGAGCCAAGGCATGTGGGAAACAAGAATACTTTCTCCTTTGAAACGGCATGGTTTGAAAGAGAAGGTTTCTTGGATATTGTACGAGAGTGGGCTAGAGAGTCCGGGTAGATCGCCTGTCGAGAGATGGCGAATAAGATTCGCATTTGAGGTGCTTTCTTCGAGGTTGGGCTAAACATCTAAGTGGAGTTTATAAGGTTGAGAAAGACAGACTCGGAGATTATTCAATACCTAGATGTTAAAGCTGAATCACCGTTCTTCAATCATGGATATGTGCTGTAAGATTGATGCGAAAAGAGGTTAAAGGAACTTCTCCGCCAAGAAGAGCTGAAGTGGGCGCTCAGAGCAAAGGTTCGCAAAGTAATCCAAGGATGCGAACACTCAATTCTTTCATCCGATTGCGTAATGGCAAACACGTAAAGAAAAAAATTTCAGCTCGAGCAAGATGAAGGCACAATTGTTGGTCACGATAATCTTAAGCTTTACATCACCGAATACTACAAGCAGTTATTTGGACCGCCGGAGGATAGCGCCAGGTCCTCGATGAGTCCAGGATCGAGGATGTGCCTCAATTAATCGCCGCTGATAATGACATGCTAGTTGCGCTGCACGGAAAAGGAGGTTTACGATGCCATCTCTCGATGGAGAACAATAAGGCTCCCGGCCGATGGGTTCCCGGCGGAGTTTTACAAAAAATGTTGGCATATAATCAAAGGATCTGCTACCCATGTTCCATGACTTTTTTTTGGACGGCTTCAACTTTTTTCATTTGAACTTTGGAACGATAACGTTGCTTCCAAAGAAGACCGACGCCTCAGATTGAGCAGTTCCGCCCCATCCGCCTCTTGAATGTCGGGCTTTCAAAATTTTTACCAAGGTTGGGACTAACAGCTCACACAGATTATGATTCTGTGGTGCAAGAATCCCAAACAGCTTTCATGCCGCATGTAAACATCCTTGAAGGGGTGGTGGTGTTGCATGAAACGCCCATGAAATCCACTCTAAGAAACTTGATGGAGTCATCTTTAAAGTAGACTTTGAGAAAGCGATGACAAAGTTAAATGGCCTTTTCTCGCAACAAGCCTTCATGTATGAAAGGTTTCCACGAGGGTTGGAGGAGCCAGATCGAAACCTTTACGCAAAAGGGTAGTGTTGGCATAAAAGTGAATGACGATGTAGGTCACTACTTCCTGCACACATAAGGGCTTGCGGCAGGAGATCCAATGTCCCTATTCTGCTCAACATAGTAGCCGATATGTTGGCGGTGTTGTTAGGGAGAGCCAAGGAAGTTGGCCAAATAGGGGCTTGGTGCCACACTTAGTGGATGGGGGTATATCCATCCTGCAATACCGATGACACCATCATCTTCATGGAGCATGACTTGGTAAAAGCTAGAAA
Organism: Aegilops speltoides; assembly: GCA_021437245.1. Classification (NCBI taxonomy): domain Eukaryota; kingdom Viridiplantae; phylum Streptophyta; class Magnoliopsida; order Poales; family Poaceae; genus Aegilops; species Aegilops speltoides. The sequence continues at coordinate 126,739,813 of CM038142.1, read as the reverse complement.
CCCTGAAGTTGCTGCTTTGTTTGTTTGAGCAGCTAAGGGGCTCAAAATTAACTTCCATAAAGTGAGTTGTTCTCGCTTTGGGAGAGCCAAATTTATGGCGTTATTGCAACACAAGGAGATGGCCGCCCTCACGCAGATCAAGCGAAAGGGGATTGAAACAACGCGATTGAAAATGCCCCTGCTGGTGGCAAGCGGCAGGTGAGGTTAGGGTTAGGTGGTTGTCTAGACGGGGGAGAAGGGCGGGCCGGTAGGGGAGGAGGAGGAGGGGGAAGGATGCCATCACCCAAGGCGCGAGAAGACGAGCCAGGACCCGACGGCGGGAACCGACGCCCCGGGCCACCAGAGCCACCGCCCCCACGGCCCATCGCGCGACCACCGAACCTGCACGACGGCAGGGCCATATACCGCCACGAGCCATGGGGCCGTGGGCTGCGGGAAGGAGGAGGAGGAGGGCCGCAGGCCGAGCCGCCAACACCGCCATGCCTCCCATGGATCGGCCCCAGATTCGCCCGATCCAGCGCCAGAACCAGATCCGGCCACTGCCGGCTGGGCCGCGCCTCCGCCTGGTCACCTCGAGCCACGCAGCCCTCCGCCTGCCACCACACGGCCCCTCGCCGCCGAAGTCAGCCGCTGCCTCAAGCTTGAGCGAGGGAAGCCTCAAGCTCCAGATCGACGGCCCCATTGCTGCGCCCTCCCGCCGCCGCCGCCAGAGATCGCCTGCCAGACGACTCCGTGAGCGATCCATGGCGCACAACAGCCTCAAGGGAGGGAGAGAGTGGAGGAGGAGGATCTCGCGAAGGAGGGGATGCGGAAGCGATAACGGCGAGGGTCGAATGGGAAGTAGGAAACCCTAGAAATGGGGGCGAGCCTCACGGATCCATAAATACCCCGAGGAAGCCAGGCCGGTGTGGGAGCGTGGGCCGGGCCGACTAGAACAGAAGAAGGTACAAGAGCTGGCCAGCCCAGCCCCAAAACAAAAAGGGAAATCGAAAGACGACAAAGACCGGAGGCTCCAAAAAACGACGCCCAGAAAGCAGCCCACTCGAGACGGAGCGGAGGGCCCACGAGCCTCCCGTGACTGGGACGAATCTAGGGTTAGGAAGGGAGGAGAGCTACCAACCCCGAGCTCAACGCCGCCTCCGCCAAGCAGCCACCGGGCGGCGAGGTGGGCGGGAACAGAGGAGGAGCAGATCCACTGACCGAGGAGCCGACGCCTGTGGACCACGCTGCCTAGCGAGGAAAGCGCCCGAAGCGCTCTAACGCCGATCACGGCCAAGACTCGAACAAGCCGAGCCTCCCGCCAAAGACAGATCACCGGACGGCCTGCCACCTTGGCGAACTTCCGAATCTCGACAATACCGACGCTACCACCACAAGCGGATCCGCCGAAGAGGGACCAGGGAGGAGGAAGGCCAGCCTCCACCCGAGATCCGAATCCGCTCATCCGCCGACAAAGCCCAAAACTTGTTCCTAGCACCAGATGCAGGATGGACCGAGAGAGAGACGCAGCAGGCGAGGAAGGGGACGGCAGAAGAGGGCCGGGCGACGAGAGGAACAGGCGCAGGCGACCGAGCCATGGGAACGAGGGGAGGACGGGGAGGGAGGACGGAGAGGGGGAAGGGAAGTGATCACATTGTTCTAGTTGCCAGACATTCTTATCGCAATATCTTTTTCATTTTCTTCCAGAAAGAAAGGCTAGTGAAGTGGCAGCTTGCGCATCCCAAAGGTACCGCCGAGGAGTGCCGTGAGTGGATAAAGCAGTCCAAATATCAGGAAAAGGAAATGTAGGACGCAGCACCTGAGGAATGTTAACATTGTGAGCGTAGACAGTCGGGAATTTAGATAGGCCACAAACTCCACTGGATGATACGTGTAATTTTTCTTGGTGCTTGGGCCTTGATCTTGATTGTCTTGTCAGTTAGCCGGTAGTTGATTGCTGAGCAAATTTTGCGAAACTTGATGTTTATAGTCAGTCTACCACCTATCCAGGCCACTTAAAATGGATTTCGAGGTTGTTTTGTTAGGTTCTCTAAACTTCAGGGGATCAATTAACCGGGTCTGAAGTTTAGGGGCGATGTCGTCGATTTATATATGGTGGGCATATGCACTTCTTCCTCTCTAAATTCAGAGAGAAGGCTAACACTAAGGAACACGTTTGCTACACATCAGTGCACCGTGCTATCAGGCTGATAATGCAGGGCATATAAGGCCGCGATTGTGATGGGAGCAGGGAGTAGAAATAATAATGCAATATTTTCATCGTTTGTATATATACTTGCACAAATATCATGTTTCATGGTTAGATGAGAGGATTTATAGCTGTGATTTAGAAACACTTGTTTGTCAGTTGTCTGAGAAGAAAGATCGACAAAAGCATACAAAGAAGTCGGATTCAGACACAGAAACCTCCGCTGACGGTCATTTGACAGCAGCACCGATATGCAACTGCTCCTGGGGTCAACGCTGATCTGATCTCCCATCGGCAGCTCAGCTGCTCTGGGTAGTAGTAGGTTCCGGTCGTTTTCGCTATCCTTCTACTGCGCTAGACCCATCGGCTGCGTGTGCTTCGCCGAGGCTACCTGATCGATCCGGCCGGCTCATCTTTCTGATGGACTGGAAGCAGGTCGTCCACCTACCCGACACTCGTCAGGGCTGGTGGTGGACGAATCGTGCGTCCACGCGGTCGCGTAGGAGTGTCGACGGTCCCGTGCGTGATGCAGGTCACCGGCCGCGCCACGCCATCAGGAGACGATGCACCGAAGACTTGCATATCAAGGACAAGCTGCTGAGATAAACAGTCATCTGTGACGAAGTACACTTGACTTCGCTACGTAGTTCCGAGAGTTAAAGTTGAAGGTGACCATTCCATGACGTACGCCTTCCTTTTCATCTTGGCGTGACACAAGGACTATATGTTGTTAATTCATTCTCATTTTGTGCCTGCATATATTAATATTCCGGGGTCGCTTTTACTCCCCATACAACAATAAGGATTTCCTTGAAATAAATAAATAAATTTCAATCTATGCAACATATATAACACTGGCAATAGTCAAAGATGGTCACTAACTTCATTAGCACATCTTATTGTTTAGACACCAATTAGAACAATTTTTGTTCATCAGTTTGGTGAGAATATATTTTTCTATACTCTATTCCAAAAAAAAATTTGAAGTTTAAAGTGTGACCAAGTTTAGAGAGATATATATTAACACGCACAAAACCAAACTAGTTGCATTGTATTCATCACAAAATATATTCCCATCCTATATGTTGTATTTGATATTAATCTAGATAGTACCTCTTGGTCCCTAATATCGTAATAGGACGAACGAACCGCCTCCGTGGATATCTTTGCTTCGAACAAAACCCTGCAATCAAATAGATTGTCCCAAGGGCGCATATTCTAGAGCCCAAGTTATGCTATTGAAAATCTGCTCTCTAGCAGTTCCGATTCCCTGAACTAATATTTTTCAAGATACTTGGTCAAACTTGAATACTTTGGATTTACAAATCTAGAACTTCAAATATTTTGGAACAAAGGGAGTAAGTATCAATAATGGTTTTTTTACTATGTTGGCATAACTACATAATGTTATACAAATCATATTCTTTTGTTCTTTCAGTGAAATTAAAAATTGCATTACACCCTATCTTATTATGCTTCCGATCAAAAAATGACAAAAGAAATTAATTATCCGCTCAAAAAAGAAATTTGCCCGACGCGCATAATGTAGCCAAAACATAAGAACTCTTTAGTGATGCATATATGTAATAAATCCAAACACAAATGCGATCCAATATAAAAACTCCAAACACTAAAACATAATTATTCATGTACATATATCATATACATCTGCATGTACGTAAAGGGAAGTAGCTAGGGAACAAATTGAGCAGCTGCACCATGCAACACCACTCAAACATAACGCTGCCGTCCGAAACTAGAGCGTATGCTAGCTCTAAACGACATGTACCACACACACGCACGCACGCACATGTATAATATATAATAAAACAATCACACACACATATAGTATATAGTTTAATACTAGTACTTAGATAACTGCACTACACGGATGCAGCTAGTAGTCCAATCATGGCTTGGCCTCTGGCTCCGGAAAATGGAACTCTGGCTTCGGTGGCAGCTCGGCTTTGGGGAACGGCGGCATTTCGTGCTTCCGGACCTCTGGCACAGCCGGGTGCGGTAACTCAGGCTTCTTTGGCACTTCCGGGACCTCGGGTGCGGCACATGGGCCTCCTTTGGTACCTCTGGCACCGCATGGTGTGGCATTTCAGGCTTCGGCAACTCTGGCATAGCCGGTGCGGCAGCTCGTGCTCCTTTGGCACCTCCGGTACGACGGGTGTGGCACTACTGGCTCTTTGCCACCTCAGGCACAACCGGATGTGGTAGTTCAGGCTTCGGAGCTCGGGCATAGCAGCAGCGGCGGCAGCTCGTGCTTTGGTACCGGCACCGTGGGTGTGGCTCTTCGCCTCCTTTGGCGCCTCTGGGCACAACCGGATGAGGTAGTTCAGCTTCGAGCTCGGGCATAGCCGGTGCGGCAAAGGGCTCATGCTTTGACACCCGGCACCACGGGTGTGGCACTTCAGCCCTTTGGCATCTGTGGCACAACCGGATGCGACATTTCAGCTTCGGAGCTCGGCATAGCAGCGGCAAAGGGCTCGTGCTTTGACACCTCCCAGCACCACGGGTGCGGCACTTCAGCCCTTTGGTGTCTCCCGCACCACGGGTGTGGCACTTCGGGACGAGAGGGTGCGGTAGTTCAAAGCTTCGGCACTCGGCATGGCAGGTGCGCGCGAGTTCCGCTTGGCTGCCCGGCGATCGGATGTGGTGGATACTCTTTCTGGGCATGGCCTCTAGGTGCCGTGTCATACCGCTTCATGGAGCTGCATGAATTTGTGGGTCCGAACAACTCCCTATCCCGGTTGTGGGGGGACTTCAACATTATTAGGAGGCGGATGAAAAGAATAACGATAATTTTGATGGGCGATGGTCCTTTATGTTTAATACCATCATTGAGAGTTTGGATTTGAGAGAAATCGAACTCTCGCGCATAATTTACCTGGCTAACTCTTTACCAAACCGACATATGAGAAGTTGATCGGCTTCGCAAGTGCCGAATGGGAGCAGGTTCCTCCGTCACGCGTGCAGCTCACGCGAGGGATTTCGGACCACACACCGCTATTTGTCGACTCAGGGAGCCAAGGCATGTGGGAAACAAGAATACTTTCTCCTTTGAAACGGCATGGTTTGAAAGAGAAGGTTTCTTGGATATTGTACCGAGAGTGGGCTAGAGAGTCCGGGTAGATCGCCTGTCGAGAGATGGCGTATAAGATTCGCATTTGAGGTGCTTTCTTCGAGGTTGGGCTAAACATCTAAGTGGAGTTTATAAGGTTGAGAAAGACAGACTCGGAGATTATTCAATACCTAGATGTTAAAGCTGAATCACCGTTCTTCAATCATGGATATGTGTCAGAAGATTGATGCGAAAAGAGGTTAAAGGAACTTCTCCGCGAAGAAGAGCTGAAGTGGGCGCCAGAGCAAAGGTTCGCAAAGTAATCCAAGGATGCGAACACTCAATTCTTTCATCCGATTGTAATGGCAAACACGTAAAGAAAAAAAATTTCAGCTCGAGCAAGATGAAGGCACAATTGTTGGTCACGATAATCTTAAGCTTTACATCACCGAATACTACAAGCGCTATTTGGACCGCCGGAGGATAGCGCCAGTGTCCTCGATGAGTCCAGGATCGAGGATGTGCCTCAATTAATCGCTGCTGATAATGACATGCTAGTTGCGCCGCCACGGAAAAGGAGGTTTACGATGCCATCTCTCGATGGAGAACAATAGGCTCCCGGCCGATGGGTTCTCATGGAGTTTTACAAAAATGTTGGCATATAATCAAAGGATCTGCTACCCATGTTCCATGACTTTTTGTCGGACGGCTTCAACTTTTTTCATTTGAACTTTGGAACGATAACGTTGCTTCCAAAGAAGACCGACGCCTCAGATTGAGCAGCCTGGGCCCCATCCGCCTCTTGAATGTCGGGCCAAAATTTTTACCAAGGTTGGGACTAACAGCTCACACAGATTATGATTCTCAGGTGCAGCAATCCCAAACAGCTTTCATGCCGCATGTAAACATCCTTGAAGGGGTGGTGGTGTTGCATGAAACGCCCATGAAATCCACTCTAAGAAACTTGATGGAGTCATCTTTAAAGTAGACTTTGAGAAAGCGATGACAAAGTTAAATGGCCTTTTCGCAACAAGCCTTATGTGATGAAAGGTTTCCACGAGGGCCGGAGGAGCCAGATCGAAACCTTTACGCAAAAGGGTAGTGTTGGCATAAAAGTGAATGACGATGTAGGTCACTACTTCCAGACACATAAGGGCTTGAGGCAGGGAGATCCGATGTCCCCTATTCTGTTCAACATAGTAGCCGATATGTTGGCGGTGTTGTTAGGGAGAGCCAAGGAAGTTGGCCAAATAGGGGGCTTGGTGCCACACTTAGTGGATGGGGGTATATCCATCCTGCAATACCCTGATGACACCATCATCTTCATGGAGCATGACTTGGTAAAAGCTAGAAACCCAAGTCTGCTGCTTTGTTTGTTTGAGCAGCTAAGGGCTCAAAATTAACTTCCATAAAGTGAGTTGTTCTGCTTTGGGAGAGCCAAAGAGGAACAAGAGGATTACAAGCAGCTTGTTCGGATGTGGTTTGGGTGAGCTGCCTTTACCTACTTAGGAATTCCTATTCATCACCGCAAGCTCACGAATAATGAATGGAAGTGTATTGAGGATCGCTTCGAGAAGAAGCTAAGTTGTTGGAAGGGCAAGCTCATGTCGATGGAGGCCGCTTAATTTTCATTAATTCGTGCTCACGAGCATGCCCATGTTCCTTTTGTCCTTCTTTTGAAGTCCCGCTGGTGTTAGGAAACGATCGACTTCTATCGATCGAGGTTCTTTTGGTGGGGATGAGCTTAAGAGAAAATATCGGTTAGCTTAAGGGATATCATTTGTAACCGAAAGACCAAGGGGTATGGGGATTGAGAATCTCGGTTAAGAACCAAAGGCTCGCTTAGTAAGTGGTTGTGAAGTTATCCTCGTGAGCCGACGCCATGTGGGCTCAAACTCACAGAATAAGTATCTCCAAACCAAAACTTTGGCTCAGTGTCGGTTAGACTAACTGATTCACCCTTTTGGAAAGGGCTTATGAAAGTGAAGCTTTCCTTTTTCAGAGGTCAAAGCATTTAGTTGGTAATGGTGCAAGCACGAGATTCGGGAGGATACTTGGCTTGAGAGGCTCCCTAGCAATCCAAAGATCCGCCCCTCAGATCGAGATAGCTAAGGCGCTGATGCTATGGTTGCATCGGTTCGCCGATACCCCGGATATTCAGTTTAGAAGATCGTTAGTGGGCAATCGTTGGGAAGAGTGGCTGCATTTAGTTAGAGACTCATGCAGTACAACTATCTCAACAACTCGATAAATTACGCCGAATCTCACTAGGTCGGTGGATTCACGGTTAAATCAATGTATGTGGATGTTATTAATTCCAGCTCGATTCCTACTTCAAAGCATGCGGACGCCGAGTTCCTTTAAAGATCAAGGTGTTTATGTGGTTTCTACATAAACAGTGATCTTAACAAAGGATAATCTTATTAAGCGTGAATTGGACAGACCTACTAGGTGTAGTTTCGTGATCGTGGTGAAACCATTAAACATCTTTTCTTTGATCGCCCACTAGCTAGAATTCTTGACGACTATTCAAGTCGCTTTCAATATTACCCCACCAAGGTCAGCTTAACATGTTGTTTGGGACATGGCTAACTAGGGTAGAGCCCGGTTAGCAAAACATATTCGCTGGGGGTTTGCGCTTTTTGTGGGCACTTTGAATCGCAGAAATGACTTCGCCTTTAACAGATCAACAAATATCCATGTTTTGCGTGTTATCTTCCGAGCAACGGTTTTATCCGCTCTCGTCGCTACTCACTCCGACGGAGGCCGTGGAGCTTTTGGTTATCGCCGCTATCCGATGGGAGATGGTAGTCGATATATTCAGCCGGTTTGATGGCGGTCGGTAATAGGATAGGCAATTAGTTTACCTGCTCATTTTGGAGCCAACCGGCCGTGATGTATTAGTGCTTTGGCTAGCTTGTGTATCTAGCCTTCGGCTCAGGTGAGCCTTTTTCTTATTTTTCTTGTTGACAACCTTCGACTTGGACACTTTGTGGACTATTTTATGCTTAATAAGATGGTCGATGCATCATGCCGATGCAGAGGCCGGGAAGCCCCTTTCGAAAAAAAATGGAGCTGCATGAGAGCAAAGAACCACGAGGAAGACCAGGAGGACATGGTGCTTCAAGCAGATAGTGTTCTTGTCTATGTGTATCGATCAACAGAGGCAACTTCTTGTCTGTGATGGCCGGGAGATAGAAGAAGGTTGGTATTTATAGCCAAAATGCTACACCTACATGTGGCGGAATAGATGCATTTTTTTCAAAAGGATACCCTGCCTCGTGATCAAGATGATGCATACGCCCTCTTATTAACAAAAAGAGTAGTATCAACATGGTTCCAAAAGTCCTCAAAATTGAAAAAGAAGCAAAACAAGCTCACACAGAGTCTGGATAAGCTAGATACATCAAACTAGCCACATCAGGTCGCCACAACCGGCTGGGCAAAGTAGATAGGAATACTAAATGCCCATCCTATTACATGACCGCCCAAACCGTTGAAAATATCCCGAGCTACCATCTCCCAACGGATAGACCCAAGAATCAAATGCTCCTCGCCTCCGCCTCGGGCGTAGTAGCTACCACTTAACTAATCAGAGCCGTAGTCCGAATAAAACCTCGCAAAAAATGTATACATGATATTCTCGTTAAAGACCAAATCGTCAGCTTCCCAGATGGTCCACAAAGAAAGCACAAACCCCCACCCAATATGTCTCCTTGTTGGGCTGAATCCCATTAAGCCATGTCCCAAATAAAGCATTAATGAATTCGTGGTTTGATGTTGAAAGCAATGTGGACCGCCCGCCATAGAACCTTTGCAAGCGGGCAATCAAAAAGAGGTGTTTAATAGTCTCATCCCGATCACGTAAACTACACCTAGTAGGTCCTGCCCAATTGCGCTTCTTCAAGTTATCCTTAGTTAAAATTACTTGTTTATGAACAAACCACATAAACACTTTTATTTTCAAAGGAACTTTGACATCCCAAACATGTTTGGACGAGGAATGGAGCTCAATTAATAACACCAATATACATTGATTTAACCGTGAAGCCTCCAGACTTAGTCAATTTCAAAAAGAATTCATCAAAGTTGTTGAGACAGTGGATATCCATCAGCCTTCTAACTAGATGGAGCCATTGTTCCCAACGATTGCTCGCTAGCACTCGCCTGAACTGAATATTAAGGGGGTAGATTGAAAACCGGCAATGACCACCTCCTTTCGCTGAACAATACGATACAAGGAGGGATATTGATGGCCAGGGTATGTCACCAAGCCAAGTGTCCTCCCGTAAACGCAGTACTGCGCCGCTTCCGACAATAAACTTTGTCCTATTAACGAAAGCCTCGCTTGACCTTCATGAGACCCTTCCGTAAAGGCGAGTCACCGGCCTTACAGAGACTTCATGCACAAAGTTTTTGATCGAGGTACTTGTCAAAGGATCTGTGGCTCACACAAAGATCCGCCTCCGACGAGAGCTTCCACACCACTTGCTAAGAAGGCATTTATTCTTAATTTTGAGATTCTCAATACCTAGACCCCTTTGGTCCTTCAAGGGAATAGATGCATGCATGTTTGAGGTAGACACCAGAGTGATCTCGACCGAACTTTGGTGCCTTGGTGGTTCGTAGGTCACCCGTGATCTCGTGGTTGTTTACTTTGTGTGTGATCGATCTCGCCTATCCATCTCCAGCTATGTGTGGTTAAATTAGTTTGGAATATTGAGACATGAGTGATCACATGATATGGTCGAGATACATTTCAAGCTCTAATTGTTTGCTTAGTTTGCTCTACGCATGGCTCTAAGATTGTACCGTAACTCGTCAGCCCGTGATGTACTCATATCAATACATGCTATCGAGCCTATGCAATCAAATATCTTGTGCTACATCGAACCCAAGGCAAGTATTTTGGGATGATTCGCAATTGGTCGGTCGGTTCGGCAGCTCACCGCACCCATCCGGGTCGATCCGGCCGATCTCTCAAGACGCCATACATCACCACTAGTCGAGTTGGTGATGGATTGCGCGCGCATGCTCGCGTAGAGCATCCGCGCCGCATCGACGTGTCGTCATCGGGCGACGCCATTATGGTACGGCTGTGTGTTAGGTTAGGTCACCACTGCAGCGAACGGCCAGCCGAGGCATGTTAATTTCAGTGGCTTTGGTCGTGAACATCCCGGCGCTTAATTTCCGTGTTTGAGATTGCTTTTACCACACTTAACGTGTGCCCTGCGACATATGGGATGTGTCTATCGACCAGGCGATTGCTAGCTCGGTTGCAAGTTGAGCAGAAAACGACTTCCGGGTATACTAAGAGCAGATCAGCAGGCTATTTTTTATATCGAATGAGCAGGCTTGGATGTCAAAGACAAGCTGCTGAGATACATAGTCGTGTGATGAAGTATATGTTTGACTTCACTAGTTTCAAATCGAGTTGAAAATGACCATTCCAAGGCGCCTTCTGCTGCAAATTTGACCATTTTGACCTATGGATGAAATCAATTCACGGAATGAACTCGCCGTGAAACTATTTCACAACCCTAACCTTTTGTGTAGCGCCCGCCACGACGACGCCACACTCTACGGTGCAGCGCCAGCTGGGGCGCAGACACCACCACCGTGGCAGCCTCGGCCAAGACTCCAGAAGGTAACGCCCGAGCTAGGCGCCACACTTGTAAAGTGCAACGCCTCCGAGGTAGGCGCCACACTTCTTAAGTGCAGCGCCTAGCTCTTAGGCGCTGCACTGTGACTTATCCAGCCACTCGGCTGCCCCCCCCCCCCTCCCCCACCCCCACACCACACACTCTCCCACTCTCCTCCCCCGAGCTTTGCCCCTTTCCCTCTCTCTCTCAAATCCTCTCCCAAATCTTGCAAATTTGAAGATTTTGTCCGTGGATTTCAAGTCAAACCCTCCTCAAGGTAATATTCTCCATTCCCTTGTTTTGATCAAGTAAAGTTTCCCATTGCTCATTTGTTGCTTGTTTGGGGAAACCCTAGTTTTGTTTGGATCTAGAGATATGCATGGAAATGTGAGATGTTTGTTTGCCAATTTCTATGGTTAGGCTTTGTTAGTATGCTAGGGTCATTCTTATGGGTGTTCTTATGTTGGTGCTAGGGTTAGGTTTAGGGCTAGGGTTATGGTTATGGTTATGGTTATGGTTAGGGTTGTTGTTTGATATATATATTAGGGTTTCTATTCCGTGTTAATCCTTGTATTAGTACTCATGGAAGCAATGTTACCTTGTGTTATTGGAATGCTTATAGGGATGGGAAGAACATGTGTGTTTGTTCATCATGGGGACAAGGATGCATTTTTGAAAGGCAATGTAGAACCGGACCCGGATGAGGTTGACATTGTGTTTGATAGTAGTCCTAGCTATGCGGAGCTCTTGCAACAAGTTAGGGAAGATTTGAATTGGACGGACCCTAGTGATATCATAGAGTTGGAGGGAAGGCATAATGTTGGTTTTGGAATGCACATCCGTTGGAAGACAATGCGTGTCAACTCGAGCAACGTTGGGTTGCATACAAGGAGACGGTGGTTAATCACTAGACAAGGCTCTTGAGTTATTTGCAACAAAGAAGGTTGATTCAAGTTTGCATTTGGACTTGAACCGGAACCCCTCCCCTTTGGTTGCTAGTAGCCCCACACCTTTGAAGCGAGATGAAATTGTTGAACCTCTTTTGACCCAAGAAGTGAGGCCAACATTGAGCCCGCTTACAAACAACCAAGATGAAGCTTTGCAAGAGGACAATAATGAGTATGCGGACGATGACAATGAAGTTGATCTCCATGACAACAATGCGGGTGATCTCGACAAATATCACTTGTAAGAGACAATGGACCCTTCCATCCCTTTTTCCTGCATATGCATCGGACTCGATGACGATGGTCCGGATGAACAAGTTGATGCGAGGGGTTCACGGTGAAGGAGGCCAAGCTTTCGAGAAGGTATTTGGTCGGGATCATCGGACTACATTGTTCAAGGATGTTAGTCTCATGATGAAGCCGTGGTAGATGGTGGCCAATGTGTACCTCTTGGGGTTAGCCAAGCTCTTATCGTGATTTGGGAGATGACAAGAACCACATTGCTAAAGGTTCTAAGTTCGACACCTTCTTGGAATTGAAGATGTGGCTCGACAACTACTCGTTACGCATTATCGCCCACATAAGGTGGTGCATTCGACGCCAAAGTGCGCTACACGGTTGCATGTGCATGTGAAGATGAAATATGTCCATGGATTGTGCGGCAAGACCATGGAAAGGAGGTCCCACTTGGCACGAGTGAGTTGTGTGCCAACTCACATGTGCCAAGGCAAAAGGGTGGATGGCAAGATTGTGTCCCAAAACCACAAACAACTCACGTCCGAAGTTCATCACTTACATGTGCTCTCCAACTCAATATCCACACTTCCAACAATGAGCGCCCAACATGTCATTGACCTTGTGAAAGCCATCTTTCACTACAAGGTGAAGTACGGCAAGGCATGGAAGGCGTAAGTCGATTTAATATGTTGTATGGTACTTGGGAGGAAGCATACAACCGAATCCCTAGGTTGTTGTTAGCCATGGCCGCGATAAACCCGCATGGTTCATGTGGTCGAGCCTCATGGGCACCAAACAGCGTTCATGGAGGAAGGAAAGTCGAGTATTTGGTCGTGCTTTTTGGGCGCTCGAGCAATGTGTGAGGGCTTTTGAACATTGTAGGCCGGTCATCGCAATTGATGGCACGTTTGACCGGACAATACAAGGGCACCTTGTTGGTTGCGATAGCAAGTGATGCCAATAACCGGTGCTGCCATTGGCATTTGCTTTGGTTGAGGTGGAAAACAATGACAACGGGAGTGGTTTCAGATCTTTTGAGGACGAAGGTGTTACCCGCCAAAGGGAAATGTGTGTCATATCGGACCGCATCAAGGAATTCTTAACGCGGTGGAGATTGACATTCCCGGCATGCTCCGCTGCACCATCGATGGTGCATGAGGCACTTTTGTTCGAACTTATAGGGCATGTGGCCTTAAGGAGTTGGCCGATGATCTTCAAGATTGTTGTCTTGCTTTCTCCGAGAAGCGCCGCCACTTTGTACAACAAATTGCTCGCACACAAAAACTTGATGCCGGGGTCAAGACTTTCTCAATACGCACATTAAATACCGAACAAGTGGGCACGCGCCTTTTGATGGAGATGGCCGGAGATACGGTCAAATGACAAGCAATATGGCGGATTTCTTCAATAGGGTGCTCAAAGGTGCACGGGATTACCCGTGACGGCAATAGTTCAATACACATTTGACAAGATGAATGCGCATTTTGTAAAGTACTGATGGAAACCGATGCACAAAATAGCGGTGAGAACCCACGGAAGTACAAGTACAAGTTCCCACCTAAAGTTGATGAATGGTTGGTATTTCAATCACGGAAGGCGGACTCGTAAGAAGCTATATTATATGACAACGAAGAGTGGAAGTACGGCGAAAGAGCCAGAGGAACCACAAACGATGGCCGCAACATGGAGGTCGGGCTTTCAAGGTGTCGTTAACACAATGTGATTGCACTTATGTAGGCCGTTGTTGCTTCATCTCCCATGCTCACACTTGTATATAGCCGGTCGCCTTTAGGAATGTGGACATCAATCACCCACGCACCGTGAGGGAGTCCGAAGTTCTCAATCATGACGGTCAAGAAAACATGGGCTTCCCGCTTTCACCCGTACTTTGACCAATCGCAATGGCCGGAGTATCATGGAGTTCAACTTTGGCCGGATCCGGAGTTGAAGGTTGTTAAATGGGGTAGACGAAGACAAAGCATCTTAGAGGAGACATGGACGGATGGGGCCATGGTGGCCGCCAAGCCGGCAACGACCAATTCCAAGAGCCTCGCGAGAGCTCCTGCTAGGGGAGTGCAAAGGTCATGGCCACAACAAAAGAAAATGTACGAAACCAAGGAAAAGGTCCAAGAAAATGATGCAAGCACAAGCCAACAAGGAGCTACACAAGGAGCCAACCAAGTGGTAGCCAACAAGTGCCAAGCCAACCAAGAGGTAGCCAACAAAAGCGAAGGCAACCTAGTGGTAGCCAACAAGTGCCAAGACAACCAATTGGTAGCCAACCTAGTGGTAGCCAACAAGTGCCAAGCCAACCAAGTGGTAGCCAACAAGTGCCAAGCCAACCAAGTGGTAGCCAACATGCCAAGCCAACCGAGTGTTAGCCAAAGAGGATCTAGGCAACAAAGAGGTTGGCAACTAGGACTTACAAGAGGCCGTGGTGGTGGTAGTGGCCGTGGTGGTGGTGGTAGAGCCTGGTGGTGGTGGTGGTAGAGCCTGTGGTGGTGGTGGATTTGGCCGTGGTGATGGTCTTGGCCTTGGTGGTGGATTTGGCCGTGGTGATGGAGAAGGGCAAGTTCGTTATAGAGGAATGTTTGGATACCTAGATGGACCGCTTCCGATGTTCCTCACTAACTATAATGTATCATATGTTCTTGTTTTTCATATGTGCTTCCATTTGTTCTTATTGTCCTTACTAACCATTATGTTTCCGTATGTTCCTCACTAACCATTATGTTTCACTCATTGTAGGTATGGCGCTTCCCAACCCAACAAACCAACGATGAAGGAGGATGGCGAAGATGAGATGGCGGATGGTGGGAGAAGGCTGCGAAGAAGCTTAGAGATGAGGATGCAGCCAAGCTAAAGAAGAAGAAGGAAGAGGAGCTTGAGAAGGAGATGAAGAGGAAAGAGAGAGCGCCAAATGCGATGCGCGCTTAGGGAGCAAGCGTAGGGAGGAAATGTGAGGAGGCACAGAAGAAGCGCCTACATGATTTTCAAGAGAAAACCATGAAGCTTTGGGCATTTGCAGCTGAAAAGAAGAGAGGAGGAAGAGGAAGAAGAGAGGAAGAAGAAGAAGGAAAGGGCCTTGCTCTCACAATAAAGCTACTATGTCTCCTCTTCGATTTGGTTGTGAACTACTATGTGTCGTGAACTACTATGTCTCCTCGATTTGGTTTTGAACTACTATGTGTCGTGAACTACTATGTGTCCTCCTCGATTTGGTTGTAATAACTACTATGTGGCGTGAACTACTATGTCTCCTCGATTTGGTTGTAAGAACTACTATGTGTCGTGAAGTACTATGTGTTATGAACTATGTGTCATGCATATATTCTCTTCGCAGTTGTTACATTGCTATGTATCAATCCTACTTCACATCGTGTGTACATGCTAAAAAATTACTAAGTCCACGCGGCAGCGCTTAGCACCGAGGCGCCAGACCGATAGTGTAACGCTTAGCTCACAGCGCGCTGCATCTGTAGTGTGACGCTCAAGGCTAGGCGCCGCACAAGTCTGTAGCTTTCAGAGAGCAACATAAAGTGTGTCAAGTTACACTGTGCAGCGCTTAGCTCGAGGCGCCACATTACACAAAGGTAACGCCAGCTCACAGCGCCATCATCGTAGTGTGACGCCAAAGCTAGGCGCGCACAAGTCTCGTAGCTTTCAGAGCAATGTAGAATGTGTGAAGCTACAGACACTGCAGCGCTTAGCTGGAGGCGCCACACTACACAAGGTAACGCTTAGCTCACAGCGCCGCACTGTAGTGTGACGCCAAGGCTAGGCGCTGCACAAGTCTGTAGCTTTCCAGAGCAATGTAATGTGTCAAGTTACAGCACTGCAGCGCCAGCTCACAAAGCGCCACACTATACAAGGTAACGCTTAGCTCACAGCGCCGCACTGTAGTGTGACGCCAAGGCTAGGCGCTGCACAAGTCTCGTAGCTTTCTGCAGAGCAACAGTAAAGTGTGTCAAGCTACGCACTGCAGCGCTAGCTCGAGGCGCCACACTACACAAGGTAACGCTTAGCTCAAAGCGCCAGACTGTAGTGTGACGCCAATGGTAGGCGCCAGATAGGTCTATAGCTTTTCGAGAGCAATGTATGTTTGTCATGTTAGAGCTGCAGCCTTAGCCTGAGGCGTCACATCGCATGCTGCAGCGCCGAGCTAGGCGCTGACTGTAGTGTGACGCCAGTGGCTAGGCGCTGCACAAAAACTTAGCTAATTTTTGGCCAAACCGAGGCCTTCATTGTGTTGCTCCTTGTTGCTCCAGCTTTAAGCACGTAATAGAGTTCAACATGTAATAAGCAATACTTTGGCCAAAACTATATAGTTGCATCACGTATAAGCATTACTAAGAGATTTAAGTTAAACATTACCACCAACATAGAGTCCAACACATAGAGTGACCATCACGACAAGTTCGACATTACCACCAACATAGAGTTGAACAAATAGAATGACCATCATGACAAGTTCGACATTACCACCAACATAGCTACCATTACTACCATTACTAGAAGAGAACGACGACTACTTCCTTCCGCTTGCTTGGTTCCTCCCTCTTGGAGGGTATCTTCTTCACTTTCCTAGGAAGACGAACCCGCCTCCCCGCCTGCTCCAGCCTCCACGCCATCCACATCGTCATCAACATCGCATCCAAATAGTCGCCCAAAGCATCCATCCGCGAGGTGCCGATCGTCTTTTGCCTCTTTGGGTGAAGTCCTCGTGTGTATTTGTTGATTCCTTCCTAGGCTTTAACTCGTGATGCGACTCAAACCTTGTAGGTCTCCAAGGTCATATCATCGAGACCTATGCATCCACAAAAGATATGGAAAGACTATTTGTGAGAATAAAGTTAGCAAATGCATCAACAATTGGATATATAACCTCTTGGGTGAGCACACCCACATCTTGGGTGACCACACCCACATCCTCATCGCCCAAAGGATTATCATGGCCGGTTGATCTGATGGTGTCACCGACCTAGAACGCTCGTGGTACATACTGGGTCACGACAACCGAAAAGGTTTGACACCGCTTTAACTTTTGGCCCCGGCGCCGCAACATGAACAAGTGAATGAGACATCGAACGAGCAACACATGTTAAGTGCTAGTTTGAAGGAGATGTGAACCTTAATGAATGCTCGGCGCACCTTCCCATCGCTTTTGCCGGGTTGTTTCTGCAATAGTGTCGGTCTCATCACCGCTTTGATCCGGCACGCTATGAAAAGAAAAGGTATCAACGTGTTAGGCAAGTGAAGATGTGAATATTGCAAATTGTAAAGCAAAAGGGCACATACCACAAAGTTCATCATTGGCCCCGCAGGATCACGGAGTTGCCTTTCCCGACTAATGTGTTGTAATCGGTGCTGGGCTACCTCATCAAATACGGTGGGTTCTTCCAAAATCTTATCATCATACGCCGCTTGCATACCTCCACACGAAAGTGACGCCTAGAAACCATGTGAGATAGTTGTTGAACGAATCGGGCAAGGCTCACGGCTTGGCTCGCTTTTCCAGCCCTAGCTTGCTCCAAAGCAAGCTCCCACCGATGACATACTTGTTGTGATGCTTGGCCCAATCCTTCATCTTCCGCTGCTTTTTCCTATCCAACCCGCAAGTTAGAAACATAATATTAGCATCATCGAAACCGCCGAGAAGCTGCTAATTGCTCAAGGTTGATTATATCTTACGCTGTAGCACTATATCCGTGTCCACAAACTCCGCGGTGTGGCATGAACAAACCAAACTGTCGGTACACCCGATGTGGCATGTGAAGCTCAACCGCCCGGGCCAGCATATGAGTGGACACCGATATGCCGAGATCCCTATCTCTAGTGCACATCGGATTCAGCGTGAACTCTATAGGGTTCCCAAAACTATCTCCTGCTCCATAAGGTTCCCATACAACCTACAAAATTGGATAGAATGAAAAATTGATACCGACTTCACGATGGAAGCATGATAATAACTTATGCAATGTCAATTCACCGCCAGCGTGATGGCATCCATCTCGCCTCAGATAGCTTGTACATGACCGAGGGATCATCCGTCATCTCATTTAACACATCCCACTTGTAAGCCCAAGTCGCTACCGTAGTGGGTCGTGTTTATCGTCCCAATCCTCGAACTTCACTTTCTTCGTCGTCTAACCGCAAACGCCCCAGCTCCATATGGAAAGTGCGAGCAAACAACCACCAATACCTCCAGATAGCCTACAACAGCTTCGTCCAACTCGCACATAAAAGAGAACATGGTTGAATTAAAAGCAAGATCGCATTCATAATGTACCAATGAATTGAAACAAACAACTTCATACCTGTCTATACAAGTAAGCCAAGTCGCCAACTCCAACTCCATTTGCTATCGAAGACGGTCAATGCCTTGAGCCACATCCATGGAGCATTCTTGCTCGTGCCATCAAGAAACATAGTCCTCGATATCACGCACACATGTAGACACGAGCATATGTCTTCACCGTGTCCTCATTAGCATCCTCGTGGCAATTACTAAAGTTTGATACAATCCACGGAAAGTAGCACCGATCGCGACTCTTTCCTTCTTCTTGCCTTCTACTTGGTTCCCGCTGTTCCGGAGGAACCATACCGATAAGGGCAAACATTTGCTCGCGCCACCCATCGAATCGGTGCTCATACATAGAGGTTTCCCATCGATAGGAAGACCGTGATCATAGCTATATCCTGAGCGCCAAGGTCATCTCCCGGTCCAAGATGGAAAGTGTGTGTCTCCGCCTCCAATGATCAATAAGCGCGTGAGTGCTGGAGCATTGTTGGGTGGCGCCGACCACCGATTAACTGAATGAAAGGGAGAAGTCCTGCTCCCTAACATACGGCATGTACCACTCATCATAGCGATCCACCTAAGGTTGACCCTGTGAGCCCAAGCTTCAGAGGTGCAAGCTCCTACAAGAAAACAAACAAATCATTACATATGGGGGTATGTGTTTGAAAAAACACAAAAATCATAACACCGCAACTTTCATTATTACCGCTGCTTCACCGACATAGCGCATTTACCGTGTTGTAGATCCCAATGATCATTGAGAAGCCAAACCATCCTAGCAATTTGCAAGAAAGCTTTGTCAACACGATTATCTTTTGAATACAAAAACTAAAGTAGGCCTACTAGATGCAACCATACCAATCTATGTATCCAACCATATCAAATCAAACATAACTAATAAAAAAGGGTTCCACAATTAACTAGGCCTACTTCATACAAATAACTTTTCCATAAACTATGCCTACTTCATAAAAATAACTCTTCCATAAACTAAACTAGGGTTCCACAAATCAAACAAACAAGGGTTCCCCAAATCAATCAAACAAATCAATACATGCAAAGTTCTAATACATGCAAGATTCAAATCTAATCTAATCAAACAAGGATTCCCCAAATCTTCACAATATCATATTTTCTATGGATAGAAAGAAGGGATCGGAAGAGAGTACCTTCTAGGATGGATTGGTGAAGAATGCACGACCAAATCGCCGGATCTCAAGGATTTGGGAGAGGGATTGAGAGGGGAGAGGAGGAACCCGCCGCCGCCGCTTCTATTACTTCAAAACCGATTTAATGGGTGGGGTGCGGGAGGGGGAGCGGGCGCCGGGCGTTTGTCACCGCAGCGCCTACGGGCTGGGCGCTGACTTTACAAGTGTGGCGCTTAGCTGTGAGGCGCAGACCGCTGGGCGGCCTGTGGCTGCCACGGTGGATCGGTGTGCAACGCCTGCTAGGCGCTACATCAGAGGGTGGCGCTGCCGTGGCGGGCGCTACACAAAAGGTTAGAGCTGTGAAATAGTTTCACGCCAGTTCATTCCGTGAATTGATTTCGCCCATAGGTCAAAATTGTCAAATTTGCCTTCGTTTTCATGTTGGCGTGACCATTATTCAAGCAACTTAAGCAATCTAACTCTTCGGCTACCAAAGCCATACACACATAAAAATCTTCAGGTACCAGCTACTTCCTCCGTCTGGATTTACTGGCCTTCATTGTATTTTGGATCAATTTTCGACCATAAATTTGAGTTATAGTATGTAGAAAAAAATAGTATCATTGGTAACTACTTTTGAATACATCCAATAATATAAAATTTTATGAC
This sequence comes from Aegilops speltoides, assembly GCA_021437245.1. Lineage (NCBI taxonomy): Eukaryota > Viridiplantae > Streptophyta > Magnoliopsida > Poales > Poaceae > Aegilops > Aegilops speltoides. The sequence continues at coordinate 126,719,611 of CM038142.1, read as the reverse complement.
AAATTATTTATATTAGCGAGCCCTGCGGTGTAGCTAGTAATACGATGGGTACTAATAACTCCCCGAACCTTGGTGTAGCTAGTAATAATAGTACGAGAGCGGCGATTTGGCTCCCGAGCTCATATGCTCCCGCCATGAACAGTAAAATAGGAAAAAAACTACTGGAGAACTTTAAAATAAAATCTGAGTTCAGTTTTTGCATCGAAGATGTTTTAGTAGATCCGCGCTAATTTTCAGCGTATGGACATCCCAACAACTCTCGCAAAAAGATAAATTTGGTGTCTCAGAAACAGTTTACGCTTGTTTAGACCGCTTTTTCCGAGAGCTACTCATATGTCCTAACAAGCTGAAAATTGGCATGGATCTCACGCACTGAAACATCTTCCATGCATTTTTTTTTGAATTTACTGTTCACACGATGTAGATGATGCCGGGCTCAGAATTTTTTTTGAACCAACACCGTAGGACAATTGTTCTACGGTAAATATATTAAAATAAATATAGAACAAATATATTACAAATCCCCTAAGGGAGGAACTTCAGCAAGGTAGCTACCCAATGCCTGCTCTAGTACTTGATAGTTGATACCCTGAATGCATGGCGCTTTAGGAAAAGTACCCTAATCAAAGCTACGTAACAAAAAATACTATGTCATTATCTGCTTCTCGCTTTGTTATATATTACCTTCGGGTCGCTTTACTCCCCATATAACAATGAGAATATTTCTCAAAAATAAATAAGTTACAATTTATGCAAAGTAAATAATACTGGAAACTATAGTCACTAACTTCATTAGCACACCTTGTTGTTTAGAACCCACTTAGAACATTTTTTTAATCAAATGGGTAAAGATATATATTTAGTAAGTACATTTAATGGATTTTTTAGGAAATATTTTGTTTTTTATAATGTTGGCATAACGACATAATGTTGCGCGTATTTTTAGTTGTTGCGACAGTGGATGTAAAGATTTGTAGTCATTGGCGTCGAGCAGCGCTTGTGGTTCCTGTGTGTTGACATCGAAATCTCATGGGGATCCTCTGGGATGCCGACACACTGTCATCGAACGTGCTGGTCACCTTCGACTTCCTTCTTTTTTTTTTGTGAATCAAGAGCTTTATAACTCAATTAGGGGATTACACGGAGCTGAATACAACTAGCTAAGAAAGGAGGCATATAATTTATCCACAAGCATCTCCTCCTCTCTTCTGTGGCCTTGGTGAAGTATCGTTGCTTCCGATGCCTTTCTAGAGGTCATCGCACTCGCACCCACAAATGCAGGGGCCCAATTTGATTCACGAGTTACCTCCACACTTCGGGCATAAAGCTCGTTTTTTATTTTCAAAGCCTTGCGACGACTGGTCCACAACTCTCCGACATACTGTTCCACCGTCTGCACCAGCCAATGATGCAACATCGACAAACGTGCCATTGCAGCCCGTCCAAATAGAGCAAGTCAAGCTGCTTTGCACTAAGTTCCGCATTTGTTTGATACGGGTTGGGAGTCTTTAGCTTTAGTATTGTATTCTCCGTTCTTAAATATAGTCTTTTAGTAGATTTCAAACGACTACAACATACGGATGATATAAACACATTTTAGAGATAAATTCACTCATTTTGTTCGTATGTTGTTCCTTGTTGGAATCTCTAAAAAGACTTACATTTGGGAACAAAGGAGTTGATATTTTTCTAAAAGTTAGTCAAACTTACAAAGTTTTCCTTTGATCAAATTTTATATGCACACTAAAAAACGAAGGGCCAGCTGGTAATAATAATACTTGGATACCCCAGCCCGTGAATGCATGACATTGTACGAAAAAGTGGGTTCACTGAAGCTACGTAATAGGACTATATGTTATTAATTCATTCTCATCTTGTCATATATTTTCGGGGTCCCTTTACTCCCTAGGCAACAACAGGGATTTCCCAAATAAATAAATAAATTACAGTTTATGCAACATAAATAACACTGGATAGTCAAAGATGGTCACTAACTTCATTAGCACATCTTATTGTTTAGGTACCAAGTAGAACTATTTGTTCATCAAGTTGGTGAAAATATATTTTTCTAAACTCCTCCATTTGAAAATATTTAAAGTGTCAAGTGTGACTAAGTTTACAGAAAATATAGTAACTTCTACAAAACCAAATTAGTTGCACTAGATTCGCAAAAAATATAATTTCATTCTATATGTATATTTGATATTGTAGATAGTAATATGTTTTTCTATATAATTTGTCAAACTTGAATAAGGTTTAAGTTTGACTTAGGACAAGCCTAGAACCTCAAATAGTTTGGAACAGAGGAAGTAAGTATCTGTAATGGGGATTTTTATTTTTATTATACTGGCATAACTACATTGTATCATACAATTTCCTATTCTTTTGTGCTTTCAACAAAACTAAAACTTGCATTACATCCTCTAGAGCATGTAATGTCTCCACAATTCACATCAATCTTGACTAAGAAAAAGAAAATAAATAACCAATTGATTTTATCCGCTAAATAGATGCGCCCTTCGAGTATTTGTATGAACTTCTGCAATATTGTTCCGCCACATCAACAAACGCCCATAACTCATTTTAAATAGCACCCATAGCAAATATATAGGTGATATTTTTGAACATATCTATAGAAAGCTTTTACAACTCTGGCTGTTTGTATTATTTTAAGTGTTTTATTAGGGAAAAACTTGAAAAATATTATATGTAGATTTCATATTATTTTAAGTATATTTAGTAGGGAAAAACTTGGAAATATTATATGTAGATTTGTCGAAAATTATTTGAGTGTTATCGATATACTATAGTAGAAATTGTTGGTTAAAGTTGCATCTAGTAGATTGTCAGTATCCAAAAGCATCAGTTATGTATGACCTGGAGGGAGTAGTTTGTTTAAGATTTAACAATGTTTAGAAAAAGTAGGCCAGACCAGCAACACATGTTAATGATACTTCGCTTCTCTTATGTGTAAGAAACTCTTCGCCAAAAAAACCCTATGGGTTGAAGATTAATTTTGACAAGTGCAAGGTGGCTGTGTTGGGATATTCTGAGGCCGAGCAGCAGGGGATTGCGGCCAACCTGAATTGTAGGTTGGCCGCCTTCCCCATAGAGTATTTGGGGATGCCACTTTCTGACTCGAGGGTTCTTCTCAGTGCGTTTGACCCTCTTATGGGGAGGATAGCCACAGAGTTTAACTGTGGTGTGGACGGTTTACTTCCAAGGGAAGGAAGACTGTTGACTCTAATCTCTCCAAATTCGCCCATGTATATGATGAGGATTTATATTCTTCCGAAGGGAGTTCATAGTTCGTTCGATAAATACCTCTCCTGGTTCTTTTGGCAAGCGATGAACGATCGACAAAAGTACCACATGGTTAGGTGGACCGGCATTTGCTTGCCTAAAGACTTGGGAGGGATGGGCATCCTTGCCTCCTGCTGCATGAACATCTCCTCATGCTTAGGTAGGTCCGGCTGATCATCCGAGGGAGGGGGGCCTGTGGTTGTAGCTTCTTCAGCAAAGTACTGCTACCTCTTGAGCTTATGCTGGTTTTCCTTGAAGAGGAAAGGATGATGCAGCAAAGTAGCGTAAGTATTTCCCTCAGCTTTTGAAAACCAAGGTATCAATCCAATAGGAGACAACGACAAGTCACCGAATACCGCACAAACAATCAACAACTTGCACCCAACGCGATAAAGGGGTTGTCAATCCTTCACAAATACTTGCAAAAGTGAGATCTCGATAGAGATAGATAAACGGTAAAGTAAATATTTTTGGTTTATAGATTGGAAAATAAAGATTGCAAAATAGTAGATCGGAAACTAGCAAGGTGTAAACGAGATTCAATAATATGGAAAAGAAACCCGGGGCCATAGGTTTCACTAGTGGCTTCTCTCAAGATAGCAAATATTACGGTGGTGAACAAATTACTGCCGAGCAATTGATAGAAAAGTGCATAGTTATGATGATATCTAAGGCAATGATCATGAACATAGGCATCACGCTCGTAGTAGACCGAATCCTCGCTAGCATATACTACTATTACTCTACACATCGATCTCTATCCAGCATGCATCTAGAGTATTAAGTTCATAAAGAACGGAGTAACGCATTAAGCAAGATGACATGATGTAGAGGAATTAACTCAAGCAATATGATGAAAACCCCATTTTGTTATCCTCGATGGCAACAGTACAATACGTGCCTTGTTGCCCCTACTGTCACTGGGAAAGGACACCACAAGATTGAAGCTAAAGCTAAGCACTTCTCTCATTGCAAGAAAGAACAATCTAGTAGGCCAAACTAAACCGATAATTCAAAGAGACTTGCAAAGATATAAAATCATGCATATAAGAATTCAAAGAAGAACCAAATAATATTCATAGATAATCTTGATCATAAATCCAAAATTCATCGGATCTCGCAAACACACCGCAAAAAGAATATTACATCAAATAGATCTCCAAGAATATCGAGGAGAACATGGTATTGAGAATCAAAGAGAGAGAAGAACCATCTAGCTAATAACTATGGACCCGGTCTCTCGTAAACTACTCACGCTTCATTGGAGAGGTAATGGTGTTGATGTAGAAGCCTCCGTGAGCGAATCCTCCCGGCAGACGCCAAAAGGTCCCTACATGGGATCTCACGGCATGTAAGGTTGCGGCAAGGAAAAGTGGTTTCGTGGGTTCTTGATGTTTTCATGGTATAAGAGTATATATATATAGGCTAAGGAACTAGGTCGGGAGCCACGAGGGCCCACGAGGTGGGATGCGCCTACCCTCGGGCGCCTCCTGCCTCGTGGCTTCACTGCTAAGGCTCCATCTTCATCTCCAAGCCTTCTGGTTTGCTTTCGTCCAAGAAAGATCATCGCTAAAATTTCATTTCGCTTTGGACTCCATTTGGTATTCCTTTTCTCGCAAAACTCTAAAATAGGAAAAAATTTGGCATCGGGCCCTCGCTAATAGGTTAGTCCCAAAATAATGTAAAATTGCATATTAATGCCCATTAAACATCCAAAACAGATAATATAATAGCAGGAACAATCAAAGTTATAGATACGCTGGAGACGACAAGACTTTTGGGGTGTGCCACTCCTAGCTTGCGAACGCCTGGGGGTTCCTAGTTTTGGAAGTCGATCCAGAAGATCAAGCACAAGATTTGCCTGGGGTTGCCCTTCTCTATTGGGAATGACGATGGGGCCATGTTTTGGTTAGATCGCTGGGTGGACGGAACCCCATTATGCATGGGGTTTTCGAACTTGTTTGCCAACTGCGATGATCCATTGTTCTTGGTCTTCGGGCGGTCCAAAGTGGTCAATGAAACATCTTGCTTCATCGCTCATTTGGGCCGGAGGAGGTGTTGGAGTGGTCCAATTTACAAGCGAACCCTACCTCCCGTGGCGTGGAGGAGACCCAACTCCCCTGCTCGACACTTGTTCCGCCTCAAGAGATTTTTCTCTGCTTCGCTTACTATGCTCTATGCCATAGGCCAACAATGGATTGGACAAGGCTCCTCCGAAGGCACCTTTCCTCTCAAGATCAATATTTTCGTGGAAACTATTAAGGAATCACGCCCCATCGGGATGGAGGTGCCTGCTGCATGGCCCGAGTAAATGGATTTGCCCGCTGTTTGGGGTTCCGTAAACAGGACCCACATCCTCTTCACTTGGACAGCGGCTCAATAGCTTTGGAGCTTTGTTCGAGAGGCCCTCGGCATGATTGGGAGTTTCAGACCTTGCCGCTTCCTCTAGGCCGAGCGATGCAGCCGGAAGGAACCAACGCCTCTTCTAGCTAGTTTTTGCTGCGATATCTTGGACACTTTGGATGAGGCGAATAAGATGATGATCGAGCGGGTCTTTCTATGACGAGCCTCTCAATCTTTCTTCAAATTTCTTATGTTCTGCAGACCTGCACCTGCTATTAGGCAACAGGACCGGGCCGTTTAGGACAAATGCGGATGCTCTACATGACTTGGCACGCTGCCTAGGCTCCCTGCCGCCCTCTTTTTTTATGCTTTTCTTTCTATTTTATTTGGGCTTGGTTTTGTTGTGGCCTCAACAGATTTTTATGTCGATGAGTTGCTACTCGTGTACATACTAGTTAATTGCTTTATCTATAAAGCGGGCGAAAGCCTATTTCAAGACAAAAACTATCATAAACCGGGTGATAGCTTTTGGTTAGAGACGTTGTTATATCTTATTATGCTTCCGATCAAACCTGGTGTCGTGGTTCTAAGTCCGACAAGAGAGTGGGGGTAGGTATGGAGAGGCAAGGTCCTAGCTATGGAGCAGTTGTAAACACAAGGGATGTACGAAGTTCAGCCCTTCTCGAGGAAGTAACAGCCCCACGCCTCGGAGCCCGGAGGCGGTCGATCGGATTATGTGTGTATGGATTACAGGTGCGAACCCTTACACCGAGGAGGGGGTGGCTTATATAGCGTCCGCCGACCCCTCCGCCCTCAAGAATGCAGGTTTAAAGTACATTAAGTCTAGGCGCATCGTAACGCCTACATAAAGTGTCCTAAATGCCATAAAGACTACTTAATTACAGATCGTTTGGATACAGAGTGACTCTTGATCTCCTGGTGGTCGAGTGAGTCTTCATGGTCGAGTCCTTCGAGTCCGTCGAGTGAAGTCTCTCTTGGTCGACTGGAAGGTAGTTTCTTCTGAGGATGTCCTTGAGTAGGGTACTTAGGTCAGGCCTATGACCCTACCCTAGGTACACGACTTCATCATTAGCCCCCGAATGGATCGAGGTTTGAGTGTGGAAGGAGTTGATATTATTTCCGACCTGCTTTTGTGTTCGACATATATCATCTTGGACCAATAATCTCTTCGTGGATATCAGCAACTTTTCTTTCAATTTTGATCCATTCTTTACTTTCGCCGAGTGAACTTTTGAACTTAGCAATCTCCGAGCGACGGATCGCAGAAATCTCTCGTCCGACAGATCGATCCGCTGCTCATGGATTTTGTGGGATCCGACTTTGGGGAAGTGCGCGAAGCGGGCGGACCGGGCGCCGATGGGATAGGGCATAGATGCCTCAATTTCGCGCCACCTTTTTCGCCACGATCACAGACGCTGACTGTTTCGGGATGTGATTGATCGCTTAGGCCCACCTGTCATCCACTGAAGTGTTCTTATAAAGGCGCCCGCGAGGGTTTTTGAACAGTTGTCTCCATTCTTCCTCCTTGTCCTCTCCGCCTCACCAAGCATTGCCTGCTTCTCACCTATTCCCAACCACCTCGTGGCGCCGACGGCAACAATGGTGAAGGAGAGGATAACGGCTCTGGAGCGTGCAAAGAAGGCGAAGGCGAAGGGGAAGGCGAAAGGGAGAGCGACCAGTCGGGGTGGATCTTCATCCAGGTCCCGTCTGCCGCACGGCTGGGTCCAAGAAGATTGGATCCGGTCGACCATCACCGAGAGGGATCTGACAGAGATGGCCAACGAGGGTTTGATTCCCCACGGGGCGACGAGGCTCCTGGGGGACGAGTGGCAACCGCAACCGGAAGAGGGTGAGTGCGTTTTTCGCTACCCACGCCGATCATGGGTTCTCTTTGCCTCCGAGTGTATTTTTCCGTGGTTTCTGAATTTCTTCGGGCGCAACTCCACCACTTCAATCCAAGCTCCATCGCCACCTTGCTGCCTTTGTGTCCATGTGTGAGAACTTCCTCGCCGCCGATCAAGACTGGGTCTGTTCAAGACATATTCACTTGTCGCTCTCGTGACAAAGGAAAAAGGCGAGTCCAGATGACGACAAGACCAAGGTTATTCAGATGTGTGAGGTCTGGGATCCAGATGAGAAACAAGATCACTTTTTCCGACCATGACTCTCCCCGAAGTCGGTCAGGGATGGCAATGACTTGGTTTTACCGCCAAAATGAGTCGACGCTGAATGTCGAAAGTGATCTCCTCCGCTTACCATGGACCGAGCAAACAAACTCTCTTCTTTGAAGGTGCTCCCCGAGGAGAAGGCTCAAGTGAAGATGTTGATGGAGCGTAGTCCAAATAGTCGTGAAGGAGGACGGTATGGACCTTCCGAGGTTTTCCTTAGGCGACGCATCCAGCCTCTTCAGTACCGAGGCCATTGCATGTGGCTGTACTGTGGAACCGAGGATGAAACTAGGGTCCATCCAGAATCAGTCGACGATGCCACACTGGAGAGGTGGATGGCCGCGGTCACTAGGAACAAGGACAACCCTCGAGGAGCCAGGAGGATTCCGCCACTCGACCATTCTAGCATTCCAGACAAGGTACGCCCACTTTGTTTCCAAAATTGTAATCTTGCCATACTCATTCTACTTTCACCGTAGAATTGGTCGATTGATCTTTATTTTGCTGTCTCGTCAGCCTTCACCGAATCAGACTTGATGCCCAATGGAGCGCAGACCATTGAAGAGGGGAAGCAAGTGGGGGCGAAGCCGGAGGAGTCGGACTCGGATGTCAGCCAAGATGATGATGATGACGACTCGATGGGGAGGAAGAAGAGGAGGAGGAGGAGGAATCGCACCGCCGCACGGAGAGGCGATTGAAGCTCATCCATGATCCCGCGATCGAACGTGGTAAGGGGTCGCGATCGTCGCAAGCAATGACTGCCGCCCTCGACCACTTCTCCGTGCCGATCGAGAAGGTTCAAGCAATCTCGAACGATGCCGATGAAACTAGCGAAGGTCTTGCCAAAGATGAAGGTGTCAATTCCCACCATATCAGGTAAAAATGCTATCTCGAGTCTTCTTGCTCTACACGAAGTTTATTTTTGGTCGACTCATGAGTTAACCAACTGATTTTTGGAATTGCAGTGTTGCTATTTCGATACCTCACCGGGCCGACGATCATGAGATGGAAGATGCTGCAACCTCAAAACCCGTACCATTCTCTTAATTCCGCTTTTTAGTCGATTGACTCTTGGTCTCTAATTCGATCCTTTTCGCAGCTCCATCCAAAGGTCGTTATCACCCTTCCCGACAACGACGACGATGAGGAACCGCCAAGCACAGAGGAGCAGAAGGCGCCCGCCGCAGGTGGCTCAGACGTGATGTACCGAGACACCGGTCGCAGAGGAGGAGAACACCACTCGCACACCGTATTTCGCGGTGCCGCCGACGAGTGCTCACCCCGCCGTTGAGTGCTGCACAACCTTCGCTTTCTCGACCCACTACGCCCCGCAGGACCAAGCCAAGGCAAAAGAAGCGATACGCTAGGCGGAGTCATGATGGAGCAGTGAAGGCCATCCGGAGGCTAGCCATGCAGCCTATGACGCCAGCCCGCTTCTTCAAAGCAACGCTCGTGTCACGGTCATCGCCGCTCATAGGGATATGATCTCTGAAAATTCCTCTTCTGAAATCCATAGTGGTCCTACACCCACCGGGTGTGTCGATTGAAATTCGGGTTAGTGGGGCACGCCGAGTGCACCCACCGGGTGTAGTCTCAAGGCTATGGTGGACTGTTGGCATCGACCATAGGCTTTATAATTTTTCCTTCATTCGATCGGGTCAATAGATTTTCAAACCGTGGGGGCACGCTGAGTGCACCCACCGGTGTAGTCCCCGAGACCGCGGTCGATCGCCGGGCAAGGGACTACAATCAAGAGCAACCCTGTTTTTTTTGGTGGTCGATCGTCGACTTTTTTTGATAGAACTAGTGGGGCACGCTGAGTGCACCCACCGGTGTAGTCCCCGAGACTTCGGTCGAATGTTTGAATTCGCCAAGTCTTAGAAACGGTGATTTTTCCTTAGTCACTCGGAAGTGAATTATCTTTGACATTTTGTCGATTGGTTCTTCAGAGAAATCCTCGCGACCATGCGGCTCGTTACACGGAGTTGGAGAACAAACATATCCAACTTGAGCTTGATCTGAAACTGGTCCAGGAGAACTTGGCAAAGGCAAAGGAGGAGAGCAAAGGTATGTTTGGTGAGGACTCGACGACTGTTTTTGCCCCTTATTTGTTTCAAAGTCCGACTTGTCAGAACTTTGCAGCAAAGTGAAGGAGGCCCGTAAGAAGAAAGATCTTGAGCTAGCTGAGATGCAGAAGATAGCCTTAGAGAAGACCAAGCTCGCGGACGAGAAGTTGGCTTCGGTCACCAGGCTTGAAGAAGAAAACACCAATCTGAAAGCTGTTCTTGATATTGCCAACAAAGAAGTGAGTCGACTAAAAAGCGACAAGATTGCCCTGAATGACAAAGCCAGTGAGTTGGTTGGGAAGAAGAAAGATCTGGAGGCTTATCTGGGAGGACTCACCAAGAAGCTATTCCTCATGCTCGAAGGTAAACCTTTGCATTAAGCAAGTATTTTTACGTTGTTCTTTCCATTCGATCGTTGTCTTGACTCGTGGTTGTGCTTGCAGAATTTTGCCAAAACTTTGAAGAGGAGACCACCGACCGAACCAAACCTCGACCCCATCAACTCTCCGTGAATGATGAAGTCGCCATGAATGTGTTCCGCTCGAGTCTCGTGGTTGCTGCTGTCATCGACTATCTCGCAAGGCTGAAGGTCACCACTTCCCGATCGACACTACGCCCGCCCGTGGAGACGCCTCCGTAATCGACCTCGAAGTCTCGATGGCTCGACTAAACACAGCCTGTGTCGAGTGTAGGAGTGGAAAAGTCCTCTGCTAGGTGTGGTGCAGATGTTGCTCGTGGTCCGCTCGAGTCCATTGCAAGGATGCGCGAGAAGACAAGCCGGGCGGCTCTTCGGGTGGCTAACACCAAGAAACACGACTTCCGGGTCCTTCATGGAGACCTTCATCGCCGCCACTCGGATTGTCGACGAATCGACCTCGACGAATTTGTCGCATTTTCCAGCCTCCACAGAGGGGTAAAAACTTCTTGAGCTCAACACTTTAAATTTGCCTCGGTATGTCGAGTGATTTTGTAACCGATAACCTTAACAGCTTAGCGCCTCGAGCACTTTCGGTTCCAGTAGATTTTTATCCTAACTTGGATTCGACGCTCCAATATGCTTGCATTTGGCTTGAGATGTCTTTTGCAGTTAAAGCTAAGTGCTCATTGCAATGACTTGTTCCCCAATTCGCTTAGGCAAGCACTGGCTGCAGCTAAGCCCCGAGTGGGAGGTCTGCTCTCACTCGTAGGATTCTTATAACTTAGGCGAGCTGGGCTGTAGCTTAAGCTCCCGAGTGGGAGGTCTCGCTCTCCACTGTAGATTTTTATAACTTAGGCGAGCGCTGGGCTGCAGCTAAGCCCCGAGTGGGAGGTCTGCTTCCACTGTAGGATTATATAACTTAGGCGCAGCACTGGCTGCAGCTAAGCCCCGAGTGGGAGGTCCGCCTCCACTGGGTAGGATTTTCAAAAACTTAGGCGAGCGCCTGGCTGCAGCTAAGCCCCGAGTGGGAGGTCTGCTTCCACTTGGTAGGATTTTCAAAACTTAGGCGAAGGCTGGCTGCGGCTAAGCCCCGAGTGGGAGGTCCTGCTTCCACTGTAGGATTTTAAAAACTTAGGCGAAGCTGCTGGGCTGGCTAAGCCCCCGAGTGGGAGGTCCGCTCTCCACTCGGTGGATTTTACGCTGTACTTGTGGCGAGCTCAAGGAGAAGGTGGCACAGACATTGTATTTCATCTTCCTTGCTACCAAGACATTGTACTTGTGGCGAGCTCGGAGGAGAGGGTTGCAATGACCAGACATCGCCTTCCTTGCTACCAAGACATTGTACTTGTGGCGAGGCTCGGAGGAGAGGGTCGCAATGACCTGCACTCGCCTTCCTTGCTACCGACATTGTACTTGTGGCGAGCTCGAGGAGAGGGTCGCAATGACCTGCACCTCGTCTTCCTTGCTACCGCACATTGTACTTGTGGCGTAGCTCGGAGGAGAGGGTCGCAGTCGACCTGCACCTCGTCTTCCTTGCTACCGCACATTGTATTTGAACTTAGGCGAGTGCTTAGACTGCAGCTAAGCCCCCGAGTGAGAGTCTGGCTCGTCACTCGGTAGGATTTTATGGAAACTTAGACGAGTACTTGGACTGCAGCTAAGCCCCCGGGTGAGAGTCTGGCTCATCACTCGGTAGGATTTTATGGAAACTTAGGCGAGTACTTGGACTGCAGCTAAGCCCCCGGGTGAGAGTCTGGCTCATCACTGTAGGATTTTATTGAAACTTAGGCGCAGTACTTGACTGCAGCTTAAGCCCCCGAGTGAGAGTCCTGCCTGCACTCGGTAGGATTTTATTGAAACTTAGGCGAAACGGGTTCGCAGCTAAGCCCCCGAGTGGGAGTCTGGCTCACCACTCGGCAAGGATTTTTTTTACAAACTTAGGCGAAATGGATTCGCAGCTAAGTCACCCACTGAGGGGGGAAATTTTACTGAGTAAAATAAAAGTGACAAAAAATCATTGGGGAAATTATGACACTATTATCTTGCAAGACATGAACTACAGAAGTATTTTTATTACAACTCATCCGAGTGAAAACTTAAGTGTAAAATGGGCGGAGTAGCTCCGTGTTCCAAGATCGGGGCTCGTCGATATTGTGCTTGACGTTGTAGAGACGGTACGCCTGCCAGGAGAACCTTGGTGACAATGAAGGGTCCTTCCCAAGAAGGAGCAAGCTTGTGTTGTTTCTGCTGGTCCACTCGGAGAACCAAATCTCCTTCTTGGAAGGCTCGACTCTTCACGTTTCTAGCATGGAAGCGACGCAAGTCCTGTTGATAGATGGTCGATCGGATCGTAGCCATCTCTTTCCTCCTCTAAAAGGTCGATCGCGCCCGCCGCTTGTTCCGCTTCACCTTCTAGAGAGCTCAACTCGAGGAGCATTGTGGAGAAAATCACTCGGCAAGACCGCTTCAGCTCCATAGACCAAGAAGAATGGAGTTCTTCTGGTCGACCAATTAGGTGTGGTCCTTAGACCCTAAAGCACCGAGGGAAGTTCATCGACCCATGCTCCACCGCATGCTTAAGGTAACGATCACCGGGTTTCAACCTTTGAGGATCAAGCCATTGGCTCGCTCCGCCTCCATTCGATCGCGGATGGGCGATCGAAGCGTAGTCGACTGTGTGCCTTGAGAAGTGCGTAAATCCCTGAATTCCTCCGAGTCAAGTTTGACCCATTGTCCGTGATGATGCCAAAGGGACTCCATATCCAATGTCGCCTCGATGAAGCTAACAGCAGTACCGGCGTCAAGGTTCTTGATGGGTTTAGCCTCAATCCACTTGGTGAACTTGTCGACTGCCACTAGCACATGCGTGAAACCGCTTCGACCTGTCCTCGAGGGGCCCACCATATCCAATCCCCATACTGCAAAGGGCCAGACGAGTGGTATAGTCTTCAGAGCTGACGCATGCTTGTGTGACATGTTGGAGTAAAATTGGCATCCTTCGCACTTGTCCACTATTTTGCCATCTCGCTTGCTCCTGGCCAATAAAACCGCTCGGTATGCTTTGGCCACAATGGTCCGAGAGGACGATGATGGCCACAGTCCTCGAGTGGATATCATCATGATGATTCGACCTTCCTCGGGCGTTATACATTTCGACCAACCCAACAAGGCCTCCCCCGCATAACTGCCCTTTGATCACAAGAAAGGCCTTTGGATCGACGGACGGTCTGTCGAGCCTCTTCCTCGCCCTCCGGAGCTTTTTTCTCAGATATACGCGATGTAAGGAACCGCCCACGGGAGTGATCACTAAAACCTCCATGACCAAGCCACTCCACCTTTACTTGGGATTCTTTACTTGGTGGCCGTGTATTACCGGGTACCTCAATTTATTCTACTGGCCCCGATTCATCGCAGCTAGATCCATCAAATGCTTGCGGAGACCATCTCGGCAGCCGTTCAAGAACAAAGTTATAAGATAGAAGCTCAAGATTTCCTTGTTGAAGGTATTCGTGCTCAAGGCTACATTACTCCTGCGAGATCTCGGCGAGAGGCTCGTCGGGAAGCTTTCACATCCACGAAGACACGCACAATACGGCTTCGCCCGGCGAGGACCGAGGCGGCAAGTCACGAGTTCAAGCTGATGCCCGGCAGATTAGCAGATTTCGCGATTTCACACACCATTCCACCGCTTGCTCGCATTCTTGAGCAAGATCAAATACAACACAATGCAGCAAGAGGGTTTACGCGACCATCGCGTCTGCAACTCTAGGGTAAAATCCCACCATTCCAATCGTGCTCGCAGATTCTCGATCTGCTGCTCCGCGCAGCCTCCCCCAGCGTCGCATCAACACACGAGGCCCCGCCCCATAGGTGCCGCCCACCCATCGGCCGCGACATCTCGGGCGCGAGCAAACGGTGGAATGGTGAATCGGCCAATCCCAGCGCTAGAGTTGCTGGGGTTCAACTCTACGCCGAGAGTGGCTAATGATCCTCGCGAGAGTGGCGAAGTCGTGGAACCCCCACGCTGTGCATGGGCCTCCTTTTATAGGGCAAGGGTCACCGACTGTGTGTCAACGGAGGTAGAGGGGTAAAACGTAAAGAGGTGGTAGTTGGAATAGTGCGGGAACAAAGGTACTACAATGTGCTTTTCTACCTACTTTTGACAGAGGGGGACAAGGGCATTAAATGCCCGCCGCCGCCGCCAAAAGCTCCCGCCATTGCGTTTTTTCGCCACGGCGCGGGCCACCACCGTGGAGTGCCACCGCGATTCTCATGCAAAGACAGCCCACCCGCCACGCTGCTCGAGAAGGCCGGAGGCGACGCTGCAAGGCGATGAGCCGGAGGCGGCACGAGAGCAGCTCTCCCGGCAAGCACCTTGCCGGGCCTTGATCTTGCCGGGCCCGGGGCTTGTCGGCTCGCGGACTTGCCGCCTCCTCGGTCTCGCCGGAGGCGCGGGCGCCGAGGCGGTCTTCGTGATGTGATCTTCGTCTTCCCGACGAGCCTCTCGCCGATCTGCAGGAGTAATGTAGCCTTGAGCCCGAATATGGCCTTCCGGCAAGCTCCTCTTGCCGGGTCTTGAGCTTATCTTATATACTTTGTTCTTGAACGGCTTGGTGGAGCGGAGATGGTCTCCGCAAGCATTTGATGGATCTAGCTGCAGGAGTGGGGCTGCCTGGCAAGTTGGGGTACCGAGGTACCCTACCTTAGTACACCGACAGAGCCCCGGCCCGGGCCATACACGGTGCCGAGCGCTGTTGGGCCAGGCCCAAGACAAGGCACGGGCGCCGGGCTTCCCACGGGCGCGGCCGAATCGGCTGTCAGACCTGTTGCCTCCCTCCCGCAACGGCACGCCGATTGCGGCGTCGTGGGAGATGTGGGCGGCGATGCAGCCTTTAAGGCACCCACCCCGTGATCGTGGCGCAGAGCGGGTCGCTTCACTGCCGCCTCCGCCCGCTGCCACGCTGCCCTCATGCATGGGGGTCGGGCGGCGAAGATGGGAGACCGAGCCGCCACGGGCGGGAGGGCGAGTCGGCCCCGCCTCCTCCTCCTCGCCTCGATTGGTTGAGCGGGCGGTTGAGTCCCCACCTGCCTTTTTAAATAGGGCGGAAGGGGTGTACAACGCCACACTCATCCATTTCTCCTTCGCCGCCTTCCGCTCTTCTTGCCGCCATGGAAGGAGGGAATCCCGGCTCTTCAACGGTGGCGGCGCTGGTTGCTTCTAGGCAGCGCACCATTCTCATCCGACTCCCGGGAGGCGGAGCCGCCACGAGAGGGAGAGGGAGGGGCGTGGCCGCGGTCGAGGCCGAGGGCGTGGCCGAGGCGGTCGAGGAGAGGCGGTCGAGGTGAGGAGCCTCCCCTGCCTCCTCCGCGCCTCTCGACCACGGCGCGTCCACACCGGAGATGACCCCGGAGTTCTTTCATCAAGCTTCGCTGGCGCCTGTCGTCGCCGCCCGTTGCCGCCCTGCTCATGGACGCAATGGGGCCGGATCCGCCCGACGTGATGGAGTTGACGATGAGGGGCTGCGGATCAGCGGCACTCGGGTGAGTGTCGTGTCCCCAGCCCCCGGGCGTGATGTTCTTCGACCGAGGGTGGAAGACGCTCGCCGATCCATAGCTTGACGGCGGGTTCACCTCCATTTCGTTACCGGATGGTGACCTCTCGCCGCCAAGGTCTTCGGCGACTATGGAACCCGGTGCGCTGCTGTGGACAGCTCCGGATAGCGAAGGCTCCTCGAGCGAAAGTGACGAGGAGGAGAGCGACAGCGGCGACGAGGGGATGGCAGGCCCGACTAGGCGCCGGACACCGCTGCTCAAGGCCACCGGCAACCCCATCTTCGGGTTGCCGGTCTCGAACTCCCCGGGCCGCCTCCTTGGGCGGTTGGCGAGAGGCAGCAGAAGAGGAAGAGGGGGAGGGCGGCAATGCCGCTACGCCGCAGCACGAGAGCGAGTAGCCTCGAGAGCGTGCCGACGCCCCACTACCCCCGCCTTCAAGCTCGCCCCGACGCCTTGCCTCCGCCAAGCTCCCCGGCCGCTCCCGGGTGTTCTCTTGGGGTCTTCGCGCCTGTGGCTCTCCGTGGCCTTCAGGACTTGTCGCTGGCTCCCGGCATGCGCTCCCATGCCCGCCACCTTGCGCTGCTCTCGGCACGGCGGCGCCACCGCCACGCCTCCTAGGCGCCTTTCGCCTCTTCCCCGACAAGCTCCTCTTGTCAAGTTCTCCCCAAGAAGCTTATCTTGCCGGGCTCTTGATCTACCTCCCGAACTCCTAACAGAGAAACAGAGAGGGATCACGGGCACCTTATCTTTTCAACTTGTAAGCCCTCGGCATTTGGCTGCATTTAAGAACTTGTAATCCTCCCTATCATGTTTTTCATCCTCTATGGACTTGTACTAAATTGGATGTTTTTAATGAAAAGAGGGGAAGCTTGCCGGATCGAGTCTTTTACTTGATCAAGCGTTTTGTGTATTCTTACGCTATCGGGAGCTTGCCGCTTAACACGCTTAGCGCATCATGGACAGCCCGCCGGTGGTGTTATTTCCGCAAGCAACCTTGTCGGGCCAGCTTATGACGCCTCACCTCGCCGAGCAGGCTCGAAGCAAGATAGAGGTGCAGCGCACACTTGGGTTTGTTGAGCGGACTCGAAACAAACCAAGCACGCGAATCGGGTCACGACTCGGTTCCTCCACGCACGGGTTTTTACAAGACACGATCGCTCAAAGACGCAGCCCCGTGATCTCCGGTCCACGAGAGGATGCACGATGGGGGATGAAAACTTATCTGAATCGCAGCCCCGCGACACTAGCTTGCCGGAGACGAATCTCGATGTTTCAGAGCCCCAATGAGGCTGGCTCGCCGCCAAGAAGAACCTTGGCGTCTGCAGCCCCGCGACCACGACTCGCCGGGCCCTAGGCGCTGGTGCGATCTTTTGGTTCCTACTTGTTGCTGCAATTTTAGCCATGAAAATAGCTGAGGTAGATATGCATTGCTCAACGCACATGTATGTGCATGGGTATATAAATCTTGACTAGGCAATACGATGCCGGTTTTGTCCTTCGTATGTTTGTACTTCACGCCTGGGGAGCTTGTCGGGCGAACACGCTGTCAGCGGACAGCCCGCCGGTGGTGTCGCTCCGCAAGCAACCTTGTCGGGCCGGGCTATGACGCTTAACTTGTCGAGCGTGGCTCGGAAGCAAGATAAGGGTGCTGCAGCACACTTGTGTTTGTTGAGCGGACTCGAAACAAAACAAGCACGCAACTAGGCCACGACTCGGCTCCTCTTGCGCCCAAGTCTCTCATACGGACGACATTTCACGGCATGACTCGCCACGTTATACCCTCTGCCCTACATCCTTTGTGTGCCTTCACCCTTCGCTTCTAGGTAACTTGCCGGTGCTCAACACGCTTGCTGAGTGCGAACGCCGGCAGCCCGCTTGGTGGTGTCGCTCCGCAAGCAACCTTGCCGTGTCTAGTCAGCGACGCACTTAACTTGCCGAGCAGGCTCGAACGAACGAGAGCGCTGGTTGGTCGCGCTTACTCTTAACTCGTTGAGCGTGTTCGAAGCAAAGTAAGGGTGCGACCATCCACAAGCAGGCTCCTCCGCGCACAGGTTCCGCGTACAAAGGACAAAAGCGCGAGGGATATAACATATAAAAGCGTGAAGCTAACGGGTGCTCTGCACGAAGGCTCAAGCGACTTAGCTTTTCTTTTTCTTTGCGCTCGCTGGTGGAGCTCAATGGTGTGTCCATGGCGGCGGCGTGGCGCTCCGGGGAGGCGCGTTTGCCGGGACGAACACCAAAGCTGTCTTCACCGGGCTTATCGCGCCCCGAGGAGGTACGCTTGTCGGATGGAGCACCAGAGCCGTCCTTGCCGGACTTAGAGCTCGATAGCGCGTCTTTCGACGACATCGTAACGCCTCCAGGTAGGCGCTGCCGGGCCGAGGGGAGCGGAGCGAAGCGGTGCGAGGGGCCGGATACACTCGGTCCCCGGCAATGTTAGGGGAGCGTAACCTCGCCGACCTCTTTCGCTTTACTCATGCATGGACAGCAGTCCGAGCGCCCCATGAGCCCCTCGCTGCTTTTGCCTCACCTGGCGGATACCACCTCTCGTGGTATGGCGCCGCTGGGCCGCTTATATGCCGGAGGGACGTGGATCTACGGAGGCCGAGGTGTGGTCCTCCGCCCTGCCCTCGATTCGTGGCACCGCGAAGCGCCGCCGTGTCCACCCTTCCACCGGGCGTTTCTCCGCTGCCGCTGGCTCCGTGGCGGCGGGGAAGACGGAGATGGGTCTGTGACCTCAAGCTTCGCTTGAGGCCATGGCGCAGCTTGTCGGCGAAGCCGCCGATGAAGCCGGAGAGGTTGATGAAGAGGCTTTGCGCGCGAACGCCGGATCAGGTTCGCACAACCTCGACGTGCCCCTACCTGGCGCGCCAGAGATGTCGCGGCCGATGGGTGGCGCGAGAGATGTCGCGGCCGATGGGTGGCGCGGCACCTATAGCCGGGCCCTTCGTGTGTTCGCACGGGGCGGAGGCTGCGCGGAGAGCGATCGAGGCGATGCACGCTGGATTTTACCCAGCTTCGGCCGCGATGGTCGCAGAAACCCTACCGCTGCATTGTGTTGTATTTGATCTTGCTCAAGAATGCGAGCAAACGGTGGAATGGTGGTGAATCGGCCAATCCCAGCGCTAGAGTTGCTGGGGTTCAACCCACGCGAGAGTGGCCAATGATCCTCGCGAGAGTGGCGAAGTCGTGGAACCCCCCACGCTGTGCATGGGCCTCCTTTATAGGGCAAGGGTCACCGATGTGTCAACGTGAGGTAGAGGGGTAAAACGAAAAGAGGTGGTAGTTGGAATAGTGCGGAACAAAGGCAGCTACAAGGCTTTCTACCTACTTTTGACAGAGGGGGACAAGGGCATTAAATGCCCGCCGCCGCCGCCCCAAAAGCTCCCCGCCATTGCGTTTTCTTTCGCCACGGGCGCGGTTACCACCGTGGAGTGCCACCGCATTCCTCATGCAGACAGCCACCCGCCGCGCGTCTCGAGAAGGCCGGAGGCGACGCTGGGCGATGAGCTGGAGTGCGGGCACGTAGCATAGCTCTCCCGGCAAGCACCTTGCCGGGCCTTGATCTTGCCGCCCGGGGCTTGTCGCTCTGTGGCTTGCGCTCCCGGGTCCTCGCCCGGAAGCCTTGCGCGAGGCGTGTCTTCGTGATGTGATCTTCGGTCTTCCCGACGAGCTCCTCTCGCCGGGATCTGCAGGAGTAATGTAGCCTTGAGCCTCGAATGGCCTTCCGGCAAGCTCCTCTTGCCGGGTCTTGAGCTTCTATCTTATATACTTTGTTCTTGAACGGCTTGGTGGAGCGGAGATGGTCTCCGCAAGCATTTGATGGATCTAGCTGCGAGGAGTGGGGCTGCCCGTACGTTGGGGTACCGAGGTACCCCTACCTTAGTACACCGACAGAGCCCCGGCCTGGGCCATACACGGTGCTTGGCGCTGTTGGGCCAGGCCCAAGACAAGGCATCGGCGCTGAAGCCCGGGCGCGGCCGAATCCACTTCCGCCTCCCGCCTTCCCCAGCAGCAGACGCGCCGATTATGGGCGCCAGGATAGGACGTGCCCACGCCCCTTAATGAGGAGAGGGAACGCGCCCCCCCACTTCCCCATAAAACAGAGGAAGCAGGCGCGTTCCCTCCATTGCTTTCATTGCTTCTTCTTCCTCCGCCAAAAACCCTCCTCGCCTCCGCCTCCGCACCTCCTCCGCTGTTTCTTTCGTCCATGGCGTCGCCGGACCTCATCCCCTTCCCTCGCCGCTGCCGCTATGGCCTCAAGACCGTGAAGGGAAGGAGAAGGCGGAGGGCACCAAGAAGGAGAAATCCGAGCAGGCGGAGGAGCTCGCCAGATGCGGAGGGAGAACATCGCCTTCCCGCCGCTGCTCGGCTCGGCGTGGACGACTCGGGGCAAGTACTTCTTGTTCTGGTCCAAGAGGACCTCAAAGACATCCTCGACCAGCGCCCACCCGCCGATCTCAAGGACAACTATCCCGGCGGGTACCATTTCTTCGCAGCTTTCTTTCATCTGCGGTCTTTGTCCTCCTTTTTCAATTCTTCTGTACCATTATGCACACATATGGCTTCCACCTTCTCGATTTCACCCCCAACGCCGTCCTCACAATGGCGGTTTTCGACATATGTGTGAGAACTTCAGAGGATCCACCCAAATGTAGCTCTGCTCAGCATTTTTACCCCGAGAGCAGAGCTGGCCCCTCTCCGGAGGGATTTCTTGGTTTTCCGTCTCAACTCGATCTGTGGCACCGCGAGCGCCCTCGCCGTGTCCACCTTTCCATCGGGCGTCTTCTCCGCCGCCGCTGGCTCCGTGGCGGCGGGAAGACGGAGATGGGTCTGTGACCCTCGGCTTCGCTTGGGGCCATGGCGCAGCTTGTCGATGAAGCTGCTGATGAAGCCGGAGAGGTTGATGAAGAGGCCGGGCGCTTGACGCCGGATCAGGTTCGCACAACCTCGACGTGCCTTACCGGGCGCGCCAGAGATGTCGCGCCGATGGGTGGCGCGGCACCTATGGGGCCGGGAGCTCCGCATCAAGTGGGAAGAGTGGCGCGCAGATCGGTGCTTTGATCGCCGAGACGAGCCGCAGCCTTCACCGCGCCAAGCGCCACGCCCATTGAGCGGGCAGATTGAGCGAGCTGGACTCGACGACGCTCAAGCTCGACGCTGCCCTCATCCGGATCTCCGCCTCCGCACGCTGGGGCTGTCCATTGCAGCGTAGCGCGCAGACTTTCTCCGCCGCCGCGACGCTTCTCCAAGACGTAAAAGGCCGCCTGGGAGTATGGCGGCGCTGGGATATAATGAGGCTGCGCACCGGGCTGAACTTCAATTTCACGACGCCGGAGCCGAGGGGATGGTCCGGGAGCTCTTCATACGACCCGCCCATCCAGAGTGGTTCAGCTTCCCGGAGTGGTGCCTCTCGCAATAACGTAGCCCGGATCGCTCTCGCCATGATGCCCGCAGGTGATTCCACGGCGTGGAGCGCTTCATGGATTCCGCCGAGCCGCTCGACATCATCAACTTCTTCGACACCCTTGAGGAGGTGGCGAAAAACAAGGACGAGATCCGCGGGCTGACACGGGACACCACGGATCAGGAGATCGCGTACATAGCCTCTCGGGCTGAAGAGGCCGCCGCAGCCTTGCGGAGGCGCTTCGGCGGAGATCGCTTGGGGCTCGCACGAGGCGGGGAGGTTTCCGACGACGAGGAGACATCGTCGTCATAAAGGTCCGTGGACCCGCCGGCATCATCGGCGACCGCGACGTTCTCCCCTCCTCCTCGCCGGGCTGGCTCGCTGGGCTCGCACCTGTCTGCGACCCCTTTACCTTTGGCGCCCGGCTCCTCCGCGCCTCTCTCCTCCGGCAGCGCCACCGCCGCCGCGATTTCAGCCACGATTCCGTGGATCCCGGAGTGCCTCAGAGAAGGACCCGGCAAGCGCCGCGGGAGGAAGTTTCAGCAACCGGCAGATCTCCGCCGCCTCCGCTTGATAGGACTTCTCCGCAGCCTCCTCCTCCTCGGGCGTAATCGATTCTCCGCGCCTGCGGCTGCAGCGGCCTCTTCAGCCCGAGAGGCTATGTACGCGATCTCCGATCCGTGGTGTCCCGTGTCAGCCCGCTGGATCTCGCCTTGTTTTTCGCCACCTCAAGGGTGTCAAGAAGTTGATGATGTCGACGGCTCAGCGGAATCCATGAACGCCCACGCCGGGGGAATCACACGCGGGCATCATGGCGAGGAGACGATCCTGCCACGTTATTGCAGAGGGGCACCACTCCCGGGAAGCTCGAACCACTCGATGGGCCGGTCAGATGAAGAGCTCCCCGACCATCCCCTCAGCCCAGCGGCGTGAAATTGAAGTTCAGCCCGTCGCAGCCTCATTATATCCCCGCTACCGCCATACTCCCAGCCGGCCTTTTTTCGCGCTCTTGGAGGGGAGATGCGGCGACGAGAAAGTCTCGCGCTACCGCTGCAATGGACAGCCCCGCGCGTCGAGGCGGCGATCCGGATGAGGGCAGCGCCGAGCTTGACATCGCCGGAGTCCAGCTCGCTCCCATCTTCCCGCCCGCCAATGGGCGTGGTGCGCGGCGCGGTGAAGGGCTGCGGCTCGCCCTCGACGATCCAGACCACCGCAAGCGCGCCACTCTTCCCACTTGATGCGGAGCTCCCGGCCTTTGAGGTGCCGCGCCACCCATCGGCGCGACATCTCGCGCCGATGGGTGGCGCGCACCTATAGCCGGGCCCTTCGTGTTCGCACGGGGCGGAGGCTGCGCGAGAGCGATCGAGGCGATGCACGCGATTTTACCCAGCTTCGCCGCGATGGTCGCAGAAACCCTACCGCTGCATTGTGTTGTATTTGATCTTGCTCAAGAATGCGAGCAAACGGTGGAATGGTGTGTGAAATCGGCAATCCCAGCGCTTAGAGTTGCCGGGGTTCAACCCACGCGAGAGTGGCCAATGATCCTCGCGAGTGGCGAGTCGTGGAACCCCTCTCGCTGTGCATGGGCCTCCTTTATAGGGCAAGGGTCACCGACAGTGTCAACGTGAGGTAGAGGGTAAAACGTAAAGAGGTGGTAGTTGGAATAGTGCGGAACAAAGGCAGCTCGATGCTTTCTACCTACTTTTGACAGAGGGGACAAGGGCATTAAATGCCCGTCGCCGTCGCCCCAAAAGCTCCCCGCCATTGTCGTCTTTTCGCCACGGCGCGGCGGTTACCACCGTGGAGTGCCACCGATTCATGCAAAGCACAGCCCACCCGCCACGCGTCTCTCGAGAAGGCCGGAGGCGACGCGTGGGCGATGAGCCGGAGTGCGGCACGAGCATAGCTCTCCCCGCAAGCACCTTGCCGGGCCTTGATCTTGCCGGGCCCGGGCTTGTCGGGCTCGGACTTGCCGCTCCCGGGTCTCGCTGGCGCGCGCGGCGAGGCGTGTCTTCCGTGATGTGATCTTTCGGTCTTCCCGACGAGCCCTCTCGCCGGGATCTGCAGGAGTAATGTAGCCTTGAGCCTGAATGGCCTTCCGGCAAGCTCCTCTTGCCGGGTCTTGAGCTTCTATCTTATATACTTTGTTCTTGAACGGCTTGGTGTGGAGCGGAGATGGTCTCCGGCAAGCATTTGATGGATCTAGCATGCGGAGTTGGGGCTGCCCGTGCACAAGTTGGGGTACCGAGGTACCCCTACCTTAGTACACCGACAGAGCCCCGGCCTGGGCCATACACGTCTTGAGCGCCAGCCAGGCCCAAGACAATCTGCACGGGCGCGAAGCCCACGGCGCGTCGAATCCACTTCCGCCTCTGCCGCTTTCCCTGCAAAGCAAAGACGCGCCGATTGGGCGCCCGTGGATAGGACGTGCCCACGCCCCTTAATGAGGAGAGGAACGCGCCCCCCCCACTTCCCCATAAAACAGAGGAAGCAGCGCGTTCCCTCCATTGCTTTCATTGCTTCTTCTTCCTCCGCCAAAACCCTCCTCGCGCCCCGCCTCCGCACCTCCTCTCGCTGTTTTTTTCGTCCACAAGGCGTGTGGGACCCTCATCCCCTTCCCTCGCCGCTGCCGCTATGGCCCTCAAGACCAGGAAGGGGAAGGAGAAGGCGGAGGGCACCAAGAAGGAGAAATCGAGCAGGCGGAGGAGCTCGCCAGATGCGGAGGGAGAACATCGCCTTCCCCGCTGCTCGGCGTGGACGCACTCTGGGGCAAGTACTTCTTGTTCTCGTCCAAGAGGACCTCAAAGACATCCTCGACCAGCGCCCACCCGCCGATCTCAAGGACAACTATCCCGGCGGGTACCATTTCTTCGCAGCTTTCTTTCATCATGTCTTTGTCCTCCTTTTCTCAATTCTTCTGCACCATTATGCACACATATGGCTTCCACCTTCTCGATTTCACCCCCAACGCCGCCCTCACAATGGCGGTTTCGACATATGTGTGAGAACTTCAGAGGGATCCACCCAAATGTAGCTCTGCTCAGCATTTCTTTACCCCGAGCAGAGTCTGCTCCCTCTCCGAGGGATTTCTTGGGTTTTCCGTCTCAACTCAAGAGGTCAGATTTGCCGGGAGCTCCGCATCAAGTGGGAAGAGTGGCGCGCAGATCGGTGCTGGATCGCCGAGGACGAGCCGCAGCCCTTCACACCCGCGACCACGCCCATTGAGCGGGCAGATTGAGCGAGCTGACTCCGACGACGCTAAGCTCGACGCTGCCCTCATCCGGATCCTTCGCCTCCCAAGACGCTGGGCTGTCCATTGCAGCGGTAGGCGCAGACTTTCTCCGTCCGCCAGACGCCTCCAAGACGTAAAAAGGCCGCCCGGGAGTATGGCGGCGCTGGGGATATAATGAGGCTGCGACCGGCTGAACTTCAATTTCACGACGCTGAGCCGAGGGGATGGTCCGGAGCTTTTAAATACGACCCGCCCATCCAGAGTGGTTCAGCTTCCCGGGAGTGGTGCCTCTGCAATAACGTAGCCCGGATCGCCTCCTCGCCATGATGCCCGCAGGATTCCCACGGCGTGGAGCGCTCATGGATTCCGCTGAGCCGCTCGACATCATCAACTTCTTCGACACCCTTGAGGAGGTGGCGAAAAACAAGGACGAGATCCGCGGGCTGACACGGGACACCACGGATCAGAGATCGCGACATAGCCTCTCGGTTGAAGAGGCCGCCGCAGCCGCAGCGGCAGGAGAATTCGATTGCACGCCCGAGGAGGAGGAGGCTGCGGAGAAGTCCTATCAAGCGGAGGCGGCGGAGATCTGCCGGTTGCTGAAACTTCCTCCCGGCGCTTGCCGGGTCCCTTCTCGAGGCACTCCGGATCCACGGAATCGTGGCTGAAATCGCGGCGAAGCGGTGGCGCCGCCGGAGGGAGCAGAGGCGCCGAGGGAGCCGGGCGCCAAAGGTAAAGGTCGCAGCACAGGTGCCGAGCCCGCGAGCCAGCCGGGCGAGGAGGAGGGGAGAACGCCGCGTCGCCGATGATGCCGGGCGGGTCCACGGACCTTTATGACGACGACGCCTCGCTGCCGAAACCTCCCCGCCAGGCGAGCCCCAAGCGATCTCCGCTGGAAGCCTCCGCAAGGCTGCGGCGGAGGTGGCACGCAAGCCCCGCAGCAATCGCAGCTCGCTGGCAGCGAGCTTCCCGGGGAGTCGAGCCGCCGGGAGCGACCAGCGACCGGATGTGGCGGAGGCGGCCTGGCAGGCTACACAGAAAGCGCCCCATAAGTCGGCGCCGGGCGGTCGAGGCCTCCTCGAGCGGGCGGCGGCTCCGCCCACTTCTCGGTCTCGACCACACAGGGGCGGGTCTTCGCAGCCCCAGTGCCCGAGGACCGCCAGCGCCGAGAGGGTTTGCCTCCTGCTCCTCACACCGACGCTGCCCCAAAGGGTACGACTTCTCCGCCTTGAGCGAAGACGACGAGGAGGAACAGGGGTGAGTCCCTAAGACCTTCATCTTCTTAAATTTCGCCTTGGTCATTGCTGATGCTAATCTTGCTTTTTGTATTGACTTCAGGACCTTGACTGAGCGGGCGGCGAAGAGAGCCAAGGTACCTGTGGTCGAGATTGCGGACGACTCGCCTGCCGAGGGGACGGAGGCGCCCGACCCGAGTTTGCGGACCCAGCGCCGCCCCGAGGAGTAGCCTCAGTGCAGCCCCCAACAGAAGTCCGGGTTCCGCACCTTCGCTTGCCGGGTACATCTCGATAGCTTTATCTTGTCCCAATATCTTGATGTGTTTGTCTTGACTTGCGCAGGATGGAGCCGCAGCAATAGGAGCATCCGGAGGTCGCCCCCGAGGAGCAGGCAGTCCCTCCATCCCCGCCAAGGCCGGATTCCCCGGCGAGCTGCTCGCGCCTCTCCGACACCTCGCGGAGAGCAGCTTGATTGGCGGCACGAGCTCCGCCGCGTTTCTCCATCTCCTCGGCGGCCTTGGCGGCAAGGGCCTCCGGGAAGCAAGCCGCCGCTGGCCCGTAAAGGGCCAGATCTGTGAAGCAGCTTCTCATCATCGGCCCACCGCCCCGCCGCCCCTCGACGACCTTCAAACCCGCTGGAGGCGAGGATCTCCCGTCGAAGGCCTCGCCCGCTGGCGCCATGACGAGGAAGCCCACGGATCTGGATAAAGACGCCGCTGGGGCTTCAAGTAGCAGCCGGGCCGCTTCGCTGACGGAAGGATCGGCGACGCACACGCTGACGCCCCGCAGCCTCCGGCCGGTGGTGCGCTTGCCGCCCCTCTCCGCCATCGCGCCGGAAGCCGAGGCGCTTAGGTCGCCCGAGGAGCAGCAGTCCTCCATCTCGCCAAGGCCGGATTCCCGGCAAGGGAGAGCGCCCGACAAGGGCGGGTATCCGCCAAGGGCGAGTAGCCCGACGAGGGCGGCTACTCGGCAAGGGATGGTTCTCGCAAGAGAGCTCGCCGCCAAGACGCCCACTGTGGTAAGTTCTCGCGACTTCGCCTTTCTCGGTGTTGTCTCTCTTTGATATTTGCTTGAACCGTTTTTGCTTTTTCCTTTCTTCTTCAGACCCTCCTCCCCGGAGCGGATGGAGACGGAGGTCGCTGCCGGGAGGAGGAGGACGCATGGTGGCGGCGATGGTGCTCCTGCTGTCGAGGATGCGGCGGAGCCGCCGAACCACACTCGCCTCGAATCGCCTCGCTTCCGACGCAGCGGCCGGAGAGGGGACGGCAAGCGCACCACCGCCCGGAGGCTGCGGGGCGCTGCGCGCCGCCGGGTCGCCGATCCTTCCGTCGAAGCAGAACGGCCCGCTGCTACTTGAAGCCCCCAACGGCGTTTTTATCCAGATGCCGGGCTTCTCGTCGCTGGCGCCCGCGAGGGCGAGGCCTTCGACGGGAGATCTCGCCTCGCTGGTTTGAAGGTCGCCGAGGGCCCGCAAACTGGTCCGAGCGCTCTCCGGCCTCGACGGGCGAAGCCGTCTGCAATCTCGACCACGGGCACCTTGGCTCTCTTCGCCGCCCGCCACCAAGGTCCCAAGTCAATACAAAAGCAAGATTAGCATCAAGAATGACCAAGGCGAAATTTAAGAAGATGAAGGTCTTAGGGACTCACCCTGTTCCTCCTCGCCGCCTTCGCCAAGGCGGAGAAGTCGCACCGCACCTGGGACGCGTCGGTGTGAGGAGCAGGAGACGGGGGCCCTCTCGGGCGCTTGGCGGTCCTCGGCCTTGGGGCTGCGAAGACCCGGCCCCTGTGGCGGCCGAGACCCGAGAAGTGGGCGGAGCCGCCGCCCCGCTCCGAGGAGGCCTCGACCGCCTGGCGCCCGACTTATGGGGCGCTTTGCTGTGGCCTGCCTGCGGCCGCCTCCGCCACATCCGTGCGCTGGTCGCCCCCTGCACGGCTCGACTCCTCCGGAAGCTTCATGCTGCCGGGCGAGCTGGCGCTGCCGGGCTGCGTGATTTCCTCCGCCGCAGCCTTGCGGAGGCGCTCATGCGAGATCGCTTGGGGCTCGACGAGGCGGAGGTTTCCGACGACGAGGAGACGCTGCCGCCATAAAGGTCCGTGGACCCGCCGCATCATCGGCGATCGCGACGTTTTCCCCTCCTCCTCGCCGGCTGGCTCGCTGGGCTCGCACCCAGGCTGCGACCCCTTTACCTTTGGCGCCTGCTCCTCCGGCGCCTCTGCTCCCCTCCGCGGTAGCGCCACCGCCGCGATTTCAGCCACGATTCCGTGGATCCCGGAGTGCCTCGAGAAGGGACCCCGCAAGCGCCGGGAGGAAGTTTCAAGAACCGCAGATCTCCGCCGCCCGCTTGATAGGACTTCTCCGCAGCCTCCTCCTCCTCGGGCGCGTAATCGATTTCTCCCGCCGCTGCGGCTGCAGCGGCCTCTTCAGCCCGAGAGGCTATGTACGCGATCTCCCGATCCGTGGTGTCCCGTGTCACCATGGATCTGCCCTTGTTTTTCGCCACCTCCTCAAGGGTGTCAAGAAGTTGATGATGTCGACGGCTCAGCGGAATCCATGAACGCTTCCACGCCGGGGAATCACACGCGGGCATCATGGCGAGGAGACGATCCCTGCCACGTTATTGCAGAGGGCACCACTCCCGGGAAGCTCGAACCACTCGATGGGCCGGTCAGATGAAGAGCTCCCTGACCATCCCCTCACCTCGGCGTCGTGAAATTGAAGTTCAGCCCGTGCGCAGCCTCATTATATCCCCCCGCCGCCATACCCCAGCCGGCCTTTTTTCGTTTTGAGGGGGCGTCGGGCGACGGAGAAAGTCTGCGCCACCGCTGCAATGGACAGCCCAGCGGCCGGAGGCGGCGATCCGGATGAGGGCAGCGCCGAGCTTGACGCCGCCGGAGTCCAGCTCGCCCAATCTGCCCGCTCATTATGGGCGTGGTGCGCGGCGCGGTGAAGGGCTGCGGCTCGTCCTCGACGATCCAGCACCATCAAGCGCCACTCTTCCCACTTGATGCGGAGCTCCCCGCAAGTACGACCTCTTCGTGTTCGGGACGAAAACCCAAGAAATCCCTCCCGAGAGGGGGGAGCCGGGCTCGCTCTGGGTAAAGAAATGCCCTAACAGAGCTACATTTGGGTGGATCCTCACAAGTTCTCACACATATAAAGCGAAACCGCCATTGTGAGGACGGCGCTAGGGGTGAAATCGAGAAGGTGGAAGCCATATGTGTGCATAATGGTACGTAAGAATTCAGAAAAGGAGGACAAAGACCGCAGTGAAAGAAAGTCGAAGAAATGGTACCCGCCGGGATAGTTGTCCTGAGATCGGCCGGTGGGCGCTGGTCCGAGGATGTGCCGAGGTCCTCTTGGACCGTAACAAGAAGTACTTGCCCTGACCTGCCCACGCCGAGCCAAGGGAAGACGATGTTCTCCTCCGCGATTCGAGCGAGCTCCTCCGCCGCTCGGATTTCTCCTTCTGGTGCCCTCCGCTTCTCCTTCCCTTCCTGGTCTTCGGGCCATAAGCGGCAGCGGCGAGGAAGGGGATGAGGGTCCCACGACGCCATGGACGAAAGAAACAATGGAGGAGGTGCGGAGGCGGAGCGAGAGGAGGGTTTTTCATGGAGGAAGAAGAAGCAATGAAAGCAATGGAGGGAACCGCGCCGCTTCCTCTGCTTTTATGGGGAAGTGGGGGGGCGCGCGTTCCACTCTCCTCATTAAGGGACGTGGCACGCCCTATCCCACGGCGCCAAGAATCGACGCTGCTTTGCCGCACGGAAGGCGGCAGAGGCGGAAGTGGATTCGACGCGCCAGGCTTCAGGCTACGATAGACTTGCCTTGGGCCCGCCCAACAGCGCCAAGACTGTATGGCCCAGCCCGGGCTCCTGCTGGTGTACTAAGGTAGGGTACCTCAAGACCCCAACTTGTGCATCGGCAGCCCCAGCTCCTCGCAGCTAGATCCATCAAATGCTTGCCGAGACCATCTCCGCCCACACCAAGCCGCTCAAGAACAAAGTATATAAGATAGAAGCTCAAGACCCCGCAAGAGGAGCTTGCCGGAAGGCCATTCCAGCTCAAGGCTACATTACTCCTGCAGATCCCCGCGAGAGGAGCCTGTCGGGAAGACCAAGATCACATCACGAAGACACGCCGACGCTGCGCCTTCCGGCGAGGACCCGGGAGCGGTAAGTCACAGAGTCTGGCAAGCCCCGGCCCGCAAGATCAAGGCCCCGCAAGGTGCTTGCCGGGAGAGCTATGCTACGTGTGCCGCACTCCAGCTCATCTGCCCACGCGTCGCCTCCAAATTTTCTCCAGAGACGCTGCGGCGGGTGGTCAGGCTGCATGAGGAATGCGGTGGCACTCCACGGTGGTGGCTTCGCCGCCGGGCGAAAGAAGACGCAATGGCGGAGCTTTTGGGCGACGGCGACGGCATTTAATGCCCTTGTCCCCCTCTGTCAAAAGTAGGTAGAAAGCATCAGAGCTGCACCGCTTCCGCACTATTCCAACTACCACCTCTTTACGCTTTTACCCTCTACCTCACGCTGACACTGCCGGTGACCCTTGCCCTATAAAAGGAGGCCCATGCACAACGAGAGGGGTTCCACGACTCGCCACTCTCGCGAGGGATCATTGGCCACTCACAGAGGTTCGAACCCCGCAACTCTAGCGCTCGATTCGCCGATTTCACACACCATTCCACCGCTTGCTCGTGATTCTTGAGCAAGATCAAATACAACACAATGCAGCAAGAGGGTTTTACGCGACCATCGCGGCCTGCTGGGTAAAATCCTCGCATCGCCTCGATCGCTCTCCGCGCAGCCTCCGCCTCGATCAACACACGAGGCCCTGCCCCATAGGTGCCGCGCCACCCATCGGCCGCGACACTTGGGCTGCGAGCTTCTTCGGTGAAAGGATCTTCTTTGATCGATGGGGTATGGATATGCTCCAAGAACACACCACTGAATGGCTTCTCTCTTGAACCTATCTTTGCCGATCATCACCGCTTGATTCTTCATCGGGGTATATGATGGAGCTCTAACCCTCAAACTTCTTTTTCCAGCTTCCTCATTGCATTGCAAGATCCAAATATGGCTGGGCTTCTCACGTCCCACTCCTTCATCACTTGGTTGACCACCAAATCTGAGTCGCCATAGACCATAAGGCGACGGACGCCGAGTGAAATGGCCATGCGCAACCCATACAAAAGGGCTTCATACTCTGCCTCATTGTTGGAAGAATCAAAGTGAATCTGAAGCACATATCTGAGTTTATCTCCTCTGGGGGAAACTAAGACAACCCCAGCACCGGAACCATTCAACATCTTAGAGCCGTCAAAAAACATGGTCCAATGCTCCGAGTGAACTTGAGCTGGCTGTTGTTGTTCAATCCACTCGACAAGGAAATCTGCTATTGCTTGGGACTTAATGGCTTTCTTTGCCTCAAACTTGATATCAAGGGGAAGAAGTTCAATCGCCCATTTCGCCACTCGACCAGTTGCATCTCTGTTGTGCAAAATCTCTAAAAGCGGAGCGTCGCTGACGACTGTAATGGAATGACCAGAGAAATAATGAGCAACCTTTTTCGTGGTCATGTAGATCCCATACACAAGCTTCTGATAATGAGGATATCGTTGCTTCGATGGAGTCAGAACTTCAGACAGATAGTACACTGGGCGCTGAACTTTGAAGGCTTTTCCTTCCTCTTCCCGCCGACCGTAAGCATCAGATCGACGACTTGTCCTGTGGCTGCAATATAAAGCAACAGAGGCTCTTTCTTGACCGGAGCAGCAAGCACCGGCTGGGTGGAGAGCGAGCTTTAGCTCGGCAAATGCTGCATCAGCTCGAGTCCACTCAACTTGTCCGCCTTCTTCATCACCAGAAGAGGCAATGCCTTTTCACCAAGTCGTGAGATGAATCGACTTAATGCGCCAAGCATCCAAGAAGCTTCGACATCGTGCACCCGCGGGCGTTTCATCTGGAGAATAGTGCCAATTTTTTCGGTTAGCATCGATTCCTCGCTCGAAACGAAAACCGAGTAACTTTCCACCAGAACTCCGAATGTGCACTTTGATGGATTGAGCTTGATATCATACCTTCCGAGGTTGGCAAATGTTTCGCGAGGTCGGTCAGCGGTCGGAACCCTTTCGCGCTTGACCACGATATCATCCATATACGCCCACATTCCGACTGTTTTGAGTGAGCAAACACTTCTGAATCATTCGCATGAAAGTGGCTCTGGCATTCTTGAGGCCGAATGGCATGGTGATATAGCAGAAGCACCCGAATGGAGTGATGAAAGCTGTTTTTATCTCATCGGGTCCGTCTGAGCGGATCCGATGGTACCCGAATAGGCGTCTAGAAAAGATAATCTCTCGCATCCCGCAGTCGAGTCAACAATTTGATCGATGCGAGGGAGAGAAAAATGATCTTTCGGGCAGGCCCGATTGATGTGCTTGAAATTGATGCACATTCGGAGTGAGTTGTCCTTCTTAGGGACCATGACGACATTGGCGAGCCACTCGGAGTGGTATATCTCTCGGATAAATCCTGCCGCCAATAGTCGAGCTACCTCCTCTCCAATAGCTTTTCTCTTCTGGATGGCGGACCTCCGAAGATGTTCCTTGACCGGCTTTGCGGTTGAATCGACTCTAAGGCGATGCTCAGCCATCCCCAGAAACACCCGCATGTCACCGGCTTCCATGCAAAGATGTCCCAGTTCTCACGGAGGAACTGGATGAGCGCTTCTTCCTATTTCGGGTCGAGTGTTGTGGAGATATGGGTCGGAGCTGCATTGGGGTCGGCTGGGTGAATGTGGACGGGCTTCGTCTCACCATACGACTGAAATGCTGACTCCGTGGCTGGCTTCTTGGCTCGCAGCAAATCACTCGGATCTGCATTTTGTTTATATTCTTCAAACTTGACCGCTGTCACCTGCGAATCGGCAATTTTTGAGCCTTTCTGGAAACACTCTTCTGCCTTTTTCCGATCAGCAGTGACAGTGATCACTCCTTTGGGGTTGGGCATCTTCAGTTTGAGGTACACATAACATGGTCGAGCCATGAACCGTGCGTAACCTGGTCTCCCCAAAATAGCATGGTAAGCGCTCTGAAAATCCACGACCTCAAACGTCAACTTCTCTTTGCGAAAATGTTTCGAATCACCGAACACCACGTCTAGAGCTATTTGGCCGAGTGACTCGGCTTTCTTTCCTGGTATGACTCCGTGAAAACTCATGTTACTGGTGCTCAGTCGGGACATCGGAATGCCCATTCCTTTAAGCGTGTCCGGATACAATAAGTTCAGTCCACTACCACCGTCCATTAACACCTTCGTGAGTCGAGTGCCTTCGACCACCGGGTCAACCA
This sequence comes from Aegilops speltoides, assembly GCA_021437245.1. Classification (NCBI taxonomy): domain Eukaryota; kingdom Viridiplantae; phylum Streptophyta; class Magnoliopsida; order Poales; family Poaceae; genus Aegilops; species Aegilops speltoides. Next base: position 126,686,513 of record CM038142.1, on the reverse strand, counting down.
CCAAGGCTTGCCTCCCAGGGGTGGCTATATGAGTCGGGTGATCAGACTGGTCAAATGTAATGGGAGTTTGGGACCATCTCAGATAACTTGGTTTTGCCGGGGCGACCATGTTCACCTCACGGTTAATAACCTTCAGTCGGCTCTTGCTTTCCACATCCGCAAAGATCATCAGAGTGGAGTTAACATGAGGATATCCTCCCTCACTGTCCTCCTTGTCTTCGGCTTTGTCCGACTCCTTTTCCTTGTCCTTGGACTATTTTCCTTGGAACTGTTGGATCAGGAGCCGACACTGGCGAGTGGTATGTTTCGGGTAGATGATATTACCCTCTTCGTCTTTCTTCGTGTGGATGTGACACGGCATGCCCATCACGTCATTTCCTTCTTTATCCTTCACCTTCTTGGGGTTCCGGATCCTTTGGGTTTCCTTTGAACTTACCACGAAGTCACGCCGAGCCTCTCCAGAGCTGCTGGTTCGACCTTCCGCTTCGCTTCGATCGGTGTTTCCCTTCTCCGATCGACTCGGCTTGTACTTGCCGCTCGAGTCGGTCTTCCTCTTGCCGTTGGCATACTTGGTGGCAATCTCCATCATTCGACTCGTGGTCATGTCTCCGGTCCGACCAAACTTCAAACTCAATTCTCTGTTCTAACACCATCCTTGAAGGCGCAGATCGCTGATGATCGAACACGTTCTCCACGGTATGATGCAAAGTGATCCATCTCTGAATATACTCTCTTAGAGTCTCATTCGCCTTCTCGCACACAAACTTGCAGCTCATCAATCCAGCTGGTCGCTTGCAAGTTCCTCAAATATTCGACGAACACTGGAAAGATCTTCCCAAGTGTAAATGCTGCTTGGAGGTAACTGATTCAACCATGCTCTGGCAGAACCTTCCAACATGAGTGGCAAATGCTTCATGGCCACCTCATCATTCCCGCCGCCAATCTGTACCGCCACTCGGTAGTCTTCAAGCCAGGTTTTAGGCTTAGACTCACCGGTGAACTTGCTTACTCCAGTTGCCAACTTGAAGTTGGGGGGAATCACCGCGACTCTGATAGCCCTGCTGAAACATTCCAAACCAGAAACATGCACTCGACTGCTAGTGGGCGCATCTCTGTCAGGGCCACCTCGATGAGCTCTGTTCCGATTGACCAAGCCTTGCACGATGATGGATCGCGCGTTAAAGCCTAGTTTTCTGGGGTCGACTGGAGCTCTTCGCCCCACGCTGAGTTGACGCTTGTCATCCTGCTGCTGAGGAGCGTAAGACCCACCCCTCGGGGGAGGAGTGGGCACTCGACACCTATCATCACGATCAAGTCGGTCACCATACTGGTCTCGCTGATTCTCGCGTCCTTCACGCCGCGGAGGCGATCTAGGACTGTGAGCCGATCGAACTGTATTCGCAGCGACGGATCGATGTGAATTCGCTTGCGGATCGCGACACGGCTGAATTTCGATCTCCTGCTGCCAAGCAAATCTCGATCGCATCAAGCCTCTGCCAGCCTCCGACCGAGAGGGCTGCATGGACTCGCTATACGGGTTGCGGTACTAAATTCTGAATCGGGTTCGATATACGATTCGACGGAAAGAGTTGACGCCGATTGAGTCGGTACTGTTTGCTGCGCTGCGCCGAAAGTGCTCGAAGGTTCTCTAGACGAGCGCGTTCCGCCAAGTTGGCCAAACGTGCCTCCTCCAAGGCGCGAGCCCCAGGGGTTTCTCCCGCGATGGGAGTATGCAGGGCATCCATGTTCCTGCGACGGAGTTCTTCCCATTGCAGGGAATTAAGTGGCTCGGGCTGGTACTCTTCATGAACTTGAGCGGGGTCGCCTCCACCGTCTACCCCGTCCTCGCGAGGGAAACCGGGCGGGCTGCGAGGCCCGTTGACCATCAAGACCTCTGCCGCTGGATCACTGCTATCACACTCGGATGTAGTCTCTACGGAGCCAGTCGACAGATCGAACAGGCCGTAGAGAGATTCGTCGGGCTCGATTGCCGCAACTTGGGTGGTGGCCGTCTGGCGAGCCACCGCGTGCCTCACCCACCGCTGGAGCCTCGACCGACCAGAGCGCTTGCGCTGGCGGGAGACCGAGAGGTTGATCGATTGGGGAGTCGACCGATATGGAGTCGACGGTTGCCGCAGCAGAACGCCGCGGACACATGCGCGAAAATGCGCCGCCCGCGGACGGGAGCGATCAACGCCGAGTGGAGCCTCCCGAGCCAAGCGGAGTCGTCGGCGATGAAGGTGAGAGCGCCGAGACGGATCTCGCGGTCCTCGACCAAAACTCCACCAGCAACCATGATGAAAGTACTCGGAAGAATCGCAACTTCTCCAAAAATCGCTAAGACACATGCCCCACGGTGGGCGCCAACTGTCGTGGTTCTAAGTCTGACAGTAGAGTGGGGGGTAAGTATGGAGAGGCAAGGTCCTAGCTATGGAGCAGTTGTAAACACAAGGGATGTACGAGTTCAGGCCCTTCTCGGAGGAAGTAACAGCCCTACGTCTCGGAGCCCGGAGGCGGTCGACTGGATTATGTGTGTATGGATTATAGAGGTGCGAACCCTTTACACTGAGGAGGGGGGTGGCTTATATAGCGTCCGCCAGACCCCTCCGACCCTCAGTAATGCAGGGTTTAAAGTACATTAAGTCTAGGTGTTACTGGTAACGCCTTACATAAAGTGTCCTAAATGTCATAAAGACTACTTAATTACAGACCGTTTGGATACAGAGTGACTCTTGATCTCCTGGTGGTCGAGTGAGTCTTCATGGTCGAGTCCTTCGAGTCCGTCGAGTGAAATCTCTCTTGGTCGACTGAAAGGTAGTTTCTTCTGAGGATGTCCTTGAGTAGGGTACTTAGGTCAGGCCTATGACCCTACCCTAGGTACATGACTTCATCACCTGGGCTTTCAGGCCTTCTTTATAGTATTAAGTAATACTACTACAACAGACAAAAAATAATTATCCACTCTGGATAGAAATTTGTCCAAAGCGCATAATGTAGCCAAAACATAAGAACTCTCTTTAGTGATGCACAAATCCAAACACAAATAGGATCCAATATAAAAACTCCAAACACGAAAACATATTTATTCATGTACATATCATATACATCATGCATACACACGTAAAAGGAAGTAGGCAACAGATTCAGCAGCTGCACCATGGAACACCACTCAGACATAACGCTGTCGTCAGGAACTGAAGCGCAGAACATATGTACAACACACACACGTGTATAGTATATACTCTAACAATCACACACACAGGAACACACGCGTCGCTCGCACATACATGTATAGTATATAGTTTAATACTTAGATAATGGACACTATGGGGATGTAGCTAGTGTAGCTAGTCCGATCATGGCTTGGCCTCAGGTTCCGGAAAGTGGAATTCAGGCTTTGGGGGCAGCTCGGCTTTGGGGAACGGTGGCATTTCGTGCTTCGGGACCTGTGGCACAGCAGGGTGCGGTAACTCGGGCTCTTTCGGCACCTCAGGGTGCGACACATGGGGCCCCTTTGGCACCTCTGGCACGGCATGGTGTGGCATTTCAGGCTTCGGCAACTCTGGCATGGCAGGGTGTGGCACTTCGGGCTCCTTTGGTACCTCGGGCACGACAGGGTGTGGCACTTTAGGTTCCTTTGTCACCTCTGGCAGGACGGGGTGTAGCACTTCTGGTTCCTTTGGCACCTCCGGCACGATAGGGTGCGGCAGTTCGTGTTCCTTTGGCACCTCCGGTACGACGGGGTGTGGCACTTCGGACTCCTTTGGCACCTCGGGCACAGCCGGATGTGGTAGTACGGGCGTCGGGAGCTCGGGCATAACAGGGTGTGACGGCAGCTCGTGCTTTGGCACCTGTGGCACCACGGGGTGTGGCACTTCAGGCTCCTTTGGCGTCTCCGGCACCATGGGGTGTGGCACTTCGGGCATAAGGGGGTGAGGTAGTTCAGGCTTTGGCAACTCTGGCATGGCAGGGTGCGGCAGGAGTTCGGGCTTTGGCAGCTCCGGGACGATCGGATGTGGTGGATACTCCTTGGGTACGCCCTCCTCTAGGTACCGTGCCGCGCTGCTCATGGAGCTGCATGAGAGCAGCAGCGCCATGAGGAAGACAAGGGAGGCCATGTTGTTCTTGTGCAGCATGGTCGATCGATGCTGTGTGCTTCTAGTGTGTATCAATGTGCGAGGCAACTTCTTGCTGTGATGGCTGGGAGATAGGAAGAAGGCTGGTATTTATAGTCCAAAATGTTGCACCTAAATGTGGCGGGCATACATGCATATTGCATGCATGTTTGCGTTAGACACTAGTAGTGATCTGGCTGAGCTTTGGTGCCTTGGTGGCATGGTAGGTCACCTGTATCTCGGTGGTTGTTTATTCGCTTCAGCTTTGTGTGTGATCGATCTCTGCCTATCCATCTCTAGTTATGTGTGGTTAGATTAGTTTGGAATGTTGAGGGGACATGTGTGATGACATGATATCGCATTTCTAGTCCTAATTTTTTACCCGAACCGGCAGGGAGTATTTTTTATAGGTTCTGTAACAATCGTGGTAATATGTACACGAAAGGGAAAAGAAAACTAATGTACTACAAACAATAACACATGAACTGCTAAATCCGACTATCTGACAGACTGAAACCAATCAACATTTCAAGCTCTAATTGTCTGTTGACTGTGCTCTACAAAAAAGGCTCTAAGATTGTACCAGAACCTGCCGTTCAAATGTACTAGTAATATTGTAAGTCCGGTTGGCACTTGTTAGTCTTTTTGCTCCGCCCCCGCGTCGCTCCGCACGGGCGACGCGGGCGGCGAAACTAGCAGCCGCTCCCCTGCTGTCCTCCCCCTCGCCGCTGCCGGGGTGCGCCGCCGGTCAAAGGCCGTGTGGCGGCGGCGGCGGGGCTTCGTCTTCTTCAGGGCGTGGGCGCACCCGTGGCTGGTTCGTGCGGGAGCCAACGCGGGGTTCGTCCTGCAAGAGGCGCCGGCAGTCGGGAGATCCTCTCCTCCGGCAGGGCGGCGGATCCGGGGCCCTCGCGCCCGGATCTGGTGCAGTGGTGGGCATGCGGCTGGGGAGGCCCCGTGCGGGGGGCTAGCGCACAGCGGAGGTGCGGATCGTCTCGGGCCGTCGCGTGGTGAGCGTGGTGAACGTGCTCGCGTCAGATCTGGCGCTCGGCAATGGCCTCCGGCGGCAAGGGGCGGCTCGGGCGCGCGACTGTGGCAAGGGGGTGGCGCGGCATGGATCTGGCGGGGCCGCTCGTCTTCTCCGGTGGGATGGCAGCAGGAGGCAACGGCGCAGAGAGGCGCATTTTTGCTGTGATGGGCGCGTGGCTACTCAAGGGGTCTGGCGCCGTGGTGCTGGCATCGAATGCGCGTGAGCTTGGTGGTCGACAGCAGAGGTAGCTTGGAGCAGCAGGAAGGTGGAGCCGTTGGATGTCGACCATGGAGATTGTGTGCTGCGCAGTGCTTCGGATCTGCTTGGATTCAGAGGTGTGGTGGAGCTCCGGCAACAGCGGCGCCATGGCCATGGCGTTGTTCCCCTTCTTGAAGGTGTTGCCGTGGTGCTCCATTGCATGACTCTTCGGGAGAAATCCCTAGCTTCGGATGGTCGAAGCGGGCGATGACGGCGGCTACGCCGTTTCCTTCTTTGAGGCATCGCCTTGGAGAGTCAGCATGTTGCAGTTTGCACCTATGTCTTCGTCGTTGGGGACAGTGGAAGTCGGGACAGCGGCTCCGGATGGTTTCTGTTTGTACGTCGAGATGGCGATCTCGGGAACAATGTGAGTGGCAGCTCTATGAGGTGGGGCTCTATCTCGACATTGGTTAGGTGGCATCCTTGTCCCGCTTGGGCGGTAGGGGTGTCGACTCGGTCGATGCGTCTCAGAGGGGGCGGTCTGACTTTACGTCGGGGCGGCGGCCCCGGATGTGGTGCGACGTTCGTGGTCTGCGAGCGGTTGTCCTGAGCAGCGTGGGCTGCGGGCAGCTGGGTTGTGCGGCATTGCTGCTCGAGGGGAGCGGTGGTATGTTGGGGCGGCGGCCCCGGAAGGCGGTGCCGGTTGATTGCGCTGGGCGCGACGGAGCGGTGGACGTCGGGGCGGCGGCCCCGAGAGAATCTCTGTGGCGACCAGACGTCTGTGGCAACGATGATGGTGGGAGCGATGTCGGCGACACGGCAATGGTTGCGGTAGTCGGCTCTTCTCCGGCGTGTCCACGGTTTTGCCTCGGTTTGCTTGTTGTTATAGAGTCGAAGCTGCGGCGGCGGGGCCCTGTGGTGTACGATGACTGGCTGCAGGTGGCCGTTCGACGATCTTTCGTGGCGCCAACCGTACCTGGTTTTGTTCTTCTGAGTTCTCCGTCAGAGTCAGAGCTATGTTGTCTGGCCGCAGGTCAACTTGTAGTCGATAAGGGTGGGCTTTGCCCTGTTTGTTTCACTCTATGAGAGTGGGCTTGGCCCTTGTTGTTCCGGTTTTTGCCCGGTTTTCGGTAATTAACTGGGCAATTCTCTTTTGCTTAATTAATAGATGAGGCAATCTCTGCCTCCGTTTGGAAAAAAAAAAGTATTCCCTCCGTTCCATAATGTAAGACGTTTTCTTGACACTAGTGTAGTGCAAAAAAAACGTCTTACATTATGGGACGGAGGGAGTACTAGTAATATCAATGCATGCTACTCAGCCTACAGGGAACCTGAGGGCAAGTGCTTTTTGGATGATTCGGCAACTGGTTCGGCACGCCATACAACTGATTCGGCACACGCGTTCACGTAGGAGCGTCCGTTGCCGTACCGCGGTGTCAGGTCACTGGCGCACCAAAAAATACTTGTAGGTGTAGTAGTTTCTGGGGGTCAATTGCTGATGATCGGCAGTTCAACTGCAGCTAGCTGCTCCCGCTAGCAGGTTCCGGTCGTTTTCGCTATCCTTGTGCAGTTGTACTGTGCTAGACGATCGGTTGCGTGCGATTCGGCGAGGCTACCTGATCGATCCGGTTCATCTCCTGATCGAAACAGGCCGGACACCCGTCAGGGCTGCTGGATGAGTCGCACACGCGTTCGCGTAGGAGCGTCGCCTCGTGCGCGCCGTACCATGCAGGTCACCGGCCGGCACGCGGTTCACGTAGACGCCGCACCGGCGCCAGCGCACGGTGGCTCTTGTCAGCGACACCGGCCGGCACAGAGACAGTGAAAGAAGTTGAGCAGAATACGACTTCAGGGTAGATTACAGTAGATGGGAATACTGAGACCAGATCGATGGACTATTTTTCTTTATATCACATCATGAGCAGACTAATTGAGCTGGTTGGTGGACGTACGCAACGCCATCTCGTGTCCTTATGTTTATGGTACGATGATGCAGTGAGTGATATCAGGCGAAGTATATTTGACTTTGCTACGTAGTTCCGAATCGAGTTGAAGGTGGCCGTTAATTCCATGACGCCTTCCTTTTCATGTTGGCGTTGTCCATTCCTCAAGCAACTTAAGCTAAGCTAGCTAACTCTTCAGGTACCAGCTAGCAATATGATAGTGCTTTTTTTTTTTGAAACGCAATATGATTGTACTTGGAAACCCCAGCCCGTGAATGCATGTCATTTTAGGAAGAGCATGTTCACCAAAGCTACGTAGCAAAAGGATTATCTGTTTATGGTCCATTTTCATTTTGTCATATACTCTGATGCGACCGTCGACAGTAAAGCGATGGCACAACAATTTTCCCAATCTTTCACGGTACAGTATCACCTGAACCACGTGGCGCTCGCGATCTTATTGATGCAATCACCACGAAAACAATACGCACACCTTGATGAAGAAGTATATGGACGATCCTTGAAGAATCAGCAGCAAATTGAAGACGGCGTCTCCAATCTCTCGCCAAAAACACAAAGCAATTTTTAAAGCTTCTCGACAAGAACACAAGAAATCACTCGTCGCCAAGGGAAGATACCACGGCTTCGGGTTTCTGTTTCAACAGCCAAAAAAACAACCCCCTCGTTACATGAAGAACGACCTCCTTATATTACGTGCACGTAGGCACGGGATGAAGGGATAAGCCCGACTCGCTCCTAAGTTTAAAACCGACTTGGACTCTAACATGCACTCACGTAATAAACTAGTACTTTGACCAAATAATAAGAAGGAAAAAACAAAATAAAAGACTCTTCTTTATTTAATTAAACAAGACTTAACTAATTTAAATATCCGGCAAGCTGATCACAAACGTCCAAAACTAGCTCTTCCCTTCTGTGCTCACTAGTTGTGCCTTTGCATGCTCACGTAAATGTATTTGCATGCATGGCGTTTCGGCTGTAGCTCGACGTTGACGCCCTCTGATGCAACACGGTGGACAATGTCCAAGAGAAATACGTGTTGACATCTTATCATGGTGTAGAAATTTGTCCCTCAACTCAACTTCCAGACTGTTGTTGCGACACACAACAGTAGCTTTTTTCTCATTGCGCCTGGCAGGAATTACATACCTTTCAATACTTCTTTGGTTCGCCTTATTTTTAGCGACGACATAGGGGGTCACATCATCCTCCCTCCCTTAAAAGAAAACCGTCCTCGGCTTCGTCCTATGCCTTGCAGATTTGTTCTTGAATACTTCCATAGTACACTTTATATTCTCTGCATCCTTGGGAAGAATAGCATAGAACTCACCCTTATGCATAAAAGTATACCTATTTGTTCATCCATGATGAAGAGCATTAACATCATGCTGCCACGGTCGCCCCAAAATAAAATGACAAACATGGAGTGGCATAACATCACCTTCCACTTTATCCACATAGCCATCAACAGAAAAAGGGACCTTCACCCTGTGAGTAACCTTCACTTTGCCGACATCATTGATCCACTTCATATAGTATGGTTTTGGGTGCTCCCATGTTGGCAAAGAAAGACACACCACATGCTTACTAATCATGTTGCTAGCACTGCCGCCATCAGTTATCAGTTTGCACACTTCTCCCTTGATGGTACATGCAGTTTGAAAAATACTCCGCCGTTGTCCTTGTTCAACAATGGTCTTGTCATCTCGCTGGACCTTATGTGCTAGCAAACTTTCCATATCAGGATCATCTTGAGGATAACATAATATAGGATCACCGTGACCTCTTTCGATTCCATCCTCTAACTTAGGCGTCTCATCTCCAGATTCTGGAATATATTCCGCATCAACAAGTAGAACCCTTCGTTGATTGGAACATTCATGCTTCATGTGTCCACGTCCTCCACACTTGTGGCAAATAATATTGCGGTGATGCGATGACGTTGCACTAGATGAAACCTGAGAAACCTCCTTGGGCACAGCCGCCAGTTTGCTCTGTTCAATGCTTCCCAACTTATAAGAAAGAGACGGTCTAGCATTAAACCCACCATCAATAGGAGAAGAACCACGTCGCCCACTGTTGTAAGTTGGACGAGTCTCTGAAGCTTGCTTCTCCAATACCTAACGCTCAGCACGCTCCGCTTGATGAAGCAACTCATGAATATCATTATATTGCATTAAATCAACACGGTCGCGAATCTTTTTTCTAACCCTCAAAGAAACGCATCATGGTCGCCTCCGCAGACTCACGCACAGCTATACGGATCATCAAAACTTGCATCTCCTTATAGTACTCATCAACTGATTTCGTATTTTGCACTAGACGACGCAGTCTACTATGAAGTGGCGAGTGTAGTAAGCAGGCACAAAACGTTCTCTCATGATTCGCTTCATGTCAGCCCATGTTGCTGGTCGCTCGTGAGTACGGTTCTTATTATCCCACCATACAAGAGCATACTTTGTAAATTCCATAGATGCAACACGAACCTTCTTCTCTCCGGAGTAGTTGCGACCGTCAAAAATCTGATTTACGCGATCTCCCACTCCAAATATTTCTCCGGGTCAGCACAACGTCCAGAGAATTGAGGTATGGTTATCTTGATTCGACCCAAACCATCATCCTCGTGGGCACCATTGCCGCCATAGTCACGGCGCTGCCCAGCATGGCGGTGAGCCCCATCATCATGCCGTGGTCGGTGAGGTAAGCCTCCACGGCATCGGAATCCTCAGAAAAATCACCATCATCGTCATTGTTGCGGTCACGATGTCGTCGTGGTGAACGGGACTGTCGGGGTGCCACATCTCTCGCCTGAAGGCGTTGAACTGCTGCGGTGAGCCGATTAAGACTCGCAGTCACCACCTGTAGACTATCAGTGGGCTGTCCTTCGCTGGCAGTCAAACGCTGCTCAACCTATCCTCGACGCCAACAATATTTGCAGGCAACTCCTCAACCCTTGTCCCAAGCTTCTTGTTCGCTCCCTTGATCGACATCAGATGGATACGTAAATCATCACTTATATTCAGATCCTCCGGAAGTTCATCGCCCTCCTCATGATCAGATTTCTCATGCGATGAGTTCACCATCTTTCAAACAATTGAATCAAATAGCCGAGGAAAAAAAATTCTACCGTGATCAACCTTGCTCTGAATACCACTTGATGCGACCGTCGACAGTAAAATGATGGCGCAACAATTTTCCCAATCTTTCACGGTACAGTATCACCTGAACCACGTGGCGCTCGCGATCTTGTTGATGCAATCACCACGAAAACAACACGCACACCTTGATGAAGAAGTACGTGGACGATCCTTGAAGAATCAGCAGCAAATTGAAGACGGCGTCTCCAATCTCTCGCCAAAAACACAAAGCAATTTTAAAGCTTCGACAAGAACACAAGAAATCACTCGTCGCCAAGGGAAGATAACCCGCTTCTGGTTTCTATTTCAACAGCCAAAAAAACAACCCCCTCGTTACATGAAGAACGACCTCCTTATATTACGTGCACGTAGGCACGGATGAAGGATAAGCCCAACTCGCTCCTAAGTTTAAAACCGACTTGGACTCTAACATGCACTCACGTAACAAACTAGTACTTTGACCAAATAATAAGAAGGAAAAACAAAACAAAAGACTCTTCTTTATTTAACTAAACAAGACTTAACTAATTTAAATATCCGGCAAGCTGATCACAAACGTCCAAAACTAGCTCTTCCCTTCTGTGCTCACTAGTTGTGCCTTTGCATGCTCACGTAAATGTATTTGCATACATGGCGTTTCGGCTGTAGCTCGACGTTGACGCCCTCTGATGCAACACGGTGAACAATGTCCAAGAGAAATACGTGTTGACATGTTGCCATGGTGTAGAAATTTGTCCCTCAACTCAACTCCCAGACTGTTGTTGCGACACACAACAATAGCTTTTTTCTCATTGCGCCTGGCAGGAATTACATACCTTTCAATACTTCCTTGGTTCGCCTTATTTTTAGCGACGACATAGGGGGTCACATCATCCTCCCTCCCTTGAAAGAAAACCGTCCTCGGCTTCGTCCTATGCCTTGCAGATTTATTCTTGAATACTTCCATAGTACACTTTATATTCTCTGCATCCTTGGGAAGAATAGCATAGAACTCACCCTTATGCATAAAAGTATACCTATTTGTTCGTCCATGATGAAGAGCATTAACATCATGCTGCCACGGTCGCCCCAAAATAAAATGACAAACATGGAGTGGCATAACATCACATTCCACTTTATCCACATAGCCATCAACAGAAAAAGGGACCTTCACCCTGTGAGTAACCTTCACTTTGCCGACATCATTGATCCACTTCATATAGTATGGTTTTGGGTGCTCCCATGTTGGCAAAGAAAGACACACCACATGCTTACTAATCATGTTGCTAGCACTGCCGCCATCAGTTATCAGTTTGCACACTTCTCCCTTGATGGTACATGCAGTTTGAAAAATACTCCGCCGTTGTCCTTGTTCAACAATGGTCTTGTCATCTCGTTGGACCTTATGTGCTAGCAAAATTTCCATATCAGGATCATCTTGAGGATAACATAATATAGGATCACCGTGACCTCTTTCGATTCCATCCTCTAACTTAGGCGTCTCATCTTCAGATTCCGGAATATATTCCGCATCAACAAGTAGAACCCTCCGTTGATTGGAACATTCATGCTTCATGTGTCCACGTCCTCCACACTTGTGGCAAATAATATTACGGTGATGCGATGACGTTGCACTAGATGAAACCTGAGAAACCTCCTTGGGCACAGCCGCCACTTTGCTCTGTTCAATGCTTCCCAACTTATAAGAAAGAGACGGTCTAGCATTAAACCCACCATCAATAGGAGAAGAACCACGTCGCCCACTGTTGTAAGTTGGACGAGTCTCTGAAGCTTGCTTCTCCAATACCCAACGTTCAGCACGCTCCGCTTGATGAAGCAACTCATGAATATCATTATATTGCATTAAATCAACACGGTCGCGAATCTTTTTTTCTAACCCCTCAAAGAAACGTACCATGGTCGCCTCCGCAGACTCACGCACAGCTATACGGATCATCAAAACTTGCATCTCCTTATAGTACTCATCAACTGATTTCGTACCTTGCACTAGACGACGCAGTCTACTATGAAGCTGGCGAGTGTAGTAAGCAGGCACAAAACGTTCTCTCATGATTCGCTTCATGTCAGCCCATGTTGCTGGTCGCTCGTGAGTACGGTTCTTATTATCCCACCATACAAGAGCATACTTTGTAAATTCCATAGATGCAACACGAACCTTCTTCTCTCCGGAGTAGTTGCGACCGTCAAAAATCTGATTTACGCGCATCTCCCACTCCAAATATTTCTCCGGGTCAGCACAACGTCCAGAGAATTGAGGTATGGTTATCTTGATTCGACCCAAACCATCATCCTCGTGGGCACCATTGCCGCCATAGTCACGGCGCTGCCCAGCATGGCGGTGAGCCCCATCATCATGCCGTGGTCGGTGAGGTAAGCCTCCACGGGCATCGGAATCCTCAGAAAAATCACCATCATCGTCATTGTTGCGGTCACGATGTCGTCGTGGTGAACGGGACTGTCGGGGTGCCACATCTCTCGCCTGAAGGCGTTGAACTGCTGCGGTGAGCCGATTAAGACTCGCAGTCACCACCTGTAGACTATCAGTGGGCTGTCCTTCGCTGGCAGTCAAACGCTCGTTCAACCTATCCTCGACGCCAACAATATTTGCAGGCAACTCCTCAACCCTTGTCCCAAGCTTCTTGTTCGCTCCCTTGATCGACATCAGATGGATACGTAAATCATCACTTATATTCAGATCCTCCGGAAGTTCATCGCCCTCCTCATGATCAGATTTCTCATGCGACGAGTTCACCATCTTTCAAACAATTGAATCAAATAGCCGAGGAAAAAAAATTCTACCGTGATCAACCTTGCTCTGAATACCACTTGATGCGACCGTCGACAGTAAAATGATGGCGCAACAATTTTCCCAATCTTTCACGGTACAGTATCACCTGAACCACGTGGCGCTCGCGATCTTGTTGATGCAATCACCACGAAAACAACACGCACACCTTGATGAAGAAGTACGTGGACGATCCTTGAAGAATCAGCAGCAAATTGAAGACGGCGTCTCCAATCTCTCGCCAAAAACACAAAGCAATTTTAAAGCTTCGACAAGAACACAAGAAATCACTCGTCGCCAAGGGAAGATAACCCGGCTTCTGGTTTCTATTTCAACAGCCAAAAAAACAACCCCCTCGTTACATGAAGAACGACCTCCTTATATTACGTGCACGTAGGCACGGGATGAAGGGATAAGCCCGACTCGCTCCTAAGTTTAAAACCGACTTGGACTCTAACATGCACTCACGTAACAAACTAGTACTTTGACCAAATAATAAGAAGGAAAAAACAAAACAAAAGACTCTTCTTTATTTAACTAAACAAGACTTAACTAATTTAAATATCCGGCAAGCTGATCACAAATGTCCAAAACTAGCTCTTCCCTTCTGTGCTCACTAGTTGTGCCTTTGCATGCTCACGTAAATGTATTTGCATACATGGCGTTTCGGCTGTAGCTCGACGTTGACGCCCTCTGATGCAACACGGTGAACAATGTCCAAGAGAAATACGTGTTGACATGTTGCCATGGTGTAGAAATTTGTCCCTCAACTCAACTCCCAGACTGTTGTTGCGACACACAACAATAGCTTTTTTCTCATTGCGCCTGGCAGGAATTACATACCTTTCAATACTTCCTTGGTTCGCCTTATTTTTAGCGACGACATAGGGGGTCACATCATCCTCCCTCCCTTGAAAGAAAACCGTCCTCGGCTTCGTCCTATGCCTTGCAGATTTATTCTTGAATACTTCCATAGTACACTTTATATTCTCTGCATCCTTGGGAAGAATAACATAGAACTCACCCTTATGCATAAAAGTGTACCTATTTGTTCGTCCATGATGAAGAGCATTAACATCATGCTGCCACGGCCGCCCCAAAATAAAATGACAAACATGGAGTGGCATAACATCACATTCCACTTTATCCACATAGCCATCAACAGAAAAAGGACCTTCACCCTGTGAGTAACCTTCACTTTGCCGACATCATTGATCCACTTCATATAGTATGGTTTTGGGTGCTCCCATGTTGGCAAAGAAAGAGACTCCACCACATCCTTACTAATCATGTTGTTAGCACTGCCGCCATCAGTTATCAGTTTGCACACTTCTCCCTTGATGGTACATGCAGTTTGAAAAATACTCCGCCGCTATCCTTGTTCAACAATGATCTTGTCATCTCGCTAGACCTTATGTGCTAGCAAAATTTCCATATCAGGATCATCTTGAGGATAACATAATATAGGATCACCGTGACCTCTTTCAATTCCATCCTCTAACTTAGGCGTCTCATCTTCAGATTCCGAAATATATTCCGCATCAACAAGTAGAACCCTCCGTTGATTGGAACATTCATGCTTCATGTGTCCACGTCCTCCACACTTGTGGCAAATAATATTACGGTGATGCGATGACGTTGCACTAGATGAAACCTGAGAAACCTCCTTGGGCACCGCCGCCACTTTGCTCTGTTCAATGCTTCCCAACTTATAAGAAAGAGCCGGTCTAGCATTAAACCCACCATCAATAGGAGAAGAACCACGTCGCCCACTGTTGTAAGTTGGACGAGTCTCTGAAGCTTGCTTCTTCAATACCCAACGTTCAGCACGCTCCGCTTGATGAAGCAACTCATGAATATCATTATATTGCATTAAATCAACACGGTCGCGAATCTTTTTTTCTAACCCCTCAAAGAAACGTACCATGGTCGCCTCCGCAGACTCACGCACAGCTATACGGATCATCAAAACTTGCATCTCCTTATAGTACTCATCAACTGATTTCGTACCTTGCACTAGACGACGCAGTCTACTATGAAGCTGGCGAGTGTAGTAAGCAGGCACAAAACGTTCTCTCATGATTCGCTTCATGTCAGCCCATGTTGCTGGTCGCTCGTGAGTACGGTTCTTATTATCCCACCATACAAGAGCATACTTTGTAAATTCCATAGATGCAACACGAACCTTCTTCTCTCCGGAGTAGTTGCGACCGTCAAAAATCTGATTTACGCGCATCTCCCACTCCAAATATTTCTCCGGGTCAGCACAACGCCCGAGAATTGAGGTATGGTTATCTTGATTCGACCCAAACCATCATCCTCGTGGGCACCATTGCCGCCATAGTCACGGCGCTGCCCAGCATGGCGGTGAGCCCCATCATCATGCCGTGGTCGGTGAGGTAAGCCTCCACGGGCATCGGAATCCTCAGAAAAATCACCATCATCGTCATTGTTGCGGTCACGATGTCGTCGTGGTGAACGGGACTGTCGGGGTGCCACATCTCTCGCCTGAAGGCGTTGAACTGCTGCGGTGAGCCGATTAAGACTCGCAGTCACCACCTGTAGACTATCAGTGGGCTGTCCTTCGCTGGCAGTCAAACGCTCGTTCAACCTATCCTCGACGCCAACAATATTTGCAGGCAACTCCTCAACCCTTGTCCCAAGCTTCTTGTTCGCTCCCTTGATCGACATCAGATGGATACGTAAATCATCACTTATATTCAGATCCTCCGGAAGTTCATCGCCCTCCTCATGATCAGATTTCTCATGCGACGAGTTCACCATCTTTCAAACAATTGAATCAAATAGCCGAGGAAAAAAAATTCTACCGTGATCAACCTTGCTCTGAATACCACTTGATGCGACCGTCGACAGTAAAATGATGGCGCAACAATTTTCCCAATCTTTCACGGTACAGTATCACCTGAACCACGTGGCGCTCGCGATCTTGTTGATGCAATCACCACGAAAACAACACGCACACCTTGATGAAGAAGTACGTGGACGATCCTTGAAGAATCAGCAGCAAATTGAAGACGGCGTCTCCAATCTCTCGCCAAAAACACAAAGCAATTTTTAAAGCTTCTCGACAAGAACACAAGAAATCACTCGTCGCCAAGGGAAGATAACCCGGCTTCTGGTTTCTATTTCAACAGCCAAAAAAACAACCCCCTCGTTACATGAAGAACGACCTCCTTATATTACGTGCACGTAGGCACGGGATGAAGGGATAAGCCCGACTCGCTCCTAAGTTTAAAACCGACTTGGACTCTAACATGCACTCACGTAACAAACTAGTACTTTGACCAAATAATAAGAAGGAAAAAACAAAACAAAAGACTCTTCTTTATTTAACTAAACAAGACTTAACTAATTTAAATATCCGGCAAGCTGATCACAAATGTCCAAAACTAGCTCTTCCCTTCTGTGCTCACTAGTTGTGCCTTTGCATGCTCACGTAAATGTATTTGCATACATGGCGTTTCGGCTGTAGCTCGACGTTGACGCCCTCTGATGCAACACGGTGAACAATGTCCAAGAGAAATACGTGTTGACATGTTGCCATGGTGTAGAAATTTGTCCCTCAACTCAACTCCCAGACTGTTGTTGCGACACACAACAATAGCTTTTTTCTCATTGCGCCTGGCAGGAATTACATACCTTTCAATACTTCCTTGGTTCGCCTTATTTTTAGCGATTTACATAGGGGTCACATCATCCTCCCTCCCTTGAAAGAAAACCGTCCTCGGCTTCGTCCTATGCCTTGCAGATTTATTCTTGAATACTTCCATAGTACACTTTATATTCTCTGCATCCTTGGGAAGAATAACATAGAACTCACCCTTATGCATAAAAGTGTACCTATTTGTTCGTCCATGATGAAGAGCATTAACATCATGCTGCCACGGCCGCCCCAAAATAAAATGACAAACATGGAGTGGCATAACATCACATTCCACTTTATCCACATAGCCATCAACAGAAAAAGGGACCTTCACCCTGTGAGTAACCTTCACTTTGCCGACATCATTGATCCACTTCATATAGTATGGTTTTGGGTGCTCCCATGTTGGCAAAGAAAGAGACTCCACCACATCCTTACTAATCATGTTGTTAGCACTGCCGCCATCAGTTATCAGTTTGCACACTTCTCCCTTGATGGTACATGCAGTTTGAAAAATACTCCGCCGCTATCCTTGTTCAACAATGATCTTGTCATCTCGCTAGACCTTATGTGCTAGCAAAATTTCCATATCAGGATCATCTTGAGGATAACATAATATAGGATCACCGTGACCTCTTTCAATTCCATCCTCTAACTTAGGCGTCTCATCTTCAGATTCCGAAATATATTCCGCATCAACAAGTAGAACCCTCCGTTGATTGGAACATTCATGCTTCATGTGTCCACGTCCTCCACACTTGTGGCAAATAATATTACGGTGATGCGATGACGTTGCACTAGATGAAACCTGAGAAACCTCCTTGGGCACAGCCGCCACTTTGCTCTGTTCAATGCTTCCCAACTTATAAGAAAGAGCCGGTCTAGCATTAAACCCACCATCAATAGGAGAAGAACCACGTCGCCCACTGTTGTAAGTTGGACGAGTCTCTGAAGCTTGCTTCTTCAATACCCAACGTTCAGCACGCTCCGCTTGATGAAGCAACTCATGAATATCATTATATTGCATTAAATCAACACGGTCGCGAATCTTTTTTTCTAACCCCTCAAAGAAACGTACCATGGTCGCCTCCGCAGACTCACGCACAGCTATACGGATCATCAAAACTTGCATCTCCTTATAGTACTCATCAACTGATTTCGTACCTTGCACTAGACGACGCAGTCTACTATGAAGTCGGGCGAGTGTAGTAAGCAGGCACAAAACGTTCTCTCATGATTCGCTTCATGTCAGCCCATGTTGCTGGTCGCTCGTGAGTACGGTTCTTATTATCCCACCATACAAGAGCATACTTTGTAAATTCCATAGATGCAACACGAACCTTCTTCTCTCCGGAGTAGTTGCGACCGTCAAAAATCTGATTTACGCGATCTCCCACTCCAAATATTTCTCCGGGTCAGCACAACGTCCAGAGAATTGAGGTATGGTTATCTTGATTCGACCCAAACCATCATCCTCGTGGGCACCATTGCCGCCATAGTCACGGCGCTGCCCAGCATGGCGGTGAGCCCCATCATCATGCCGTGGTCGGTGAGGTAAGCCTCCACGGGCATCGGAATCCTCGTAAAAATCACCATCATCGCTATTGTTGCGGTCACGATGTCGCTGTGGTGAACGGACTGTCGGGTGCCACATCTCTCGCTCAAGGCGTTGAACTGCTGCGGTGAGCCGATTAAGACTCGCAGTCACCACCAGACTATCGGTGGGCTGTCCTTCGCCGGCAGTCAAACGCTCGCTCAACCTATCCTCGACGCCAACAATATTTGCAGGCAACTCCTCAACCCTTGTCCCAAGCTTCTTGTTCGCTCCTTGATCGACATCGATGGATACGTAAATCATCACTTATATTCAGATCCTCCGAAGTTCATCGCCTCCTCATGATCAGATTTCTCATGCGACGAGTTCACCATCTTTCAAACAATTGAATCAAATAGCCGAGGAAAAAAATTCTACCGTGATCAACCTTGCTCTAAATACCACTTGATGCGACCGTCGACAGTAAAATGATGGCGCAACAATTTTCCCAATCTTTCACGGTACAGTATCACCTGAACCACGTGGCGCTCGCGATCTTGTTGATGCAATCACCATGAAAACAACACGCACACCTTGATGAAGAAGTACGTGGACGATCCTTGAAGAATCAGCAGCAAATTGAAGACGGCGTCTCCAATCTCTCGCCAAAAACACAAAGCAATTTTAAAGCTTCGACAAGAACACAAGAAATCACTCGTCGCCAAGGGAAGATAACCCGCTTCTGGTTTCTATTTCAACAGCCAAAAACAACCCCTCGTTACATGAAGAACGACCTCCTTATATTACGTGCACGTAGGCACGGGATGAAGGGATAAGCCCGACTCGCTCCTAAGTTTAAAACCGACTTGGACTCTAACATGCACTCACGTAACAAACTAGTACTTTGACCAAATAATAAGAAGGAAAAAACAAAACAAAAGACTCTTCTTTATTTAACTAAACAAGACTTAACTAATTTAAATATCCGGCAAGCTGATCACAAATGTCCAAAACTAGCTCTTCCCTTCTGTGCTCACTAGTTGTGCCTTTGCATGCTCACGTAAATGTATTTGCATACATGGCGTTTCGGCTGTAGCTCGACGTTGACGCCCTCTGATGCAACACGGTGAACAATGTCCAAGAGAAATACGTGTTGACATGTTGCCATGGTGTAGAAATTTGTCCCTCAACTCAACTCCCAGACTGTTGTTGCGACACACAACAATACACTACAAGAAAAACTGTCTTTAGAGACGTCATATTCAACAGCTAGAGACGTGTTATTTCATCTCTAGGCAACCATAGAGTCAACTTAGTAAAGCGTCTTTGGAGCGTCTTCCCACGGACCGTCTCAAAATGTGTAGACACGTTGGCTAAGCGTCTGTACATGGCATGAGACGCTATATTGGGACGGTCAAAAGCGTCCCTAGATATGAGGCGCTATATTAGGACGTTCAAAAGCGTCAATAGATATGAGACGTTATATTGGGACGTTCAAAAGCGTATCTAGATATGAGACGCTATATTGGGACGTTCAAAAGCGTATCTAGATATGTAGAGTCGTTCTGTTAGATGGGTTTATCACGTCTCTACTCATAGAGCCGGTTCATTCATCATGGGCACTAACTCCTTCCGTATACACGCTATGTAGAGATGTTATATTCATATCTAAATATACTTAACTTTAAAAGTTATTTGATTTATTTTCAATGTGTATTTCATCATTTCAAATCCAGTTACTTCATCACAACACATGCTTGTGTATAATGATCAACATATATTGTCATATAAAGGCATCCACTCATATCACGATTCACATTCATAGGCAACAAATATTATATAAAGGGATCTTCCCATATCACCAATTGTATCACAAGCACCTTGAGTTCCGAATTGAATCAAATCAAATATTCATATGAAAGATGCAAAAATTAAGAAAAGATCATACAACAAGAACTAAGTTTTCGTATGAAGCCAAATCCTTTACAAAATACATAATATTTGTCCATTTAAAACTAATTGCTGTGTAGTTGCTCCTCGCTCCTACAATGCACTCCTTTTCTAATCTTGAGCTACCCTGAAAAGAAAGATAACAGAGAAAAATTAGAACGTAAGCTTTCAGAGCAGTGGGTGAAGAAATGTACTTGATGAAATTGGTAAGAGATGTACCAGTGTTTGGTGGTTGTTTTGAGGTTGTGAAGGAGTGCTCGGAATGTTTTTGACCTAAAAGCACATTGATTCTTCATAAATAATAAACTAAGTATGTACATTGGAGCATAATCGATGATTGTATGGAAGTGTACTTACTGGCTCGATTCAGTAACTTTTGAAATTTTAGTATGATATCTAATTAAAATGATTTGAAGTACAACTCTTTTTACAGCAATAAGAATCTTACAAGTATTTCATTCATCACATCGTCTTCTATTTGATAGTGCCCAGATAAGTAATCAACTGCAGCTTCATTCATTAAATCTAGTCTGAGAATTGGACAAATCTGCCTACATTTAGCCTCCAATTTTGTACTTTGTTGTGCTGCTACCACGACTCTCTTTGTGTACAATTGAGAGAGGTTCAGGAGGAGAGATAGGGTAAGGGAGACGGCACCAAGGGGAGCGAGGGAGTATCTGCGCATGGAGGGAAGACTGGCCTCACCGGCGTCCACCAGTGGTGGCGAGGAGGCCACCAACCTCATCGTCCTCGTCAGGAGGCCCCATCGTCGTTCACCAGCGCTGTCGGCTGGTGCTCCTACCACCCAGCACCTCTGACAACCACTTCGACCGAATCAATCTGCCGCCTCCCTCGTCGAGTCAGATCACAGGTCGAAACCGCCGCCGCCTCCACCTTCTCCTCCCACCCTCTCCTTCCTCCGTCAGACTATCTAAGACCAATTTTACTACTGTTGAGTTTTGCCATCTAAAATTAGATTTGACCAAACAGTTGCTCACATATGTCAGAATTGAATTCCAGGCAAGCAAACAATTCACCAAACACTTAGAGTGCATTGCCTACAGGAAGGAAGTAAGGAGACGAAGGAGAAGATGATCCAGACTTGAGATGCATAAATGAAGGAGGCCAGTTTGGTTGATTTGATGATAAAACTGTAGGGGCTATGGGAATCAAGGATCACCTGCTTGACGTGGTGGAGGCTGAAGATGCTGGATGAAGACGAGAGCTGCTTGCGTGCTGGTGTACCGACGGAACGTGCGGCGGAGCTTCGAGTGAAGAATGAGACCTGCGTGGATGCGGCTTCGTGACCGCGAGGACGACGTCGGGAGGAGCATGGCTTCGTGACGGTGAGGATGATGGCGTTGACGGCTCCAACTAGCGAGCTTGCCGATGGAGGAAAACGAGAGTCGCCGGCGGGCGGAGCAAGGGGCGGAGGGCACCCCGTGAGGGCGAGGCTTACACTGTGCGGGGTGCGAGAATGGGCGGCGCGCGGGGTGCGGGGATGGGCGGCGCGCGGGGTGGTGACGCCGGCGTAGATTGGAATCGGGCAGTTGGATAAATGGGGAGGTGGGGGAGATGGTGGCGAGTAAAATTATCCGGCGACATATATGGAGATAAAAAAATTGAGAGACGCGCGAAGTCTTTGCGCGGTAAAGAACGCGCCAAAAAAAATGCGAAAATAATCCAGGAACCTCAGATTTGGTTATAAGTGCAAATAGTTTGGGATCGCCAAGTAATCACATGTATGGATAAATATTTTTTATGTTTATTTTTATTTGATAAATTCGCATTCTTAGTTCTTTTTCCAAAAAACATCAAACTTTATGGGGTAATGTGTATGAAGCAATATGCACGTAGTTTTAATAAAAAGTACTACAAAGCCAGTGGTAGATCAAGGATGTCATTATCTGTTCACGGACGCGTCCGCAAACACACATTCGGCAGCTGGCCATCCATTACTATACCCGAAACGCCTGCATGCATTTTCAAACATAAAAATAAACCAAACAGAGGAATTTTACGCAAACCGGATAAATAAAGTACGATACATTTACATAAACCGGGCGAGGACAAGCAGTGAATCCTTGAGGGCAATCTTGATTGTTAAGACTTTGTATTTGTATTAGTTTGTAACTTCTCATATACCTTGTAAACCTTGTATTTGTACATGATTTCATCTTATAACTATATAGGTAACGCCATCCTTCACTACCGGCGTGCTCGCCGCCGCATGCCTTCTTCACCAATGGGGATCCTCACTACATCCCTAATCGGGCGGGCCTCCCGACAGCCCTTGCCCTCGGTGATGTCATCGAACCAAGGTGGCCGATGCTCCTTTGTAGTTAATCATGTGTCATCAAGACTTCCACCCACCTCGCGATTCACATCGATCATCTTGTCAAGCACATGCTTCGCTATGTTTGGTGACATCTCTCCGGCTTACACCTTGGTCCGCTCTCACCGGGCGTTCTTTTTGCTTTCTTGGATGTTGCATGGGTCCTATATCGGTTGAGGGCCCAGGCCTCTGCAAGATTGGGGTCATTGCGGACCCACTCCAACGCGATGTCTAACGTGACGAACATGGCCTGGCGCTGCGCGTTGCATCGCTCCTCCTCCCACGCCGCCCTCTCGGGCTCCGTCGGGTGCTGCGCGGTGATGCGTCACTGTCGTGCCCGAGGTAATGCAAGAGGCGCCAGAGAGGGATCCTCCTCCTTCACGGCCTTGTCGCGCTATCTGCAACGTGGCGGTAACACCGACCAGCCGAAATGGCCGAACATGCTGCGTGGCAGGGAGGGGGTGCTCCTTCTTGACCTTCTCCTTGACTAGACATCCAATTCAGAAGCCGTGGTTGCAAGGGGGACTCCTACTTCACGCGACGGCGATCCGGCGACGTCGGCTCCTCCATGACGTGGTAGCAAAGCCGCCAGGGAGATGCCGGATCGCGGTCATGGAGGGACCGCTCGAGGAGGAGATCCAGGTACTCCTTGTCCGACACCACGGCCTCCGCTGAGGCCAGACTTGCCCATCATGGCCTGAGTCTGAATGAACGCAACCTCCCCCATATTTGCTTTTCGATTTGCGGGATTTCGGACGCGTGAACGTTTTGGGCACCGTGTTGGGTCGCAAAAAACATCCGAACCTTTGTTGGCGTTTTACGGCAGAGTGTTGAAGATGCCCTAATATCGGTTTTGCTTGCCTGATTTTCCCCCAAATAGGCCGATGCTGAAGACCTTCGTTTTGAAGAAAATCCAATGATTATAAGAGTATAAAAACATAGTTTAACAATTCATTGATTTCACGAAATACCCTGGTTTCTTTTGAATTTTATGATTTCACCAAATTTAAGTAAATTCATTTTGACCTATATTTTCTTTTATCTAGATTTTCAAATTTAAAATTATTCATATTAAAACAAATAATTGATTTGTCCAAAAGAAATTTACGTACATTCACAATGAACTATATTTTCTTTCATCTTGATTATTCAAATTCGAACAAAAATTAGTTGATTTGTCGAAAAATTTACTTACATTCATTCAGACCTATATTTTCTTTTCTCTCAATTTTAAAATTTAAAATGATTTGAATTCAAAAATAAATTTGATGATTTGTCCAAAACAATACGTATATATATTGTGCACTGTAATTCCTTTTATCTAGATTTAAAATAAAAATTATCTGAATTCAAACAATAATTAGTTGATTTGTTCAAAAAATTAGGTACATTCATTCTGACCTGTATTTTCTTTTCTCTAGGTTTTCAAACCTAAAATTGTTGGAATTCAAACAAAAGTTCATTGATTTTTCCAATAGAATTTTCGTACATTCATTCTGCACTATATTTTTTATCTATGTTTGTTAATTTAAAATTATTCGAATTCAAACTAAAATTTAGTTTATTTGTCCAAAACATTATGTACATTCATTATGCACTATATTTCCGTTTTATGATGTTTTTAATTTAAAATTATTCGAAATTTAAAAAAAATCTAGTTGATCTCTCAAAAATGAATTTGGAATATAAGTTGTTTTCTTACATCCAAAAACCAACAGTGCAACATTTGGACGGTGCGGTCAAGAGACGCCTTCTTAGTCTCTTTCCGTATAGAAAACCCACGAGCTTTGATGATCAATCTTTATAGGGTGCGCCCACTCCCTAGGAACGAGGAACCTGGACAAAAAAAAGAAATCCAGATTTTTTGAAAAAAGTGAACATTTTTTAAATGAATTTCTTTTGAAAACATCGAAAAAATTGATTTCAAATAAAATTTGAAATTCGAAAAAACAAAAAAATAAGAAAAGGAATTAAAAAATAAATAGGAAATAGGAAACAAAATAGAAAAATGAAAACAGAAAAATGAAACATGAAAAACAAAAAACAAAAAAGAAAAAGAAACAGAAAATTGAAAAACTAGTAAAACTGATTAAGGAAATTTCTAGAAGGTTGCCAGAACCGGCCAGGAGCCCTCTTGAAGGTTCCAAAAACAAAATACTATAGCACGGGCGTTATCTCGTAATTGGGCCGGCCCATCTTGGTCTCTCGCCTCTGTGCGAATCAGCAAAGCGACAAATAGGGATTTCCTTCCACTCCATAGAAAAATCTTTCAACTTAATTTTGTTCGCAACCTATGAGTTTTTTTCCTTTTCTCATAGATCTGTTTATTCAAAATGTTTTATCTCTTAAAATGTGCGTCCAAATCTCAAACCATTTTCACCATTGGATTCCTCGCGTTGAGATATTTAAAACTAGATGCCATGTTGAAATGTCTTGACAATCTTTTTTCATGCAAAAGACCGGGAAAAAAATAGAACAGGGAGCATGTTTTTTTTCTTTTCCGAAAGAGGCACGACCATGCCTCTCGCGGAAGAAAAATAATGCGTTTTTCCGTTTTCGAGAGGGACGGCCATGTCTCTCACGGAAGCAAACTCATGCCTCTTGCAGAAGGAAAAAACAGAAAACACATTTTTTTTCTTTCACGAGAGGCACGTGTTTGCTTCCGTGAGGAAACGGAAAATGTGTTTTATTTTTCTTCCACGAGAGGCACAGTCTTGCTTCCGCGAGAGGCACGGTCGTGCCTCTCGAAAACGAAAAAAAACATGTTTTCTGTTTTTTTCTTCCACGAGAGGTACGGTTTTGCTTCCGCGAGAAGCACAATCTTGCTTTTCTGGGCGGAAGGCTCGTGCCTCTAGGAAACAGGAAAAACAAGTTTTCTATTTTTCTTCTTCCACGACAGGCTTGATTTTGCTTTCGTGAGAGGCGCGGCCATGCCTGTTTTGGAACGGAAAAAAACGTGCTTCCTGTTTGGTTTTTTCGTCCGTTCTTTTTTGACTGGTTTTTTGTGGAAAAAATTCATCAAAACCTATCAACACGGGGTCTAGTTTTAAAGATATCGATGCGAGAAACTCAACGATGCAAACGGTTCAAGATTTGGACGACAGCTTTGAGAGATAAAATGTTTTAATAAATGGATCTACGAAAAAGGGGAAACTCATAGGTTGTGTGTCACTTATCACAACCTGGGGATGTGGGAGTGATCTTTGGAAGGAGTACTATTTAATTAGTGATTTTGAAGAATCTACGGTTTTTGTTTTGAGTCGACACATATGATTTTAGTGGCTTCTCGCAAGGGACAAAAATAATCCTACATGATGGACGGACCAAAAATTTGAAGAAACACAACTCACTTTAATTATTATTATTATTATTATTATTATTATTATTATTATTATTATTATTATTATTATTATTATTATAGAAGTGTCATTGTGGCCGAATGGTTGGCGCTCACACATCCAACGAGCTTATGATGCAATAAGTTCCAACCGGGCTTCCCTATTTTTGCACACCCCTTTTCCGTATTGATTTCTATTTTAATTCGTATTATCCATCATATATAAACCTAATTGTGCTCATTAAACGTCAAACGTCAGCTGGTCCAGTCGCTGTCTATGCGAGCCGAATCGCAGAAGGTTGAGTGTTCAATTCCCAACAATCGCTCTAGTGTATTTAACTCTTTTCTTAAGTCTAAGATAGAATAGAGTCGCACATCAAAACATCTCACAAATCGTCTCTGAGAATAGAGTCGCACATTAAAACATCTCACAAATTGTCTCTGAGAATAGAGTTGCACATTAAAAACGTCTCACAAATTGTCTCTAAGTTAATTAAAATTAAATACTTAATTTTTGAAGGCTAAGTGCGGTCAGAAGTTTGTGGCGCTATATAAACGTCTTAAAAAGCGTCTTTAGATCTCTAGTGTTCATGAAGGTAGAGACGAATAAAAAAGCGACCCAGAAAAAGCGACCATAGGTGGTGTTTTTGTTGTAGTGATAGCTTTTTTCTCATTGCGCCTGGCAGGAATTACATACCTTTCAATACTTCCTTGGTTCGCCTTATTTTTAGCGACGACATAGGGGGTCACATCATCCTCCCTCCCTTGAAAGAAAACCGTCCTCGGCTTCGTCCTATGCCTTGCAGATTTATTCTTGAATACTTCCATAGTACACTTTATATTCTCTGCATCCTTGGGAAGAATAACATAGAACTCACCCTTATGCATAAAAGTGTACCTATTTGTTCGTCCATGATGAAGAGCATTAACATCATGCTGCCACGGTCGCCCCAAAATAAAATGACAAACATGGAGTGGCATAACATCACATTCCACTTTATCCACATAGCCATCAATGTAAAAAAGGACCTTCACCCTGTGAGTAACCTTCACTTTGCCGACATCATTGATCCACTTCATATAGTATGGTTTTGGGTGCTCCCATGTTGGCAAAGAAAGAGACTCCACCACATCCTTACTAATCATGTTGTTAGCACCGCCGCCATCAGTTATCGGTTTGCACACTTCTCCTTGATGGTACATGCAGTTTGAAAAATACTCCGCCGCTATCCTTGTTCAACAATGATCTTGTCATCTCGCTAGACCTTATGTGCTAGCAAAATTTCCATATCGGGATCATCTTGAGGATAACATAATATAGGATCACCGTGACCTCTTTCAATTCCATCCTCTAACTTAGGCGCCTCATCTTCAGATTCGAAATATATTCCGCATCAACAAGTAGAACCCTCCGTTGATTGGAACATTCATGCTTCATGTGTCCACGCCCTCCACACTTGTGGCAAATAATATTACGGTGATGCGATGACGTTGCACTAGATGAAACCCGAGAAACCTCCTTGGGCACAGCCGCCACTTTGCTCGCTCAATGCTTCCCAACTTATAAGAAAGAGCCGGTCTAGCATTAAACCCACCATCAATAGGAGAAGAACCACGTCGCCTAATGTTGTAAGTTGGACGAGTCTCTGAAGCTTGCTTCTCCAATACCCAACGCTCAAGCACGCTCCGCTTGATGAAGCAACTCATGAATATCATTATATTGCATTAAATCAACACGGTCGCGAATCTTTTTTCTAACCCTCAAAGAAACGTACCATGGTCGCCTCCGCAGACTCACGCACAGCTATACGGATCATCAAAACTTGCATCTCCTTATAGTACTCATCAACCGATTTCGTATTTGCACTAGACGACGCAGTCTACTATGAAGTGGCGAGTGTAGTAAGCGAGCACAAAACGTTCTCTCATGATTCGCTTCATGTCAGCCCATGTTGCTGGTCGCCGTGAGTACGGTTCTTATTATCCCACCATACAAGAGCATACTTTGTAAATTCCATAGATGCAACACGAACCTTCTTCTCTCCGGAGTAGTTGCGACCGTCAAAAATCTGATTTACGCGCATCTCCCACTCCAAATATTTCTCCGGGTCAGCACAACGTCCAGAGAATTCAGGTATGGTTATCTTGATTCGACCCAAACCATCATCCTCGTGGGCATTATTGCCGCCATAGTCACGGCGCTGCCCAACATGGCGGTGAGCCCCATCATCATGCCGTGGTCAGTGAGGTAAGCCTCCACGGGCATCGGAATCCTCAGAAAATTCATTATCATTGTCATTGTTGCTGTCACGACGTCGTCGTGGTGAACGGGGCTGTCGGGGTGCCACATCTCTCGCCTGAAAGCGCTGAATTGCTGCGGTGAGCCGATTAAGACTCGCAGTCACCACCTGTAGACTATCAGTGGGCTGTCCGTCGCTGGTAGTCAAACGCTCGTTCAACCTATCCTCGACGCCAACAATATTTGCAGACAACTCCTCAACCCTTGTCCCAAGCTTCTTGTTCGCTCCCTTGATCGACATCAGATGGATACGTAAATCATCACTTATATTCAGATCCTCCGAAAGTTCATCGCCCTCCTCATGATCAGATTTCTCATACTGCGAGTTCACCATCTTTCAAACAATTGAATCAAATAGCCGAGGAAAAAAATTGTACCGTGATCAACCTTGCTCTGAATACCACTTGATGCGACCGTCGACAGTAAAACGATGGCGCAACAATTTTCCCAATCTTTCACGGTACAGTATCACCTGAACCACGTGGTGCTCGCGATCTTGTTGATGCAATCACCACAAAAACAACACGCACACATTGATGAAGAAGTACGTGGACGATCCTTGAAGGATCAGCAGCAAATTCAAGACGGCGTCTCCAATCTCTCGCCAAAAACACAAAGCAATTTTTAAAGCTTCTCGACAAGAACACAAGAAATCGCTCATCGCCAAGGAAAGATACCCCGGCTTCTGGTTTTTGTTTCAACAGCCAAAAAAACTACCCCCCTTGTTACATGAAGAATGACCTCCTTATATTACGTGCACGTAGCACTGGTAGAAAAAAGGCCTTTAGTCGCGGTTCGCAAAGGCCTTTAGTCCCGGCTGTGCAACCGCGACTAACTATGCGCGATTAAAGACCCCTTTAGTCGCGCCTCTTCTAATCATGATTAAAGGCTTTAGTCCCGGTTCTCGTGGCTAACTGGGACTAAAGGCCTCCTCCGCAGGTTTAAATTTTTTACTAATTTTTTTGCGAATTTTTTATTTTTTATTTTCAAATTTCTGAATTATTTTAACCTCTAATCTCTAATCACCACCCTCATCACTGCTCAATTTATCCTCTAATCTCTAATCACCCTCATAATTCCAAATCATCTAACTTCCCGAACGGTCACCCATCCTCCCACTCCCCAAACTGAGCACGCTTAACTTCCGTGTTCTATTCTCCTCGCTTCCAAGTCTGCACTTGTTGTTTTCCGACAATAGTAGGATGTCAATTCTATTAACCCTCGTATTTAGCTTGAGCATGAAGTGACACATTTCACTGCTTGAGTTTGAAACTATTGTTTTAAAAACAATAATTATTTAGTAACACTAATATTTCTGGAATAATTAGTTTGACCATGTTTTGACCACAGTTTGACCAGATTTGACCAAAATTTAAAAAAACTGAAATAATTATTTAGTAACACTAATATTCTAGAATAATTAGTTTGACCATTGTTTGACCACAGTTTGACCACAATTTGAAATTTTTTGAATTTTTTTGCCTCTCCAGAACTTAAAAGCCCCGTATCTTTTTTTCTGTTAGGTTTTTGGGGATTCTAAAAATGTTTAACGGGGCTCCCCCCGGTTAAATTCGGATGTAACTTTTCGAGTAGATGATTTTTCATATAAAAAACTTTTTCATCCGAGTTCGTATGCAAAAGTTATGCCAATTTTAAGAATTTCCAGAGAGATTTTGCAAATAAAGTCGAAATTCATATTTGTTAATTTTCCCAACAACTAGACCACATATCACATGGAAAACTTATTTTATTTTATTTTTTGACATTTCCATAATTTTCTTTTGTTTTTCTAAAACTGAAAAGGCGATCTGGGGGGTAGAGTTTGCAATGAGCCTCAAATCCCTTTAGTCGCGGTTGGCGCACCAACCGACTAAAGGTCCGCCAACCATGACTAAAGGTTCGGGCCATTAGTCGCGGTTGGCAGCACCAACCGACTAAAGGTCTAACCTTTAATCCTGGTTGGCACAACAATCATGATCTAAAGGCCTTGGGCGGCTGAGACCTTTAGTCCCGGTTGGCTGTGCCAACCGCGACTAAAGCCCCTCACGCACCACCGGCCACCGAGCGCCTGGCCCAGCCTTTGGTCGCGGTTCACCTCCAGAACCGCGACTAAAGGTCCCATTAGTCGCGGTTCCTACAGCTTCGCGACTTATGGGGCTGGACGGAAAGCCTGTTTTTCCACCAGTGTAGGCACGGGATGAAGGGATAAGCCCGACTCGCTCCTAAGTTTAAAACCAACTTGGACTCTAATATGCACTCACGTAACAAACTAGTACTTTGACCAAATAATAAGAAGGAAAAAACAAAACAAAAGACTCTTCTTTATTTAACTAAACAAGACTTAACTAATTTAAATATCCGGCAAGCTGATCACAAACGTCCAAAACTAGCTCTTCCCTTCTGTGCTCACTAGTTGTGCCTTTGCATGCTCACGTAAATGTATTTGCATGCATGGCGTTTCGGCTGTAGCTCCACGTTGACGCCCTCTGATGCAACACGGTGAACAATGTCCAAGAGAAATACGTGTTGACATCTTGCCATGGTGTAGAAATTTGTCCCTCAATTCAACTCCCTGACTGTTGTTGCGACACACAACAGTAGCTTTTTTCTCATTGCGCCTGGCAGGAATTACATACCTTTCAATACATCTTTGGTTCGCCTTATTTTTAGCGACGACATAGGGGGTCACATCATACTCCCTCCGTTTCTAAATATTTATATTTTTAGAGATTTCAACAAGTGACTACATACGAAGCGAAATGAATAAATCTACACTCTAAAATATGTCTATATACATCCGTATGGGGTAGTCAATTTGAAATCTCTAAAAAGACAAGTATTTAGGAACGGAGGGAGTAGTACTTATGGGTACGCTTTTACTCCCCAAACAACAAATAAGGATTTCCCTGAATTTTTTCTTACAGTTAATGCGATAGAAATAAAAATGGAAGTAGTCAAAACTGGTCACTAACTTTATTAACACATCTTATTGTTTAGACACCAATTAGAGTTTATTTTGTTCATCAATTTGGTGAAAGTATATTTTTCTACACTCTCCCATTCCAAAATATTTGAAGTTCTAAATATGTCCAAGTTTAGAGAAAAATATATTAACATCTACAAAACCAAACTAAATTCATTAGATTCATCACAAAGTATATTTTCATTTCATATATATTTGATATTAATCTAGACAGTAACACACTTTTCTATATACTTGGTCAAATTTGAATAGTTTGACTTAGGACAAACCTAGAACTTCAAGTATTTTGAAATAGAGGCAGTAGTATCTGTAATGGGGATTTTGATTTTTATTTTGCTGAAATAACTACATGGTGGCATACAAATCCTATTCTCTTGTTCTTTTGACAAAATTAAAACTTGTGTTACACCCAATATTTCTCGCCTCAACTAATATCATCTAGAGGGTGAAAATGTCTTCGCGATTCGCATAAACCTAGGCAAAATAAACAAAATAAACAACCAATTGATTTTGTATGGCTAAATTAACAGTGCGTGTCGTGGATTTGTCACGGCAGATGTCCTTGTGAAAGGACTTAGTCGTGGAGCCATCGCTATGGGTTAACTTGAGGGGGTTAAAGCGGACACAAAGACACAAGGGTTTATACTAGTTCGGCCCCTTCGATGAAGGTAAAAGCCTACGTCTAGTTGTGATGGGATTGATGTGGTTTCGATGACTAGGGAGCAAACAAGCTTCGCCTAGGCCTCGAGTTGTTGTTGTCTGTCCTTGAACCGCCGCCGGGTCGTCCCCTTATATACACGGGTGACGCCCGTCGGTCCATAGAGTCCCAACCGGTTCATACTCGTATCCCGGTTGGTATCTCTCTATTCCTAACTTACAATACAAGTTTACATATCAAGCCGGTTTACGGCTATTGGTTCTAAACCGACTACAGGCCTTGGGCCTTCTTCTACTTAATCACCTTTATACTACTAATGAAGTTTAACCCGGCCCAAGTAGGCTGGTTCACGCCCAGTGGTAATATCCCCAACATTAGGCCCCAGATTGATTTGAACTGGTTCATGTCAATCCTTCACGAGAATCTTTGTCTTCAACATCTTCTGGTAATCAGTAAACCGCCATGTCGTCATCATCTCTGGTTGCTGTAAACCGGCATGACGTCATTACCAAGTTAACATTTATAACGCCTTCTTTTATTAATAGATCTGTGATACCCAAGGCAGCAGCTCCACTTCCGAAATTTTTGGCTCTTGGATTCGCGCGCCTGACACACGTCTTTTGCCTTATAAATAGGACCGAAGGGTCATTTCCTTTTCTCCCCCTCGTCCCCTTTCTCTTCGTCTTCCTCGCGTCGCCAGCCTCGGAGCTCCGCCGCCGCCGTTGACCTCTGCACCGTCTTGGGCCGCTGCATCAACCTGAACGCACCAGAGCATTGCGGTAGCTTTCCGCGTCTTCCTCGATTTTGGTAAGCCTTCTGTTCTTCTTAACATAGATCTGTTCTAGGGTTTCATGTTCTTGTCGTGTTCATTACTTGTTCATGTTCGTACCCAGACTCCTGGATAAATCTGTGAAACCCTACTCTGATTAGCAGTAGCTTTTTAGCATCCGCCTGTAGTTTCATGCTCAAGTCCATAGATCTCATCTACATACCTGCCCATTGATTCACTTCTGTTTTGCTTTAATCTTTTGAATATTTTCTGTTTTTCTGAACTTGCTTCAGATCCATTGCTGTAATAAGATCTTGTGAAACCTGTTTCTGCATACTTAGCCTTCCGCAACCTCAATTGCCTTCAATGTTTAGATCAAGCGGTTTAACTTAATATAGAAAAAAGTTAATAAACCGGTATATACCATTAGTCCCCTTGTTGAACCGCCAGAACTCTTTAGCCATATGATGCCACTTCATAGAAATCCGGTTTAAATATACTGCCTCCGGTTTAGCATTGCTCATACCAGCGCCTTCTTTTATCCAACAGATTCTTGAACCGGAATCACCTATTTCTTGTAGATCTCCCCATGGCCAAACAAGTATATGAGTGCAACTGGGTTCCTTCTCGCGTCACAGAAACTCAGTTGGATAATTTAGTCTCGATCGGCACTTTAGACAGCAAAGATACTATCCACTGGAGGGTTCCTGGTGATGAATGTCCTCCCACACCTCAAGAGGGAGAGGTTGTGATCTTTGCGGATCATTTAGCCCGGGGCTTCAAGCCGCCCGGTTCTAAATTTTACCGGGATGTGTTAGCCAATTTTCAACTTCGCCCGCAAGACACTGGCCCCAACTCTGTTACCAACTTATGTCACTTCCAAGTGCTTTGTGAGGTATACCTTCAAGAGGAACCCACAGTTGAATTGTTCAGAGACTGTTTCCACTTAAACCGCCACACAGAATTCACTGATGGTCCCAATACCGAATTGGGCGGTATGGCAATTCAGAAAAGGAAAGAGATCACTTATCCCCATGCCAGACTACACAGTCACCCCAAGGAGTGGAATGCCACATGGTTCTACTGCAAAGATACCTCCCCAAATGATGAAAATCCTTTGCCTGGCTTCCGTCCGGAGCGGCTCAGCAATACACACCCCTTCCCACAAAGGCTAAGTGCCAAGGAGAGAAGTAAATACGCTCCGCAACTATCCAAGCTCCGAGCCTTCATGGCCAACGGTTTAACAGGAGTAGATCTCGCATGCTGCTGGATATCATAGAGCATACTGCCTCTCAGCCGGCGCTCCGGTTTAATGTGCAAGTATACTGGTAGCGTCGATGACCCACTCCGACACACCAACATCGAGCTCTCAGATGACGAAGTCACAGAGGCTGTGAAGAAAATGTTGAACGAACCGGAACACCTCTGCGCTCAAACCGGCCTGCTCCCCTTCTGTACTACCAACAAACCGCCACCGTAAGATTTTGATTGTACTTTTCTTCAACTGTTATTGCTATCTCTGTCTGACATCAATTGCTGCTTCATCAGGGTGATAATCCGTTTTGGAGCAAGAAGCTTCCACAAGAAAAACCAGAGAAAACGGAACGGTCAACCCGGCCAAAAACCAAGGTTATCAAGAAGCCTGCCAAAAAGAGGAAAACCACCGCTTCATCTGATCCGGCTGTTGATGAGGATGTGGTTAACTCGGACCTTGAGGTAGACCTCGATTCACTAGGCTTACTTTTTGCACGCCTTATTGACGATGATACTTGTCAGGACGACGCTGAAGCCAGTAATGCTGATGTCGCTGAGGTAACTATTCTCTCTTCCGATTCAGATCCTTTGCCTTTGCCAAAACTTCGCCAGGCAAACTGGAAAGTTAAATTTTCTCATCCTCTTGCTTACTTGGATCCCAAATTTCTTATGAAGACTCAGCAACATGAAACTTGCCGCACAACCTGGCACATCGGCCAGGTAGTTACCTCCGCCGGTTTACCGAACAGTCCGGTTCAGAAACGCCGCTCAGAGGTCTCCAACCTTCTTATTAATTTCTATCCTAAAGCGGGTTTTATCCGCCAACCTCTTAATCCATCCGACTCCGATTACCAGGTTACTTCTCATTCATCCTCTGGTGAATCATCGGCCACTCAGCTGCCACCACTGAAAACGGTTCTTGGGTAAGCCAGGCTGAACATATGATTACGTATATCGTGTTATAACTTATGTTGTTCCTTGACTCCTTGTTTCTCTTTCAGGGCTAAACCCAAACCGAGCAAGAAAGCCCGTCTGGATAAAGCGGCCGAGGAAGATGTTGCCCCTGAACAGGATAAAGCACCAGATCTTGAAGCGTTCGTTTATGAAGATGTTCCCAGTGATCCTCCCTTGCAAGATGATCCTCCTGTTGACCAGACTGCCAGCCCCGCCCGGAATGAAAAATCCCGCAGTCCTTCAAAACCTGCCGATAAACCGATAGCACCAACGCAAACCGGCGAGTCCAAGGATGATGACGTTGTTATTACCGGCATAGGCCGCTTTGAACCAGGGAATCCTGTCGCTTTAGCTAAGCATACTGTGAAAGAAGATTCTTCTGCCATGAACAAAGGCAAATGGTATGTTGAACTGGAAACGTATGCTGCTCTGAGTGCCCAAGATCTTCATTCTGGTTACTTGAACCGGCTATATACTAGTAGTGACTGTGAAGCTGGTCTGGTAAAGATGATGAGAGATAAATTTGAGGTAACTTCCTTGTGCTTCTTCTTTCTTTAATTACTGCCACTCTATTAATCCTCCTAGCCCCCAAGGGCCGGTTTGTAACCTTCTTCAATCCGGGACTTTAATATAGTCCTCAATACTTTGAAATCCATCAATGTAGCCCCCAAGGGCCGGTTCAACTTAGCATAGTTAAACCGGGACTCCAATAAAGATTCTAACATCAGAACATAATTGAGCAAATAGCCATTAGCCCCCAAGTGCCAAGTTGAATACCTGTATTGAACTTGGGACTTTGCGATTTAGTAACAGATGAAGATTGAAGATGCATTAGCCCCCAAGTATCAAGCGTATAACTTGTTATGTGGTTGGTACTTCAAATTCTTGTACCGTTTGTTTAAAGCCAAGCACTGCCTTGATGCAGTGAAGTGAGGATCAAAGAGGACCGGATTACTGATCTGCAAGAAACTTTGAAAACCCAACAAGCCGAAACCGACAAAGCAAGGGAGGAATTAACCAGCGCTTTGAGCATCACGGAACAGCTGAAGGAGGGCTTCAAGAAGGAGCTGGCTGATTGGGCCAGTGAGAAGGCCGCTTTAATAAAACGAGCTGAAAATGCTGAAGCTGCCCTTAAACCGGTGGTAGATGAGCTGACCACCGTAAAGTGGCAAGTGCATGCCATGACCGCTGCTATCTTTGGTAAGTTCCTTTTGGTTTCTTTGACAACTTTGGCTTTCTTATAATAGATCCGGTTTGTGATCGTTCCTGTATTGTTGCAGGTACACGCATTGGTCACTTAGGGTCAGATGTTCGGAAGAAGCTGAAGGCTGCCTACACCTTAATTGAATAGCTGTATACCGGAGCGCAGCAGATCATCACCACTGCATCTCATAACAATCTGGCACCCACTTTGATCCAAGATACTCTGAAGAGGTTGTCAATGCTTCCTGCCTGGATTGAAGAACTGAAGAAATCTGCTGCTCGAACCGGAGCAATTAATGCCTTGATCCGGGCCAAAGCATGGGTGCCGGATTTCGATCCTGTTGAAGCGGCTCAAGGCTATCCCAATTTGAAGGAAGATGGCTCAGAGTTCAATGAAGATGACCTGAGGGGAATAAACCGTGCGGTGCGCCCTCTGGCTTGTCAATTGGCTGAAGTGGCAGACTTGTCGCATTATCAAGCTCAGTATAATGATCAGAACAAACGAGTGGCTGCACCAATTCTTGAAGCGGAGAATCTGATTCCTCCAATCCGTAAGGATACTTACGCTCCTGATATTGAACCGTCTTCTCTGATCCATGAAGAGGTTGTCTTTCAAGCTTTAATGGGAATCGACTGGACCACTATTGATTTCCAGCCAATGGATAGAGATGAGGAAACTGAAGCGGCGCGGGCTGACCCACAACCATCAAACCGGGGCGATGAGCAGGCTTGAACGGGAAGCCGGTTTAAATAGCTGCTTTACTATGATCCGCCAGAACAACAATGATCTTATTTGGGCACCGCGTTGCCTTGTAATAGAATAGTCAATACTTCTGCTTTAAATATGCCTTCGTGCATAAGTACTGATGCTTTTGCTTGAAATCCTCAATTTATATTTCCTGCAATCACAAAATCTTGAAATGCGGTGGTGGTTATACCGCCAATGGGTTTATGATCTTTATATATATATCATCAATGTATTTAAGACATATAATCAAATATGCGATACAAAATACCTGCCATCACTGGGCATGAAGTTGGCTTTAGCCAGGCTTGAAACAGAGGTTTTATAAACCATTACCATCAAAGGGGAAACAATAACTCCCGTGTATTTAAAATGCTGGCTTACCATGTAAACCGTGCTGGGTCATTATAAGCCCCCCTGCTACTCCATGATGTTAACAGGAAAGTTAAACCGGGCATATTTCTCCGAATTAAAAATGAACCGAATTCCGTCAGCTGAACCGGTAAAAAGTGTTGTTGGTTTAAAGGAAAACACAACAAAAATTGAAGAATAGTCATAAAAGAAATATGAAAGCAAAGGCAATGATAAAACCATTTGCAAAAACATGCTTTACTGAGCTGATCAGATGGTGTTACCATGGTCGGACAGGACCAAGCCCCCAATAGGTGTGGCGATGGTTCAAGTCAGCCAGGTCCCCAAATGAAACCGTGGCATTTATGCCGATCAAAAGGCATGGCAATGGTTCGGGTTCGACCAAGCCCCCAAGTGATTCTATGGCCTTAGGCCGATCAAGAGGCGTGACTGGTTCAGACTTGACCATGTCTCCAAGTGATCTGGTGGCTTTCGCCTATCAAGAGGTGTTGCATTGGTTCGGACACGACCAAGCCCCCAAGTGATATCACAAAGCTTTTTTGAAAAGCAAATTTCAAGGGGTAAACCGGAGGCCGCTTTAAGACAGAACAACTCCATGTAACCACACATGATATGAAAGGACAGAGACCCCGCTTTAGCTTAGGCTCCGGTTTTATTATATCAAAGATAATATATACACTGTCATAATATGTACATAGATAGAGCCAATGGCTCAGGTGTAATAAGGCCGAAGATGAGCTATGTTCCACGGCCTGTTGGTCTCCTCCTCTGATGTGTGTGAGTCTTTATACTCTCGAATATCAATCAGATAGTACGACCCGTTGTGCAGATTCTTGCTGACCACGACAGGTCCCTCCCAAGGTGGGGATAATTTGTGCATATCCGTCTGGTCTTGGATGAGTCGAAGCACCAAATCTCCTTCTTGAAAAGCTCTGGTTCTGACCCGGCGACTGTGATAGCGACGGAGATCCTGTTGATAAATCGCCGAGCGGGCAGCTGCTATGTCACACTCCTCATCCAATAGGTCCAAAGCGTCTTGCCGTGTTGTCTCATTGTCCGCTTCAATATAAGCCGCTACACGAGGCGAATCATGCCGGATATCACTAGGGAGAACCGCCTCTGTTCCGTAGACCATGAAAAATGGCGTGTATCCGGTAGATCGGTTGGGCGTAGTATTGATACTCCATAGCACAGACGGTAGCTCTTCAACCCAACAACCCGGTGTTGTTTGCAATGGAACCATAAGCCGGGGTTTGATGCCTCGCAAAATCTCTTGATTAGCTCGTTCTGCCTGCCCGTTGGACTGGGGGTGAGCCACTGACGATACGTCAAGTCGGATGTGCTCACGCTCACAGAAGTCCTTCATAACGCCCTTGGACAAATTGGTACCATTGTTAGTAATGATACTGTGTCGAAAACCAAACCGGAAAATCACCTTTTTAATGAACTGCACCGCGGTAGCTGCATCACACTTGCTAACAGGCTCCGCTTCAACCCACTTGGTAAATTTGTCAACTGCCACCAAAAGGTGGGTTTTCTTATCCTTGGACCTTTTAAAAGGTCCGACCATATCCAGCCCCCATGTTGCAAACGGCCAAGTAATTAGAATCATCCTCAACTCTTTTCTGACAGCCATCACACCGTTTAACTAAGTCCTCCGCATCAGCATGAGCTGTCAACCAGTAGAACCCGTGATGAAATGCCTTAGCCACCAGAGACTTTGAACCGGTGTGGTGACCACAGTCCCCTTCATGGATTTCACGCAAAATTTCACAGCCTTCCTCAGGAGAGATGCAGCGTTGAAACGCCCCTGATACACTGCAATGATGCAATTCACCATTGACAATTGTCATAGACTTGGATCGCCGGACTATCTGCCTGGCTAGAGTCTCATCCTCTGACAACTCTCCCCGGTTCATGTACGCAAGATAAGGAACTGTCCAATCCGGTATAACATGCAGGGCTGCCACCAATTGAGCCTCCGGATCAGGAATAGCCAAATCCGCTTCATCCAGGAGCTTGACTGACGGGTTGTGCAACACATCAAGAAAGACATTAGGCGGGACCGGTTTACGCTGAGAGCCCAACCGGCTTAAAGCGTCCGCCGCTTCATTTTTTCGACGATCCACGTGATCCACCTGATAACCCTTGAAATGACCCGCAACAATATCCACCTCACGACGATATGCAGCCATAAGTGGGTCTTTAGAATCCCAAGTGCCAGACACCTGTTGAGCCACAAGGTCCGAGTCATCGAAGCACTTAACTCGACTTAGATTCATCTCTATAGCCATCCGGAGACCATGGAGCAAAGCTTCATACTCAGCTGCATTATTAGTACAAGGGAACATTAAGCGGAGAACATAACAAAACTTATCACCTCGTGGGGAAGTTAATATGACTCCAGCCCCCGAGCCCTCCAATTGCCTGGATCCATCAAAATGGATAGTCCAATATGTGTGATCCGGCTTCTCCTCCGGTGCTTGCAACTCAGTCCAATCATTGATAAAATCCACAAGCGCTTGAGACTTCACCACCGTCCGATGTACGTACTTCAATCCGTGCGGCCCAAGTTCTATAGCCCACTTGGCAATCTGGCCAGTCGCCTCCCGGTTCTGTATGATATCGCCCAAGGGAGCTGAACTGACCACTGTGATGGGGTGCCCTTAGAAATACTACTTCAACTTCCGGCTTGCCATAAAAACTCCATATATCAGCTTCTGCCAATGCGGATACCTTTGCTTGGATTCAATAAGCACCTCGCTGATATAGTAGACCGGCCGCTGAACCAGATACTCCTTGCCCGCCTCCTTGCATTCTACCACAATAGCCACGCTAACTGCGTGAGCATTGGCCGCTACGTATAGCAATAACAGCTCCTTGTCGACCAGAGTTGCAAGAACGGGCGGATTGGCTAATTGCCGCTTCAAGTCCTCCAACGCTTCATCAGCAAATGACTCGTAGATGAATTGATCCGTCTTTCTCAAAGATCTCGGTATAAAGGATGGCCTTCTCCGAGGCGGCCGATAAACCGCTCAACAGCGGCAATCCGACCCGCCAAACGCTGAACATCGTTGATACACTTCGGTTTAGCCAGGGAGGTGATAGCCGTAATCTTCTCCGGATTAGCCTCAATTCCTCTGTTGGACACAAGAAAACCCAAGAACTTGCCGCCGAACACCAAAGACACACTTGGCCGGGTTAAGCATCATCTTGTAAACCCGCAAGTTGTCGAAGGTTTCCTTCAAATCATCAACCAGCGTCTCCTTCTGTCTTGACTTGACTACAATATCATCCACATAGGCGTGCATATTACGGCCGATCTGTTTATGCAAGCAGTTCTGTACACACCGTTGATAAGTGGCTTGGGCGCTCTTGAGCCCAAAAGGCATAGATACATAGCAGAAGGCTCCAAAGGGAGTAATAAACACCGTCTTCTCCTGGTCCTTAACCGCAATTTTGATCTGATGATACCCAGAATACGCATCCAAAAAACTCAAACGCTCACAACCCGCCGTGGCATCAATAATCTGGTCAATGCGGGGAGGGCAAAAGGATCCGCTGGACAAGCCTTGTTAAGATCCGTGTAATCCACACACATACGCCAAGTGCCATTTTTCTTAAGAACCAGCACCGGATTAGCAAGCCATTCTGGATGGAACACTTCAATGATAAAACCAGCTGCTAAGAGCCTGGCCACTTCTTCTCTAATAGCCTTGCGCCTTTCTTTGTTAAACCGGCGGAGAAACTGTTTTACCGGTTTATACTTGGGATCAACATTAAGAGTGTGCTCAGCGAGTTCCCTCGGTACACCTGGCATGTCAGAAGGCTTCCATGCAAAAATGTCCCGATTCTCACGGATGAACTCGATGAGCGCGCTTTCCTATTTAGGGTCCAAATTGGTACTGACAGTGAACTGCTTGGACGAATCGCCGGGCACGAAGTCAACAAGCTTGGTCTCAGCCGCTGATTTGAACTTCAGATCTGAATCATGCTCCGTAGTTGGCTTCTTCAAAGGGGTCATGTTCGCCGGATCAACATTGTCCCTATAATATTTCAACTCCTCCGTGGCACAAACCGACTCTGCATAGGCCGCATCACCTTCCTCACATTCCAAAGCAATCTTGCGGCTCCCATGAACTGTTGTTGTCCCTTTGTGACCTGGCATCTTGAGCTGCAAATAGATATAACAAGGCCGTGCCATGAATTTGGCATAAGCCAGCCGCCCAAACAAGGCGTGATACGGGCTCCGGATTTTCACCACCTCAAAGGTTAGTGTTTCGTATCGGGAATCATGCTCGTCCCCAAAAGCCACCTCCAGGGCTATCTTACCAACAAGATATGCTGATTTGCCAGGCACCACACCATGGAACACCGTATTAGACGGCCTGAGGATTTTGTCTATTAGCCCCATACGGCGGAATGTCTCATAGTACATGATGTTAATACTACTCCCTCCATCCATGAGTACCTTGGTGAATTTGAAACCTCCCACCTGAGGGTCTACCACTAATGCCAACTGGCCCGGATTATCAACCCGGGGTGGGTGATCCTCCCTGCTCCACACGATAGGCTGTTCCGACCAACGTAAGTAACGTGGTACGGCCGGTTCAACAGAATTCACCGCTCGCTTGTGAAGTTTCCGGTCGCGCTTATCCAAGCTAGTTGTGAAAACGTGATACTGCCCATTGTTCAACTGTTTTGGCTGGCTCTGATAACCCGACTGCTGCTGCTGCTGCTGTTGGTTGTAACCCCTTGACCGCCTCGATTATTCGGTTATTATGACCGCCCTGATTAAAACCTGAACCGGAAGCTCCATTGTGACTCGGCCCATGGAAACCGGATCCCGAGCCACCACCTGACCCATGGTCATACCGGAAGGCATTAGAGTTTTTAAATTCCTGCATAATGTAACAATCCTTCCAAAGGTGGTTAGCCGGCGCCTCCTTTGTCCCTTGTTTTGGACAAGGCTGATTCAACAAATAGTTCAAGCGATCCGGGTTAGGATTTGGAGCCCCACTACGATTCGCCGCTTTACCTCTGCGCCGCTAACCCTTGTCCTGCGCATTAGTGTTAGCCACAAAGTCCATGCTGCCATCCGCTTTACGCTTTCCTCCGTTCCCATGGCTCGCCGGTTTGTGTTGATGCCCCTTGGAGTTGCTGTTCTTCTTTCCTTCCTGCTTCGCCATCGCGGCCTCGGATCCTTGGTACTATCGTAATCAGCATACTTCACTAAAGCGCCATGAGAGTTTCCATGTCATTATAGAACCGCTTCATCCGCCCCAACTTCAACTTTAGAGGCTTAAACCGCGATTGCCCTCCGTGGTTAAGATCGCAGAGTCGGCATTGATCCCGCGATTTAATGCAAGACTTCAAACGCGGCGTACCCAATGGGTTGTTGACTCTCCGTCCTCCTGAACACAAGCCGCCAAGTCTACTATGGACTTAGGCTGCTTACACGTATCTTTGAAATTCTGGATAAACTGGGTCCACAACTGGGCCCATGAACTGATAGAATTAGGCGGCAGGCTCTTCAACCAAGTACGGGCCGTGCCTTCAAGCATCATGGTGAAATACTTTGCACACGCAATCTCATCCACATCCAGCATCTCCATGGCCATCTCATAACTCCCTACCCACGCTTCTGGAGATAAATCGGCGGCGTAATTCAGCACCTTGCGCGGACCCATGAAATCTTTGGGCAGGCGTACATTGCGTAAAGCGGGGACTAAACAGGGCACTCCCAAGCTAGATGCGACCCCTGGCCCGGCAGAGGTGGTAGGACGAACCGGTGTAAGCTGACCCGCCTCGTTCTGTGCTGCTAACTCGGCCTCCCTTCGCGCCCGGGCCCGGTCCAAAACATCCTGAGCATCGCGAACACCACCTGTCGGGTTATTGCCACGGGCCGCTTCTCGTGCATTGCTTGATATGGCCGGTTCATCCATACGCCTACTATAGCTCCGGCTTGGACGAGGTGTGGAATGAATCCGATCGCGGCTGTATGAATATGCCTCCTGCTAAATCAAAGCGGTCCGGAGAAGATCCTTAACCCGGCGCGTCTCTATTGCTTGCGGAGAGTCTCCTTCGATCGGGATGGCTTCTAATCGCGCAGCAGCTGCGACAAGATTGTCCATAGGATTAGAATAATGACCCGGAGGTGTCTGGACCGGCGGAGGAATCACAATGTTCTGCCGAGGAGGTTCCATCAAGCGGGGTTGGACCGTCGCTCCTGGCCCTGGTGCCTCGACCCGGTTTACCTCCCGGTGCCCCGGCGGATTGCTGGTTCCGGCTTCCGGAGTGTGAAAGAGATTTCTAGGGTCGAACCCTAACGGCAGGCGTGATCTGTGCTTCCGCTTCAAGACCTTATGTGATGCGTTCTGGTCGAGCATGAGCTTATAGGCCTGGGCGTCCAAAGCGGCCCGCTCTGCGGCCATCCTGTCCTTCTCTGCTGCCAGGTCGGCTTTGGCCTGTACGATCTGCTCTCTCACCTTTGCAACCTCTCGCATCATGGGCCTCCCGATCCGCCGGATTGGCCTCGCCATAAGTACAGCTAGTGCATCAAACAGTCGACAGAACTTGAACCGGTGGGCGACGAGGCCTCCTCGCTTCGCTGCCTGCCGCTGCTGATCCGGAGAGCATCGCTGCTGCGGTCGAGGAGTGGTTCACCGCCTGCGTACCGGCCATGAATATTCCAACCCGTTTGA
Organism: Aegilops speltoides; assembly: GCA_021437245.1. NCBI lineage: Eukaryota > Viridiplantae > Streptophyta > Magnoliopsida > Poales > Poaceae > Aegilops > Aegilops speltoides. The sequence goes on along the minus strand of CM038142.1, from coordinate 126,642,526 downwards.
TCTGATCAGGGGGGTCCGGAATACTGTCGCCATCGGAACAGCCCCTAATCTGGTCGTCTTGTAACTGGTACAACAATTCGGTCTTCCCGGTCGAGGACTCGTCGCCAGAATAGACGACGGTCTCGCTACCGTATTCTGACTCGTCCTCATGCTCTCCTTCGTGGATGACTCCCATGAAGGCACGCTTCACGGCCGGTTTAACCTGGGTAGATCTCGCACGCTGAGCCGTCTCGACGAGGTCGGTGCAGATGTCCGGCTCAGGCCCAGGCTCACCGATCTTGCCGATAAAAACGTGTATACCACCAAAGGGGACCCAGTACCCGTACTCAATCGAGTCGGCTTCGGGACCCCATCCTGCATCGTCGATGTAGAACTTGCCACGACGACTCTTGGTCATCCGGCCCACAGCATAGCCTTCGAGTCCTTCGAACTTGCCCTCCAAGATCATCAAACCGTCGTGCGATAGCCCCACAGCGGGCGCCAACTGTCGTGGATTTGTCACGGTAGATGTCCTTATGAAAGGACTTAGTCGTGGAGCCATCGCTACGGGTTAACTTGAGGGGGTTAAAGCGGACACAAAGACACAAGGGTTTATACTAGTTCGGCCCCTTCGATGAAGGTAAAAGCCTACGTCTAGTTGTGATGGGATTGATGTGGTTTCGATGACTAGGGAGCAAACAAGCTTCGCCTAGGCCTCGAGTTGTTGTTGTCCGTCCTTGAACCGACGCCGGGTCTTCCCCTTATATACACGGGTGACGCCCGTCGGTCCATAGAGTCCCAACCAGTTCATACTCGTATCCCGATTGGTATCTCTCTATTCCTAACTTACAGTACAAGTTTACATATCAAGCCGGTTTACGGCTACTGGTTCTAAACCGACTACAGGCCTTGGGCCTTCATCTGCTTAATCACCTTTATACTACTAATGAAGTTTAACCCGACCCAAGTAGGCCGGTTCACGCCCAGTGGTAATATCCCCAACAGTGCGCCCCTTCAAGTATTTGTATGAACTTCTCAAATATTGTTCCAAAGTCGACAAACATAAACAATTTATCTTAAAAAGTACCAATAACAAATATATAGGTGATATTTTTGGACATGTCTATAGAAAGCTTTTACAACTTTGGGTTTTTATATTATTTTAAGTGCTTTTAGGAATAAACCTATATGTAGATTTGATATTATTTCAAGTATTTTTAGTAGGAAAAACCTTGAAAAATCATATATGTAGATTTGCCGAGTGTTATCGATATACTATGGTAGAAATTGTTGGTTAAAGTTGCATCTTATAGACTGTCAATGTCCTAAAGCATCATTTATGTATGACCTCGAGGGAGTAGTTTGTTTAATACTCCCTCTGTAAACTTCTATAAGACGTATTTTAACAATGTTCTAGAAAAAATAGGACAGACCTGCAACACATGCTAATACTACTTCGCTTATCATATGTGTAAGACACTCCTCGCCAAAAAAACTATCATAAACCGTTGCTAGCTTTTGGTTCAAAACTTCTTTTTTTGAAACGAGGCAAAAGATTTGCCGTTTTCATTGAATAAGGAGAAGAGTTTGTGTTCGTACATAATAGCCCCGCAAAAACGGGAAAGGGGCAAGGCCTACTCTCGCGGCATCAAATTACACAAATATCTAGCACCCGCCAAAGCCCAGATAGACGCCTCCTCCTTGATAATCCGCACAATCACCGCCACCGGTGCGGCCTTCGTTCTGAATACTCGTGCATTTCACTCCTTCCAGATCTCCCAGCTAACAAGATGAAGGCAGGAGGCCAAGACTTTCCGCGGTTGTGCATTGCTGGCGAGGACCCCCTCCCACCATGACCGCACCGTGGCGTAGTTCATCCAAGGAGCGGTGTCAACATCAAGGTGCAGCCAAGCAAGAACATCCTTCCAAACCCGAATGGAGAAGCGGCACTTGAACAGGAGGTGCGCTGCGGACTCTTGCACTTGGTTGCAAAGAGGGCAACGGTCACAGTTTGGCCACCCACGACGATGGAGTCGGTCCGCCGTCGCATCATTATCGTATTATGCTTCCATCAAACCTTGGTTTCAGGTCCTTCGCTACGAATAAAAAGACAAAAACAAGTTAATTGTCCAGTAAGAAGAAATTTGTTCGAAGCGCATAATGTAGCCAAAACATAACTCTTTAGTCATGCACATATGTAAATTCAAACACAACTTCAATATTAAAACTCAAAACATGAAACATATTTATTCATGTGTAGATATCATATACATCGTGCATACAGGCAAAGTGAAGTAGGGAATATGTTGAGCAGCTACACCATGCAACACCACTCAGACGTAGCACTCCCGTCGGGAACTAGAGCGCAGGCTCTAACAACATGTACAACACACACGTGCAAATAAGTCTATAACTCTCTCTCTCTCTCTCTCTTGAAAGAAGAAGGGGTTTAAGCGTATGCTTCTTAGCAGGGACGCGTGCGTGTTAATATAGACATAGAGTACAAGGATTCGGCAGGTTGTTGATAGACTTGACCTCTACTCCAAGCTATACAAAGGATAAGATCATCTAATCTAACAACCTGCCTCTATACAACCCATACGCACACAATACACGCTACGGTATACACTTGGTATACGCTACGGTGACAACATGTCACGTTACACAAGCCTTTTGTTTAACATCCTCCCTCAATCTCAACATGTCAAGGTTTAGATTGTTCTTGAAGGCTTGTAGCTGTCGAACTTGAAGTGGTTTAGTGAAACCATCAGCGACTTGATCTCCTGTTGGAATAAACTTTATCTCCAACAATTTTTGTGCAACTCTTTCACGAACAAAGTGAAAGTCGATCTCTATATGCTTTGTCCTTGCATGAAACACAGGATTTGCTGACAGATATGTTGCACCAAGGTTATCACACCACAAACATGGCACATGTGATCTGGGAATGCCCAACTCATCAAGTAATGTTTCAATCCACATTACCTCAGCCGTTGCATTTGCCAACGACTTGTATTCTGCTTCAGTACTGGAACGTGAGACTGTTGCCTGTTTCTTTGCCTGCCAGGATATAAGATTAGAACCAAGAAAGACAGCAAAACCTCCTGTGGATTTTCTGTCATCAGGACATCCAGCCCAGTCTGCATCAGAAAAGGCACTTACTGCAGTTGATGGAGACTTACATAATTTTAAACCAGTCCCAATACTACCTTTTATGTATCTTATAATCCTTTTTACAGCTGTCCAATGCACAGAGGTGGGTGCATGCAAAAACTGACACACCTTATTAACAGAAAATGAAATATCTGGTCTTGTCAGTGTTAGGTATTGAAGTGCTCCAACTATACTTCGATACCTTGTTCCCTCTTCTGGACTTAACAAATTTCCTTCATGCAAAGATAATTTTTCCGTGGTTGACATGGGTGTGCTGGAAGGTTTACAATCCTTCATCCCAACACGCTTTAATATATCAGATGCATACTTTTCCTGAGTAAGCAGAATACCATCTTGCATTTTTTTTACTTCTATGCCTAGAAAATAATGTAATTCTCCCAGATCCTTAAGTGCAAACTCATTTTTCAAGTTTCCTAACAAAGCTGAAGTGGCATCTTGTGAGGAGCTAGCAACAATTATGTCATCAACATAAATTAACATAAACATTGTCACCTTTCCTTTTCTGAAGTAGAACAAAGAAGTGTCTCCCTTTGATGGCCGAAAGCCAAGTTGTTGCAACTTGGAGCTCAGCCTTGAGTACCATGCTCTTGGTGCTTGCTTCAGACCATACAAAGCTTTGTCCAGTCTACATACATGATGTGGCTTGGACCTGTGCTCAAAACCTGGTGGTTGCCTCATGTAGACTTCTTCCTCGAGAACGCCATGCAAAAACGCATTCTGAACATCCAATTGGCGAAGACTCCACCCCCTGGAAACAGCAATAGACAGAACAAGCCTGATAGTAGCAGCCTTCACTACTGGACTGAAGGTGTCCTCATAATCAATACCAAAACGTTGATTAAAACCTTTGGCTACCAACCTAGCCTTGTACCTGTCTATTGTACCATCAGCTTTCTTCTTGATTTTATACACCCACTTACAGTCAATAATATTCCTCCCTGACTTAGGTGGAACTAGATGCCACATCTGATTTTTCACTAGTGCATCATGCTCAATGTTCACAGCATTTTTCCAACTCTTATCATTCAAAGCCTCTACCACACTTTCTAGTTCACCGGTAGAAGTGAAATTTGCAAACTTCAATTTTTTATTGTACCTGACCGTGCCATCCTTGGGTACCAGCGGTTTGACGATGCCACGCTGTGAACGTGTCACGCGCGTAGTTGTACTGATGCTGGACACATCGGCGGCAGCAGTAGATCCGTCTTCAGTAGCCGCAGCCGATCCTGAAGCCGCAGAAGATCTGGAGGGAGGGCTGCCTCCTCGTACTGGCGAGGACAAATCCTCCTCGACAACCGTGCGACCAGTGGCCCGCACGGGGCTGGGGCTATCCGCGTCGTCACGCCCAGCCGGCTCGTGCCAACTGGCAGATTATGCACGCAGACGGGCCGACTACCGATCCACCGCCCGCAGATGGCGACAGGCGCGGGGCCGAGCCGCCCGACCGCACGGCAGCGCCTGGTGACGTGCCAGATAGGGACTGGGTGGGCCGGTTTGTCCCGACGCGCGCAGGGGAATCCACCCCGGGATCCGCCGCTGCTGCGCCTGTGCCTCCTGCGCCAGATCTCTCGGGATCCGCTGTGTCAGCTGCTGCACCAAATCTCTCGGGATCCGCGCCCTGGGTTGTGTCAGCCGAATCCCCCTCGTGTCCAGCGCCTGTACCACCAGCTAAATTCTGCATAAAATCACAGTTTTGAACAACATTTTTTTCACTGTTTCCGTTAGAATCAGATGTATGACTCCTAGCCAATTGATCATCAACACATTTATCTCCCCCATGATCAGTTGGATTCAAAAGCTCCGGAGAGATAAGTAAAATTTCAGCGCGTAAATGTGCACCAGCATTGGGATGTAAAGTGGAGAAGGGAAATACTGTTTCATCAAACACAACATCTCTTGAGATGTAGACTCGCCCGGAAGAAATGTGTAGGCACTTGAAGCCTTTGTGCAAGTTGCTATAGCCTAGGAAGACACATTGTTTGGAGCGGAATTGTAACTTGTGGTTGTTGTATGGACGTAGATTAGGCCAGCAGGCGCATCCAAAAATGCGAAGTGAAGAATAGTTGGGTTTTTCATGAGACAATTTTTCAAGAGGAGTTTCAAAATTGATCACTTTGCTTGGCAATCTATTGATGAGATAGGTGGCAGCAATGAAAGCCTCGTCCCAAAATTTAAGAGGCATGCTTGCTTGAGCTAGGAGAGAGAGGCCAACCTCGACAATATGCCGGTGTTTACGTTCTGCTGACCCGTTTTGTTGGTGTGCATGAGGGCAAGAGACGTGATGAGATATCCCAACTTTTGTGAAGAAGGAATTTAGCTTCACATATTCCCCTCCCCAATCGGTTTGGAGAGCAAGGATTTTCCGACCAAATTGTCGTTCAACAAGATTTTGGAAGTCATGAAATTTTTGAAAAACTTCTGACTTGTGTTTGATGAGGTATATCCATGTGAACTTACTGAAATCATCTATAAAACTCACGTAGTATTTTTTTTTTCTGCCTACGGATTCAACAGCTGGACCCCATACATAAAAAAAAAAATAAGTTCCAAAGGGAACTTTGATTCACTTATTGAGGTTGGATAGGGCAACTGATGGCTTTTGCCCAATTGACAAGAATCACAAATAGCTTCGGAATTGAAAGATTTGACACATGGGAGCTTATTTTCACTAATTATTTTGCTAACTATGGTTGATGAAGGATGCCCTAGGCGCCGGTGCCATCTATCCGAGGAGGGTATGGCACTGAGCACGTGCTTCTTGGCGCCTTGTCCCATGTGTTTGACAGGGTATAGGCCTCTCCTACCCCTGCCTTGCAGCAGAACCCTCCTCGTTTCCCTATCATTTACAAGAAAAGAGTAAGTGTGAATTTCAACGAAAGAGTTGTTGTCAATAGCGAGTCGGCTTGCAGATATTAGACTCTTGTCAGCCTCAGGGACATGTAGAACATTTTTGAGGAGAAGATTACGTTCGGGGGTATAAATATGAGATTGACCAATATGTGCTATAGTCATACCTGATCCACTCGCAGTGTGGATTTGATCATCTCCTGTGTACCGATCCCTGACGGTGAGCTTCTCTAGATCTCCTGTGATGTGGTTCGTCGCACCACTGTCCAAGTACCAGTTGGTGTCGACGCCGTACTGTGGAGCCGCCATGTTTGCCGAGCGTTCCTCCCCCCTTGATAGGAGGAGTCGTAACGCTTCCAGCACTTCCACGCTGGGTGACCAACCTTGCCGCAGATCTGGCAGATTGGTTTGGCGGCGTTGTTGTTGTGGTTGCCGCTGCCGTTGTTGCCTCCAGGGTTGCCACGGTTTTGTGGCTTGGAGAAGGAGCCGCGGCCACGGTCACCGCCGCCACCTTGCCTGTTGTTGAAGTCGCGTCCACGGTCACCGCGGTCACCGCTGCCGCCGCCGCGGCCGCGCCCACGCCCGCGTGTCGCCGCGTTTGCCGATGACTGGGAGGACCCGCCACGAAGATTCATGCGGGTCTCGAAGCTTAGGAGCTGCGAGTACAGCTCCGGGAGTCCGACGGGCTCAACCCTAGAGCACATGGCGGACACGACGGGGTCGAACTCCTCATCGAGTCCCGCGAGGATGTGAGAGACGACATCCTCCTCGTCCACCTTTTTCCCTGAAGCAGCTAGTTCATCACAGAGGGTTCGGACCTTACCAACATATTCGGTGATGGTCATGTTGCCCTTCTGGAGGTTCGCCAACGCGATCCTGACGTTGACGGTCTGTGCACGGGTATGCGACGCCAGCATCCCCTGCACCGTGTTCCACAGCTCTGCTGCGGTGTGGCACGTTGCCACTTGGATGGCCATCTCGCGCGGCAGCGTTGTCAGCAGGTAGGAGAAGACCTGTTGATCACGCGCATACCACGTACCGAACTCCGGATTGGGGGCCTTGGACTTGGTCTTACCGTCGCTGCTGGTGACTTCAATTTCCATCGGGGGCACCACCTGCTCGACGTCGAGGAAGGACGCCATCTGCGCCCCTCGGATGGCCGAGAGCACGGTGGCGCGCCATAGCGCCTCGTTCCCTCTCGTAAGCTTCTCTGTTGCGGTGTGTGCAAACGGAGATGACGGGAAGGAGTTCGCCGAAGAGCTTGCCATGGATGAATTCGAGGTAGGCTCTGATTACCATGAAAGAAGAAGGGGTTTAAGCGTATGCTTCTTAGCAGGGACGCGTGCGTGTTAATATAGACATAGAGTACAAGGATTCGGCAGGTTGTTGATAGACTTGACCTCTACTCCAAGCTATACAAAGGATAAGATCATCTAATCTAACAACCTGCCTCTATACAACCCATACGCACACAATACACGCTACGGTATACACTTGGTATACGCTACGGTGACAACATGTCACGTTACACAAGCCTTTTGTTTAACATCTCTCTCTCTCTCTCTCTCTCTCTCTCTCTCTCACACACACACACACACACACACACACATGTATAGTCTATAGTTTTAATACTTAGATAGGCACTACGCGGATGTAGCTAGTCCTATCATGGCTTGGCCGCTGGCTCGGGAAAGTGGAACTCTGGCTTCGGGGGCAGCTCGGCTTTGGGGAACGGCGGCATTTCGTGCTTGGGACCTCTGGCACAACAGGGTGCGTTAACTCGGGCTCTTTTGGCACCTTAGGGTGTGGTACATGGGGCTCCGTTGGCACCTCTGGCACGGAATGGTGTGGCATTTCAGGCTTCGGCAACTCTGGCATCGCAGGGTGCGGCAGCTCGTGCTCCTTTGGTACCTCCGGCACGACAGGGTGTGGCACTTCAGGCTGCTTTGGCACCTCCGGCACGACAGGGTGTGGCAGATCGTGCTCCTTTGGCACCTCCGGAACGATTGGGTGTGGCGCTTCAGTCTCCTTTGGCACCGCAGGCACAACCGGATGCGGCAGTTCAGGCTTCGGGATCTCGGGCATAGCAGGGTGCGGTGGCAGCTCGTGCTTTGGCACCTCCGGCACCTTGGGGTGTGGCATTTCAGGCTCTTTTGGCGTCTCCGGCACAGCCGGATGCGGCAGTTCAGGCTTCGGGAGCTCGGGCATAGCAGGGTGTGGTGGCAGCTCGTGCTTTGGCACCTCCGGCACCACCGGGTGTGGCACTTCAGGCTCCTTTGGCGTCTCCGGCACCACGGGGTGTGGCACATCGGGCACGAGAGGGTGAGGTAGTTCAGGCTTCGGCAGCTCTGGCATGGCAGGGTGCGGTAAGAGTTCGGGCTTTGGCAGCTCCGGGACGATCGAATGTGGTGGATACTCCTTCTTGGGTACGGCCTCCTCTAGGTACCGTGCCGCGCTGCTCATGGAGCTGCATGAGAGCAGCAGCGCCACGAGGAAGACAAGGGAGGCCATGGTGTTCTCGCGCAGCATGGTCGATCGATGGTGTGTGCTTCTAGTGTGTATCAATCTCCGAGGCAACTTCTTGTGTGATGGCTGGGAGATAGAAGGCTGGTATTTATAGTCCAAAATGCTACACCTACATGTGGCGGGCATACGTGCATGCATGTTTGCGGTAGACACTAGTAGTGATCTGGCTGAGCTTTGGTGCCTTGGTGGCGTGGTAGGTCACCTGCATCTCGGTGGTTGTTTACTCGCTTCAGCTTTGTGTGTGATTGATCTCTGCCTATCCATCTCTAGTTATGTGTGGTTAGATTAGTTTGGAATGTTGAGGGGACATGTGTGATGACATGATATGGCATTTCTAGCCCTAATTTTTGACCCAAACCGGAAGGGAGTATTTTTTATAGATTCTGTAACAATCTGATACTATGTACATGAAAGAGAAAAGAAAACTAATGTACAACAATAACACATGGAACTGCTAAATCAGACTATACTGAAACCAATCAACGTTTCAAGCTCCCTAATTGTCTGTTTACCTGCCCTCGAGCATCTATGAGCACCCCAAAACGGCCTTAAACGCTCACACGAACGGTCCAGTCACTGACCGATCACGAAAATTCGACCCAGACGGGCGCCTCAAATGGGCCTCCAATGTTCGGACTGTCCAGTACCTCTCATATCCAACCCAAATATGAGGCGGATATGAGGGCGCTCGGACGCGTCCGGGTGCGTCCGCCACATCGGGTTGACGACGGGGTCTCACGCGAAAACAATACAAAACCCGGCGCTCCGAAGCTCGTTTCCTCCGTCAGACCAATGGCGTCGCGTGGCGCCGCTCTAGCGGGTCGGGTAGTGCCTAGCCCTGCTATTTAAGCCGACCGTCGGCACCAAAACCCTACCTGTCCACATTTTTCCCCTCCCCGTCCACCACCACTAGTAGCCATGCCACCACCCCGTCGGGTAAGGAGCTACCCATATCTAACGCCGGAGCGTCAGCTGCAGCTCCTCGAGTAGATCTGGGCAAGGCGTGAAGTCCGGGTCGCCGCGGGGCTACCTCTGGATGCAGTGGATCCGGGTGTGGACTTGGAGGAGGGGAAGGATGAGGTTGAGGAGGTTGAGCAGGAGCCGGAGGAGGATGTGGGGGACGCTAGGGACACGGATTTGCAAATGGAGCAGCAGGCCATCTTCGTTTCCCTCTGCTTAGAGTCGGATGCGGAGGCCAGAAGCCGCCGTCGGCAGGAGATGGAGGCGGAGCACACTGCGGAGGAGGAGACACTTGCGGTACATGGATGAGGTCGAGGAGGAGGACCCAGAGCTCTCCTATGCGCCTGTCCCTCGGCGCCCAGTACCGACGTCGTGGACATCTTCGACGACGAATTATAGCTAGGGTGTCGTAGTGCGTTTGCATGTTTATATGGATTTAGGGATATAATATGAGAGCCTCGGATGCAAGGACAAATTTAAGGCGCGATCGTTCACTGTCGGAGACGCGCCCAATCACGTTTGCGGGTGTTTAAGGAGTTTGATTTGTCATGTTGCAGAAGATTCTATCAGAACCTGCCGTCCAAATGTACTGATATCAATTAATGCATGCTACCCAGCCTACAGCGAACCTGAAGGCAAGTGCTTTTTGGATGATTCAGTAACTGGTCGGTCGGTTCGGCGGCTCAGCCGCACCTATCTGGCCGACCCCCGGCTGATCTCCTCCTGAAGACGCCATACATCACACATTGCTCTACTCATTTACGAGACTTCCTGCTGAAAACACTGGAAGATACGGGAGGCCCTCAAGGACAACACATGGATCCTCAAAATCAGAATGCCCGCATCGGTTTTCATCGAGCATGTTGCGCAATTCTTCATCTTTTGGATGCTACTGCACGAGGTGCACCTAGATGAGCTTACTGAGGATGACATTCTATGGAAGCACACAGAATCTGGGACTACTCCGCGGCCTCCGCTTACAGGGCACAATTTTTGGGCTTGGTCCTCTCCCCCATGGACCAAATGGTCTGAAAGGCTTGGACCCCACCAAAAGTAAAATTCTTTGCTTGGCTCGCGCTTCAGGATAGGATCTGGACCGCTGACAGATTTGAGAAGCGAGGATGGCCTAACTGTGGCCCCTGCCCTTTGTGCCGATGGGTGCAGGAATGTGGCCCTCATCTTTTCTTCAGATGTCGCTTCACTCTCAGGCTTTGGAACATGGCTATTCAGAAATTTCGCATCCACGACATGGACACGTCCACATGGCACCTGTTTGACTCCGTTCATGCCTGGTGGGCGAGCACATGTACCACGGGCACCACCGACAAAAAAGCAAAGGATCGATTATCATGCTAGTTTCATGGGTCATCTGGAATGAGCGCAACGCAAGAGTATTCAGGCAAAAGAGCGCACCTCCGCAAATCTTGCTCAGCATCATTGAAGACGAGGCAAACCTTTGGATCAAAGCTGGGCAAAGAAACTAGGGCCTTTTTTATTGCGAGAATAATTGTCATGCCGTAACTTGAATGTGTGTTGTAACAAACTCTCTTCTTCTTATTTAATATATGAGGCAAATCTTTTGCCTCTATTTCAAAAAAATACATCGGTCAGAGTTGGCTGTTTGGTGACACGGATTGGGCGCGCACGCGTTCGCGTAGGAGCTTCCGTCGCCGCACCCCGGTGTCAGGTCACTGGCGCACCAAAAATGCTACACCTAGGAAAAGTTCCTTGAGTGCACCATTTGCTTCTGGTTCTGGGGTCAATTGCTGATGATCGGCAGTTCAACTGCAGCTAGCTGCTCCTGGTAACAGGTTCCGGTCGTTTTCGCTGCGCTTGTACTGCGCTAGACGATCGGTTGCGTGCGATTCGGCAAGGCTACCTGATCGATCCGGTTCATCTCCTGATCGTAACAGGCCGGGCACCCGTCAGGGCTGGTGGATGAGTCGCGCACGCGTTCGCGTAGGAGCGTCGCCTCGTGCGCGCCGTACCATGCAGGTCACCGGCCGGCCGGCACGCGGTTCACGTAGACGCCGTACCGGCGCCAGCGCACGGTGGCTCTTGTCGGCGACACCAGCCGGCGGAGAGACAGTGAAAGAAGTTGAGCAGAAACGACTTCTGGGTATATTACACGAATAAGTAAATTTACCGGAGGCGGGATGTACCGGTGCCGCATCCGCCGTTCGTCGATTTCGTCAAGATCTGTGCGTCCCGAGCGCGTATAAGCTATTAATAGAAGCGGCAACTTTATACAATAGCAATACAACTGTCCAGACTGACACATTGTACACAATACAATATAGTGGAGCCCACCCCTGGTTTATATTAAATCATGCTGTCGTCCTCATCTACAATCCAGTGTCTTCTTCCCTGCGCATACATATTCTCTCTCTCACCGTCGCCATTGTTTCTCCTCCACTTCTGGCCGCAGTATTCCTTTCTGATATGAATCCATGAGGAGAGTGGAAGCGGAGTAGATCTTGTTTAATACTAGGTTATCCGGTGATATATGAGGATAGTTGAATCCATGAGTAGAGTGGAAGCGGAGTAGATCTTGCTGCAGTCCCATGTGATTGGAGGCTGGAATCAGAGTAACTACTGCATGCGTTTTGTACCAGATCTTCTCCGGTTATCTCGATTGACGGCTGAAATAAGCAAATAAGGTAAGTTCATACATGATTGTCATTTTACTTTTTTCGGTTCTTGAATCTGTTATGTTTCGACAGAAATAAATCCCCTGCGCACGGATTTGCACACAGTAATTATAATTATTAGAATACCTTTAATTTGTTTCCTTACTTGGTTACAATTGTGGAAGCTTAGTTTCTCCGGTCTTTAATTTTTTTAGTTTATAGGTTAACATGGAAATTGAGAGGGACAGCGTGAGAGGCAGTTTTATGGAACTACTAAACATGGTTGAGCAGCCAATGTCAAATTTCAATCAACAGTAAGTTCACATCTTTGAGAAGAAAATATACTTAGTTCACATCCATTTCCAAATAATGTTTCTATACATTATACAGATGTTGTTTAGGTATTAATAATTTTTCTAATAATGTAGGAGCACTCTAAACTCAGTACCTGAAGAAAGTTCATGCTATTCTGATAGACCTTATTGCTCAGAAGACAATGATGTACTTTCCAGACCTAACTTAAGGTAAACTACAGCAATTACATTCAGTAAACAGCAGGAAGTATGTGAAGAAATCATTCTCAATGTAGATGAACTTGTATTCATTATTTTAAACAGGGTTGACACTTGTGATTATGTCGATGACTCTAATGAAGTAGAGTCACGTCTAGAATGTATGAAAGACCCGTTCGAACTTCAAGATAAGATTTCTAGGCCTGAAAATCTAGATGAGCACTACCTATTTTCTGCATACAATCTTCAGACTGAAGAGTCAGATTCGAATGAAAGATACATCGAGTAAGACTAAACTTTTCATTATCTTCATTTCTAAATTAATTTATTATATTAATTTTTTCTCATCATTTTTTATTGTTTTCTACAGAGGAGGACCAATTGGAGCTGTTGAACATGGAATTAGAAGTTTTTGTGAAGACACTTCTGTTCAAATGTTAAGGCCGGTTGTTGGTATGAAGTTTTCATCTATTGCAGAAGCATATGACTTCTACAATACTTATTCTTGGGTGCTTGGTTTCAGTATTCGCAATGGTGATAATTATATCACGATTCGCACTCGTGTACAGACAATGCAGGAATTCACTTGCCAAAGAGCAGTAAGTACATTTTTCAAAAACCACCATGTAGTAATATCATACAAAACAAACACATCAATGTACAATGTCTTAGTATGTCTGATGACATTGAATCTTATTCCACATTTTTTTTCAGGGCTTTAGCAAGAATACTAAATATGCAACTACTAGATGTGGTTGCAAGGCAACACTCAGGTTACATCTCAATGAAAATTCAGAATGGTATGTCAAAAATTTTCGGGAGGAACACAACCATGCCCTTGTCGAATCTTGCAGCGAGAAGAAGCACCTGCATTCACATCAACATATTGACAAGCCAATCAGAGACTTAATAAAGAATCTTCGAGAGAACAACGTATCACTAACAAGGGTTAATTCTATAGTTGCTGGTTTCTATGGATCAACAAAGAAAGTTCCATTCTGTAAGCGGAAGTTACGTACTGTTTGTTCACAGATTGCTAGTGAAACGCTTCAGGACGACATAGCTAAAACACTACAGAACTTCCGTGATATGATAGCAATGGACGATAGATTTGCTTTCTGTGCACAGGTTGATGATGACAATAGGCTAAAGTCACTAATGTGGACTACTGGAAGGAGTAGATCATTATATAATCACTTTGGAGATGCAATAACTTTTGACACCACGTATGGAACAAACATCTACAAAATGCCATTTGGTATGTTTGTAGGAGTTAGTAACCACTTTGAGAGTGTAATATTCGCTGGAGTATTCTTGACTAATGAGAAGGAAGAGAATTTCCGTTGGGCTTTTAAGCAATTTGTTGCTATGATGGGTGGGAAACCACCTGTTACTATTCTTACAGGTAAACAATTATTTCGTGTCTTAGTAAGATCACAATTTCAATTCTGTACTTATTTTAATAGTTATTTTCCAAATTTAGAGTATTAAACAATTTTTTTAAATCACACTTTTGTTCAGATCAGGCTAGGGCTATTGGAAATGCAGTCATGGCAGAGCTTCCTAATGCAACACATAGATGGTGCAAATGGCACGTTCTAAAGAGGGCTCATGAACTGCTTGGTGCTGTTTACAGAAATCACAAAACCTTTGCCGATGATTTCCACAAGCTAGTAAATCACATGCTAACAATACAAGAGTTTGAAGATGCATGGAATTATGTTACGGTAAAGTATGGTTTACAGGAGCATCCTTTCATGACTAGAGCGTACGAGTGTAGGCACAAATGGGCCAAACCATACTTTAGTAAAGTATTCTGTGCTAGAATGTGTAGCACTCAACGTAGTGAATGTGCAAACATGATGCTGAAGATACACACTGTATGTAATTCTTCAATTAATGCATTCATTACACAGTACACTAAACTGATAGACGATCGGGAGAGTTGTGACGCAGACGCTGAAAGGAAGAACAAACAGGTTCAAAACGTTTACAAGTTTATTATTTTCCATTTTACATTGTATTCCTTGCAACAAAACGTTTACAAGTTATATGATTTTGACATATGTCATTTTTTAATTTTATGCAGAAAATATTAAAGGTCCATTTCGGATATCCCATGGAGAAGCATGCTTCTGTTATCTATATAGCAAAGGTTTATAATCTATTCAAGAAGGAGCTCATTAAATCTACATCATACCTTGTTCTTCCTAGCCATGAGGAACACACTTTTGTTGTGAAGCACGTCCAAGCCGAGTCTAGGGAATCATGGTCTAAAGTAATTTACAAAATCAAAGTAGATGAGTCAATTGGATATTACACATGCGAATGTGGACTTTACGAACATTTTGGTGTTCTTTGTAGCCACGTCCTAGCGGTATGATACCAATTGATTTTCTGTACTACTTTTTATATTGTACCAACAAACAAATAAAGTTTTTTTGTTGTATTTATATTTGACAGATTTTTGTGAACCGAGGTGTCTGCAAAATTCCAGATTGTCACATAATGAAGCGGTGGACAAAGCAAGCTAGGTCATCTACTTTCAGCAACAAGTTGGAGAAATATATCGGAGACACTAATGAGGAATCAAGATCATTTAGGCACCAGCTATTATATTTCGCGGCAATAGATATAGTTAATGAAGCTGAAATCGATCAAGATGCATTTGCAATTGCAAAGTCTAATTTTACTCGTTGCAAGAAGGAATTACAGGAGCACAGACTTTCAAAGACAACTACATGCCAGGTAGGATATGGATCAATGCCTGAAGATGAATTAAGTTCACATTCTCGTGTTCAATTGGAAGGCAATGAAGTTGGTGAATCATGTGTTCAAATAGTTGATACTGGAAGAAACGTTACTATTCCAGTTTCTTCAATTCTTGCACCTGCTATAATGAAGAGGAATGGTAGACCTTCCAATAAAAGGTACATGTCTAGCATGGAAGCAAACATCAAGAAGAAGAAACGTGGGAAAAAACCAGACCCAAAGAGCAAACAAGCTGGTGGTGTGATGGGTGTTGTTCAGTCCAGGTTTTGCAGCAAATGTCGGTCGCCAACACACACTATCAAAGATTGCCCGCAGCTCTATTTACCTTAATGTTGTTTGTTTGCTTTATGTTGTCCAAAGTACTTATAAAATAGAAAGTTGTATCTATGATTGGCTGAACTAAGTTATGTCTTCTGAATGTGAGTACTTATAAATTTGTGTTTCCATATAATCTTCTTAATTTGACCTGGATGACTATCACGATTGATTAAGATTTGACGGAAAAGTAGATTTTTATATTAAATTTAAAATGAATGGCTGTAGTTTTTCAATTTGATATTCAATTTATATTTGATTATGTTGTAAAAATTTGAAATTTGTATCATTGTTAATATTTTTGAACTAAGCCAATTCTTCGAAATAAATTTTACTCCTGTTAGATGGATCGGGATCAGGTGACATTCCTCTTGGCAGTCACGGCGTAACATGCGCCCTCCCATCCACCGTTTTTTCACCATCCAACGCCACTGATTGATCCAAACGAGTTAATTGATTGAAATTTGTTATTGAAACAAGTGAAATCAGTTATTGATATTAGTGAAACAAGTTAATCAGTTTTTGAAATGAGTGAAATCTGTTATTGAAAACATGTGAAATGATTAAAATGAGATGAAACCAGTTTTTTAAATCAGCAAAATGTACTATTGAAACAGTTGAAATGAGTGGAATGTGTTAAATATGCTATTGAAAGAAGTGAAATGAGTGAATTATGTTATCAAAATGAGTGAAATGAGTGAAATCTATTATTGAAAAGAGTGAAACATGTTATTGAAACGAGTGAAATCTATTATTGAAAAGAAGTGAATCCACATTTGCACCATTTATACTTTTTTTTGATCATTTTATTTCATGCAACATGTTCCTCTAATTTGAAATAACTACCAGTTAGAACCTATATTAACATTATCATAACTTATTCAAATGTTTAGCTCTATTTGAAGGTAATTAACATAGAAGGTCAGTTATATTACAAAGATCTATTATACATAATGTTATTTCGTTGTGATTAGTTTTTTTAACGATTTGTCATCATTAAGGTTGTCGTGATTACCAAGTTTGTAAGTACGCTATAGTGCAATTAAATATATGTAATGAACAATTAATTATTTAATTAATCATTCGTTATGTCAATATCATAAGTGTAACTCATTTTGAAACTTAAAATTCATTGTCTGATCATTTTGTATTATGCATCTATTTTATCTATTTAAAAATCCAGATAATGAATTATATCGTCATTATTGGTTCTTATACATTTTGCATCATTATTTTGATTATGTAATTATGAGTAACGAAACACTTAATCATATAAATTATGTTGCATTCTTTAAAATTATTATTGTTAATAGCTGTGTATTATATTTTATATTTCATATAATTTAGTGACATAATGATTTACTTTCACTATGTTACTCATATTTAGCACTTACTATTTATAGTTGTAAAGGTGAAATGAGCACTATTTACCTTACTTTTCTTTCTTTGCGTTATTTTGTCCAAAGTATTATACTAATGAATTATCTAATCATTAGAAACTTGTATCTATTATTGGCTGAACTAAGTTATGTCGTCTGAATGTGATTACTTATAAATTTGTGTTTCAATATAATCTTCTTAATTTGACTAGGATGACTAAGATTTGACGGAAAAATAGATTTTTATATTAACTTCAAAATGAATGTTTTAACTTTTAAATTTGATATTCATTTTACATTTGATTATATTGAAAAAAAAATTAAATTTGTATCATTGTTAATATTTATGAACTAGGCCAAATCTTGAAATTAATGTTACCCGTGTTAGATATAATTTCATTTCATGCAACTTGTTCATCTAATTTGAAATAACTACTAGTTAGAACCTATATTAACATTATCATAACTTATTCAAATGTTTTGCTCTATATGAAGGTAATTAATATAGAAGGTCAGTTATATTACAAAGATCATCATTAAGATTGTCGTGATTACCAAATTTGTAAGTACGGTATAGTCCAATTAAATATATAGATTGAACAATAAATGATTTAATTAATGATTTGTTATGTCAATCTCATAAGTGTAACTCATTTTTAAACTCAAAATTCATTGTCTGATCATTTTGTATTATGCATCTATTTTATCTATTTAAAAACCAAGATAATGAATTACATCCTCATTTCTTGTTTCTTATACATTCTGCATCATTATTTTGATTATGTGATTATGAGTAACTAAACACTTAATCATAAAAATTATGATGCATTCTTTAAAATTCTCATTGTTAATAGCTGTGTATTATAATTTATATTTCATATAATTTATTGGCATAATGATGTAGTTTAAATATTTCACTCATATTTACTTCATTTACACTTACTATATTTATAGTTGTTAAGGTGAAATTAGCATATAATAGAAATTTCAATTTGAACTTATCATAAATCAAGTTTTTGATCATATTCCTTATTATAGATTTTGACCTAAATTGTTATAATTTATGTTACTTAAATGTAATGTATTGAAGGTTAGAGACATGGCATTCCTTTTTTAAAAGTTATAACCTTTGACTTAATGATATTTCAATAAAACATAATAGTTTATGCAAAGCAAAATAATTTCAAGAGCTTAAGTAGTTTTGTTTAATTATATTGCACTTTGTAGTGTGGAATAGTATTGTTTTAATTGCAAAATAGCAAAGGGATAGGAAATATGATTCAAATATAACAAGCATACAATTATGAAAAAATTGGTACATACACTAAATTCAGAAATATAGTAATATGAAATTTTTCCATAGTTCTTAAGGTAGATTTAAGATGTTATAGAAGTAATAAATATCGTCCAGTTCCAATATAATATATGACATACAAATCTCATTCATACATTTGAAATACAAAAATATTCTAGGCTTCTTCGTCTCTGTTTCTTCCACTTGTGCAAGTCATCTCTTCTGCTGTTCCCCTAATCATCAATTGTTTGTATGTACGAACTGGGAACTGTTCAATTGTTTCCTTTAATGGACAGCAGCTCATACAACAACAAAGGCTTGAAGGACATTACACTTTCCTGCAGAAGAAGGAACATGCAATGGAATATTATTAAGATTAATCATTTTACCATAATTGTATAATGACAGAAGCATTATCTATTTAGAAAACTACCTGCGTGTAGGTTCCATTAATTTTGTCTCCATGGAAATCACGAATGGAAATAATAGTCACCAAACCTGAGTCCTCACTGTATAACTTATTCACATTAGTATTTATTGTAGAAATTTATTATGTTTTAAGGCATTGAAATTATTTTAGATATAGTACCAGTTAGCACCGTGAATAATAGGCTTCAAGTAATTTGTGTCCCATGTGCTAAAGTCAACTTCCCATCCTGAGTAAAGTTCTTTCACAACTGTTGACATTGCTGCAAGAATTTTCTTGACATTTGAATCATGCATCTTCTTTAGTTCAATTTCATTTGATCGTACATATGTCGGGTCAGCGACATGTACACATTTTAGCATCATGTCCAGGAAATAGGAGCACCATGTAAAATTAACTAGAGCAGGAACTATAATCTGCAGAGATTAATAGTTTTGTTAGTATGACAATATTTTGTTCGTCATCCGCTATTTTATCTTAAAAAAATTCAGCAGCCACACACTAAGACATATATATATAATGTATGTGAAAATTCTTACTGTTCTGCACTCGGATATATCATATAATAGTGCAATCTTCCTAAATTGGTCCAGCACAGAACGGCTAGACATAACATTCTCATTTGCTAGGACCATCATCTGCATTCATTTTATGAAATTTCATTACGTAAATATCATTATGAACTTTCAATAATCTAATGTTAATATCTGTAAATTTTTTAACTTACAGCGAAGTCGGACTCCATTATATGCCTACACCTTTTAGTCTTTGAATTGCCATACATCAACATTTCAAGTTGAACAATTCTCCGGATACATAAATCACAAACTTCGTAGCTGAATGTCCTGAAGAGTACAAGTGTATCTTTCAATTCATTGCCTGTGACCTCGATGTACCTTGGTTCGTAATGTATTATCCAACACCTGTTTTACAGATAATATTATTATTATTGATAAATTATTTATTTTATGGATATGCCATTCTTTACATGAATTATACTTACACTTCATTTTCCTCTTGCTTGCTGTGTAGTACCCAATTTGATAATGTAGCTAGCATGGTTGATGATCTTTTTAGCATATTAGTACCTAGAAGCACATGATTAATTGCCAAAGGACCGTTGCTTACTTTAATTTTCTCAATAGGTGAATCTGTGAACTCTGCTTCCAGTGCTCTTGCATTTAAGTTCATGATATCTTCTCTCTGAAATAAACGGAATGCAACAGCTGTTTCTGACATCCGACTTGCAACTGTTGCTGGTGAAAGTTGATTTGGTGGTGTTTGAAAATTTTCAGATTCTACTCCTATATTAGAACATGTTGTTTGTACTGCATTAGTTGGTGTTGTTGTTGCATCCATATTTCCTGAAAGAAACAATGTAAATTGGATATTAACTGGAAACAACATAGGTTATGACATTAAATCAATTATATTATGTACAATTCAACATATTTGACACCAAAAATTAATATGAACCATAGAACTAGTTTAATTGACTATAGTAATTAGAAAAAAACAATTAATATAAATTATATCACTCCTCAACAATGCACTATTACTTCCTATCTCTTACCAGTAAATTCAATTTGAAACATTTTGCTTCTAGATGAATGAACTTTTCTGGAAGTGCCTGAAACATAATTATAAAAAACATAAATTGAAATAACTGTTACCATGTGTCAGTCATTGCATGTATAGTTATTTATAGTTATTTTTACTATAGAAGTACTTACAATCACTATTAGAATCAGCTCCACTATATTCACTTCCAGAACGCTTAAGACTGTTTCTGGACTTGGGTGGACCTTCAGATTGAACTTCTAATGCTGGGCTGTGCTCATGAAGTCTCTTGGCTAACTCAAGGTTATCATTTAAAATGTTTTCCAAAAGATTGTCTATCTTTGAAGATAGATTTTCCATTCCAGAGGTTCCGAATGCAGGGTTATTGACATGACCTGCCAAATTACCAATTGGTTGTGTAATGGATTTGAACTCAGTCGTATGTCTTACAATCCTAGCACTGTGCCATTTAAGATCAATTATTTGAGGAACAGATAGCTGATCAAATAAATAGTGTTAGCAAATATAGTTTTCCAAAAATTAACATTTCGTCAATTGTTAGTAATTCATACCTTCTTCGGTGTTGTTCCTTGAAAATAAGAATCAAGGTAAAGATTCACTGGCCGCTTAGCATGACTTGTATTGTGTACTGCTGCAGGTCTGGTTGTAACTATGTTTCGTATAAATGGAGGTTTCATCATGGGAACACTTGCAAGTTTCGATGTACTTGCAGCTTTTTTGCAATCAATATATTTTTTGTTCTTAAAGGACTTAAGCTGAGAATCATACAAAAACAATTATGTTTAGTAAGACAAATTCAGAGAAATATATGTGATAGGTAAGTACACAACATGTTAGACATACACTAACACACATTTTTTATCTTTATTATAATGTATGTAACAAAATTTGATTTCAATAGAGAAGGAATTGACTTTCTATTTCATTTGATAATGAAATATCATTTTTACATGTTACGACATGTCATTTTGTTTCCTAATTGTGTAACATGTCATATTTTTCATATTTCATATTAACATATTATATATTAGTGAAACATAAAAATACTATAATAATATGTTATTATGTAATTGTTTAGTAGAAAATTCTGGATAAGTTTTGAAACATCTTATTCCATTTCAAAGAAAAGATTTAATATCAAAGAAAACTGAAAAATATATAACGTTTATCATCTTACTGTAAAGTTGAATATATAACTTCATATTAGATTTCACATACTCTAAAGTTGAATATATAACTTCATATTACAGAATAATTAAAATTTAGATTTCACATGATGTAAAGTTGAATCTATAACTTCATATTACAGAAAACTGAAAAATATAATATCATAATTATCATATTTCATTGATTGTATAGATATAGAATATATTTATAATATTTTGATTCCAATACAGAAGGAATATATTTATATCATTTTGATTCCAATACGGAAGGAATTAATGAGATAATAAAAAAATTGTTTAATGAGTTAGACAAATTCTGAGAAATATATGTGATAGGTTACTATTTATATTTTCACCTCAATCGATCCGAATGAATGATCATCAGCCTTCTGCCTCACAACTTCTATCATCTTAGACATCTTCTCACAGTCAAACGCAGAAATAGTAGGCACTACATAATCAGGTATGTTTAGAATTCCAAGATTCAGACTGTCCAAAACGAAAGCCTGTTATATAAATAATAAAGTAAAACAATTAGTGTGTATTAACAAATTATCTGAAGCAGAAAATAATAAAATGATTCTGCATCATGCTTCTTTCAATTCCATTACTGACCTGCAAAAGTAGTGGGCAACTTGATACATATTTCACACATTTTTTGGTCTTCATTTCATACTGAGCTTTTCTGGCTGCATTCATAATTTCATCAATTGCTGCTGAGCAAAAGTTGTATGATGGTATTTCATTTGGTTTTACTAGTGAGCCCCAAAAAGATTTAGCTCCGTGATTAGCACTGCTGCGAGCTATTAGGAAATATCCCATTATGAAGCAGACAAAAGAAGTCTTGAATTGGTCAACCTGTGTTGCATCCATGCCATTTGGGTAGTCCCTGGTAATTATTGTTTCAGCCACCTTCAAACTGTTCATCTCTTCAGGGTCGTATGTAATAGATCCCATTGCCAGACGCAAGAATTCAATTTTCTCGTCTACTGATTGGCAGTCTAATCCTCTCAATAAGTTCGGACCCTTGGGAATTCTTAGAATTCTGTGGACATCTTCATCAGTTATTGTCAGGGAAACTTTATCATTGATTCTTATTGTTCTAGTATCAGGTTCAGTGTTGCATAGCAGTAGGACTGTGAACTTGCGATCTAACTTGTTTATTTGTGGGAGGTCCAGCAGTCCTCCAAAATCCATATCTTTCACAATCTTCCTTTTACAATTGTCAAACTTGTTTATAATAGCAGCTACTTTTTGCAAGAACTTCTAGGAGTTGCTGCATCACATTCTGAAGTGTCCAAATTTTTGGAATCATTGGACTTCCTATCTGAACTTTGATCATGTCCAGACATGTTATACCAAATCCTATGTACACAGAGTAGGTACACAAGTTAATTTTACTATTTTAATAATGTTTCTTTCACTCTGAAAAAACTTTGTTTCATTAATTCATAAACTAGAAGCATTGTTATATGAAATGTAATAAAAACGTAATAACACAATTTATTTGTGCATATCACTTCATTGCATATTGTTATACATTGTGAAGTGAAATATTTTTCTGTAAGAGTTTAATTTCAATTTTCAGATAAATATATAATTTCACTAACATATGAAGTGTATGAAGACCTATATCCATGTTTACTAATGTAATGTCATTCCTACTCACTTTAATATAGAAAAATTATTTTTTAGTAACACAAAATAAATATTACAATTATCAATGGAAAAAAGAAAACATATTACAGTAAACGGTTCTGTAGCTTTCTGAATAGTATATCATATAATGAAGATGATTCATTCTATAACTCCAACTATGCTAGTTTGCAAGAATTCAAGAAGTATACTTCCATGATCCAACTAAACATATTTGTAGAGAATAGAGGGAAATAACTTTTATATATAAGAGATTTCGGGCTAACCTCTGTATCTTGATGAATCCACTCCTTTTTTAGATAATTAAAAGCTCCATCCCCAAGATGATGCAGTGGAGATTGGAAGATAAGTAATACTCTTCGGCTGATGCGGTGGAGAGCTAGAGGAAGAACATCAATGGCGATTTCAGAGCTGTGGGTGTTGAGTGCTTCTATGGCTGTGTTTTGTAGGTACGGGAAGATGTAGTGGGAGAGATGGGTTGTATAGTAGCACGCGTGCTGTGACAGTAGTCCTCCCCTCGGTCTACGAGATGGATTTGACATGGATTTGACAACACATACCACTCTCTTCATTGTTAGTACTATTCAGCCGCAGACATGTAAATTTTACACATTGGCCACTTAGGTAGACGAGATATGTAAAGTTCTAAAGGCAGTTTAATATTACATTAATACCATACATGTGACAGAAACAAAATAGACCAAACAGTGAAACTTATAACTTTAAGGAGGTGTTATATGTGAAAAAACATATAGGAGTGAAATGAAAAAACACTACCCTGGATATTTTTCTCCCTATAGTTTCAAAATTTGGAGGTCCATTTAGGTGGGAAAACAACATCTCGCAGGAGTAGTATAAGGGCAACCCTTACACTTTTACAACTCCTCCTACCTCTCAAACTATTAGTACACAATGAGCATGGATGAGAAGAATGGTGTTTCCCTCTCTGCCTTCACCAATGGCAACAATGATCCGTGTCAGATGGAAGGATATCTTAGTTCGTCCAAGGTACTTGCTATAAGCAGTTGCTTCTTATGTTCTCATATTTCATATTCGAGGATTCTAATTTCAGTACCATTTGGTTTGCATGTAAATAACTTCTTCCAATGTTTGATTTCTATTTTTCTTTCACTTATGGTTCTTAGAAAATTTCTGATGGAAGCTCATGTGAAGATGATGCTGACTCTACCAAGCATCCAGTTAAAGTAAATGCGATAATCTTGCAGCAGAGCCATGTCGAACCAATATCAGTAAGTCCACTGTAGTACATTTTATTTTCATTCGTGGGTGATTTATATGTTTCTGGTATGCAGCCTCCTTTGTTCATCCTTGAAGATAATGGTTTGAGGGAGGAGGTTGGAGAAAACATGGTGGGTGATAATATACAATTTGAAGCAGAGCTAGATGAAGGCGACGCTGAGTCTGATGTTTAGGCTGATAGATTACATCGTGTACACGAAGAGCCAATTGCGTACTTGCAGCTGCGTAGGATCGGCACTGATGGAAGATCGATGAAGAGGAGAAGAATCGATAATTAAATTTTCGACATTGAAATAGCAGATCGTAGTTGTGTTTCATATGTCATTTTGTGTGTCTACATGGTTGGCATTTAAGATTAGGTTTCAATTGAACCATATTTTGGATGGTTGAGTACCTAGATTTGGAATGTTGTTTCCAGAATATTTGAGTTAGCATGTTCTGTAACATTTCTCCAACTTGTTATGTAAAGGTTTTATTGAAGAATATTTGAGTAAGCATGTTCTGTAACATTTCTGCAACTTGTTATGTAAAGGTTTTATCAATTAGAAAATTTAGTGTAATTAAATCAGTCAGTAGATAATAGTTGTATAACATTTCTGCTACCTGAAATGTAATGTATTTCACTTCAATATATAAACCTCTCACAAAATTGTTAGTATGTAAGACTAAATTTATTAAGTAATTCAACTTGCTATGTATCCTATAAACAAATTTATTGTAAAGAAACCGGAACAGACAACGATAGGTATTTCATATTTCAATTGCCCATGTAGTTCAATAATTTCAATCCTAAATATATATGTACGTAGTTCAATTATCATGTTTCAGTTCTATAAGCTGTGAAATATTGCTTCAAATTTTTTTTTACCATCAGTAAAACAAATATGAAATGTTACTAAATTATACTGTGAACTGGGAAATAAATCTAAGTTTATATAATATGGTAAATAACATGAGTAGTACATGAAGTGAAATACTGAAATGTAATTAGTTCATTATGTGAAACCCTAAACGGAACATAATTAGTTCAGAACCATGACGTGAAACATAATTAGTTCATTTTGTGAAATACTGAAATGTAGGTAGTACAGCTAATACATAGAGTCATTAACTCAAGTGCTGAATAATATTACAATCATTGAAATATGAAATTCAATGATAGTAAACACTAATGATTATAAGTAGGAGTGAAATACAAAAAAATATTACGTAATCTTTCTTCTTTGAGTCTGCACTAATTGATAGAAGTCGCTCCATCAGCATCTTATTCTTAGATATGAAATTGTTGTCCTTGCAACTGTTCTCTTCATTGGCATCTTCTAGTTTCACCAATGTATTTTCTAAGTCCAGATGTAAGCTGGCCAGGTAGTTCTTCATGGCAGTTCCATGCTCCGGATCAACCCAACAGCTCCATGCACATTCTTGTCCCTGAATACAATGGCAGTGTGGGAAAATTAAGCATAAAAATAGGTAGTTCACATTGACTAGAGGGCTTAGTTGGTGCTTCTTACATTTAAAGGACAACCGAGGAAACGCCTACCGCCATGCTCGCTCCCCCATGCCACCCTTCGTGCAAGACTGAATCCATGGATGCATCGACGAAGAGTTTGCTGGTCAATCCCGTTCCAGCTTCCACCAGGTTGTGGTATATACATAACATCTTCATATACCACTAATCCGACACCCTAAACGGAAAATGGAACTAAACTTTTTAAAGCCTGAAGTTATATGAAAGAGATCCTAACAAGTTATTTTTCGAAGATAGAAGAACTTACCAGGTTATGTGCAGGAATATTCATTCTTGAGATGTCCAGATGCGGTGAGAACGAAGGTTGCTGCTTACAGATTGAAGTTGTGCCTTTCCTGGTGACTCTGTACAGTGGGCTGTGCGTATAATATAGGCAGGCAATGTTCCACCTACACAAGCCTTGGTTTGTAATAAATGAGCAATAAGTTCAAAAAAGTAGTTACACCGGTAGCATCACTTATTTCATCTCAAGGAGTAGCTGAAATTTTCGTCCAGCTTATGTACCCAAATGTGCGCTTCTAAGATGACAGGTATGTAGTTAGACGTGATATAACAATTACCTTGTACAATTTAATACATTAATAAAAAATTGCACAACTACTTTTCCATGAACGCATTGTTTTTGCCATATTTTAATAAATGTATTTAAAATATTTAAAAGTGCCAGATATGTTATATCATATAGAAATGATATTTCAGTATAATATGCATTAGAAAGTAATTTCCTTCTCTAGTTAAATCGAAATATGTTACATAGATTGTAATAAAGATACAGTTTGTGTATTAACGTATGTCAAACATTACATATGAAAATCAGTAGAAAGGGGTACAAATTATTTTAATGAGATAGTGGTCGAGATGACATGTTTGTGTAGATGATCTCAGTTAAGTATAACATGAAAATCGACTAAATTAGTACTTTCAATTAGTTTAACAAAACCGTAAAAAGAGGAACATGTAACATTATATTACACATGATTTACTAACAATTTCAATTTCTAAATAAATTATTCAATTAATAGATAATTTCGTACCATTTGGTTTGTATGTTAAAAAATGAAATTTATTATATCATTGTAAAATTTGGATTATTAAATAAATTACATATTGTCTACAAGTAGTGAACAAATACAACAACAACAACAACAAACCATTTACTGCCAAGCAAGTTTGTGTATGCTATAGGTGAAACCCATGAATTTGTCCCCACTTGATGATGCCCCTTATATAGAGCTACGACTTCATGCGGACATTGCTGCGGCTTAGTTCGGGGAACTAAAAGCAACATAAAACAGGTGTTTTATTATATTGTGAAAAATATGGGGTACATGCAGTAGCTGTAGCTCATTAGGTAGCTAATCCAATACTTTATTTTTTGTAGTTTGGTTACAACTTGCTAATTCTTTTGTGTCAGAAGATGGATGATCATTTTCGTTTTGGGATGGAGAATAAATTGATTTATTGATAGGAAATAACTTCCTACAATTTTGTGCAGTCCTTACTACGATTTTGCAATATATTGTAAACAATACATTTTTTTAATTAGTTAGTGGTAGAGCTGACATGTTGGTGTAGATGATCTTTGTTAAGTATGACATGACAAACGGCTTTATTAGTACTTTCAATTAGTTTTACCTTACATTAAAAAGATAAAAATGTAACATTATATTATAAATGATGTACTAACAATTTCAGTTATTGAAAATGATGTACAACTAATAGTTAATTTTGTACCATTAGTTTGTATTTTAAAAATATAAATTGAATATATCATTATCAGTTTTGCATTAATAAATAAAGTAGATACTGTCTTCAAGTAGTTACAACAACAACAACAACAAAGCCTTTAGTCCAAAGCAATTTTCGTTAGGATATAGTTGAAACACATAACATCTAGCAAACAATTGATGGCTCATGTACATGGATAGCGAGATTCCACAAACACCTGTCCATAGCTATCTTTTGGGTGATACTACACTCATCCCATGTCAAATTCGTTCTACCCCGCCTTCTCTTGAGATTCTCCACACACTTTCCAAGTACGCTATGCACAGTAGTAACTTGAGGCATGCGCTGAATATGCCAAAACCATCTCAAACGTTTTTTGAGAAGTTCCTCTTCAATTGTTGCTAAATAAACTATATGTCGTATATCATCATTTCGGACTAGATCCTTCGTCTTGTGGCCACAAATCCATGTAAACATACTCACCTCCAACACACCTAACTGTTGAACATGTCCCATTTTACTCGGGCAAAACTAAGAGGAATATAACATTGCTGACCCAACCACCCTCTTATAAAACTTGCATTTAATAAAATAGTTTAGAATTAAACTTGACTGATACAGTATTAAATAAATGTATGCATGAAGACATTTCATATCATATATTTCCATAATTTGACATTATATTTTATAAAGTTCATTTATTAATTACTATATATATGAAATATGACAGGTAAATATTTACATATTGTTGTTTGCCAGTTACTAAAACAAAAGAAATATATTGATAAACATAGCGCTAATTGAAGATACAAGTTGTAGAACATAATAAAATCGTATGAATTAATAATTCAAGATACAAGTTGTAAAACATAATAAAATCTTAGGTAAAGCATCACCATCTTCCTATTATATAGATAAGATTATAATGATCTCATAATCTTTGCACGCTCCCGTCTTCTTTAGATTCCAAGTTTTTTCTGTTACTACTTTATCTGATTTCATTGAAATAACTTAACCGAGACACAGAAGGATACTCTATGTATGAAACCATTAGCTTGTTCCATGTTGTCATAATATATAATTTAGGTTTTTCCTTGATGTGTGCGGATACAAACTTACGTGTGAATATTCAGATTACATAAGGATATAGATGTCAGCACTTAATTGCATCAACAATTATTGTATAAGCTCTTTTTATTCACAACATTATTATTACGATTCCGCCTTTTAATTTCAACAAATATGGTAGTTCAAAGAATGAATGCAATGGTGTTGCGATTAGAACTTTGAATTGTGGTTATAAGAGAAACACAAGCAGACCACGCATCACGCACTAACATGCTGAATAACCTGGAAAGGTATAAAATTGTTTGTCATCACGGAATAACTTGCATTATCATACCACACATCTTGCCCTTGCCAGCTATAATTATTTAGGTGCGCTGAAAGTTGTCGTAACGAACAAATTTATTCCAAAGTTTCAAACTACACGTTTCGCTGCCGTACTTAAAAGCTGAACCATTTCGTGGGGTCCATTTCAACCTTGATTACCAAACGAACCACATGTTGTCTCTCCCTCGCCCAGTTGCAGGCCTACAGCCAAATATCCCGTCCTAAGGCCTCCACGCGCACGACATACAGTACATGCCCTGGTTTCTCGGCATGAAGCCGTATTCGGGGATCATCGGCAATTTATAGATGGACGGATGATTTTGCTATACGGTACGATGTTTGCTACTCGTAGCGATGGATTGGTCGGTGAGGCTATCCCGTAGCCCGAGGAAGGTAGCATCGCGACACTAATGTTCATGTCAGTCCTAGCACCGCCTAGGATGGTTTGCGGACACGGATTAGTCTCGTCTTGCGGATGCCGTTGATACAAAGCTAGCTGTAGCTAATTTGATAGCTAATTCAATGATTCTATTGCGGTAGCTATGTTAGAACTATGTAGTACTTCAATACTTCAATTGCGGAAAATATGTAGTACATGCATTCGCTGTAGCTCATTTGATAGCTAATTCAATACTTCAATTGCGATAGCTAATTAAATAGTTCAATTGTGTAGAGCGATGGTTGATCTTTTTTTGGATATAAAATAAATTGATTTTTAGATCTAAAGATAGTTAATATAATTTTAGGTTAACTCCTAACTACAATCAAAGTCAATGATGCTGCTACAGGTGATTGTTTTCTTTGGGCTTGCAATTATAGCTAAGCTTAGGTGATGTTTTAGGTTTTCAATGTTGTTGTCTGTAATATAAGATTTGCGCGTCGGTAGGACATGTGCAATATAATATCATACTGAGATCCGGTGACTTGCACCCACTTTCTGTCCTTGACTTGACAGAGCCAAGGCACCGGCGAACAATGTCGTGCCTTGCCCGCCATTTCTGTCCGTCTGATTCAGAATCGATGGTCGTGCCTTGCCCCCACATCTTTAAAAAATGTGTTTCGCTCATTACAAAAGATAAATTTCACTTGTTCTAAGAAAGTGATTACACTCGTTACAAAAGAAAGATTTAACTAGTTAAGAAAAGATATTACACTCATTTAATTGAAATATTAAATTTCACTTCTTTCAAAAAAGTGTTTCGCTCATTACAAAAGATAAATTTAAAAAATTTCACTAGTTTCGGCAAACAAATTACACTCATTCAAAAAAGCGATACCAATTGTTGCAAAAGATAGATTTCACTCATTTCACTAGTTTCAGAAAAATATATTACACTCAGGGCGAGAAACAGTACATAATCTACAGTACATGATCTTGTCTGTCCGTTTTCAATCCAACGGCCAAGTCGGCAAGGCACCACAATGTTCATTGGTGCCTGGGCTCAGTCAAGGCACCGTATCTCAGTCCAAGCCGTCTACGATATCATTTTTTTCGCGAAGTGAAATCACGTTTAGCTGGCAGAAGGATGTGTGGTCTGCCATAGTTATCAATGCATATCTGTTGATTTGACAATGATAGATGTCGACCCAGTGTGCTTTAATACAGTAACGTGTAACATCTGCCTACCCGTAGCTCGAGACTCATAAGATTCTCTTACAGTACTAGACTGCCAGCCTTTTTAATTCTATGAGTGCAGGCATCCTATGAAATGGACTTCACACACAAGTAGTATAAATTTCACACAACGCCCTGGTAGATGGTAGTAATATGTCAGAATACAAGTTTTTGGTATCGTGTTATTTCTTCCTTACTATTTTAAATTGGAAAACAATTGTAAGAAAGTTACATTATTATTTTGAACTAAACAGTAAATATCATTAGGTTTACATATGAAATGTATAAGTGCAGAACATTTCCTTTTTTTTAACATTGTTATTCAATCTTAACTTATTACACTTCTTCCTATGTCATTAGGTTCATTTAAATAAGTGAAATGAAATAATTTTGTTATGAAAAGCAGTTATACACTTCTTCCTATGTCGTTAGGTTCATTTAAATAAGTGAAATGAAATAATTTTGTTATGAAAAGCAGTTATAAGATAGAAATATATTTATATGAAGAGTGGAACATGAAATTGAAATTATTGAAATGTGTTATATGTTTTACTGCAGCTATCCACAGTGCGGTTATGTGTAGAGAAAAAAAATTTGGCAAGGCCTCATTTTATGGTGTGACTGCCAGCAGTCATGTCAACTCAAGCCAGCTAGAGTAAAATATATTTTATTAGGTGATATATATCTCTAGTTGGAGGGGTGCAAAGAGACATTTCCTACAGTGTGTCCTCTACCTCTCGCTGTGTACTAAGCCTTCAACACCATAGCTAGAGGCAACATTAGCAGGAACTAGCTTTCAGAAGGAGAAGACGAGCAATGAAGATAATGGTAGCAGTTTGAAGCAGAAATCTGGCCAGGATCATTAGCCGACGGGACCATTAGGACAGAAGCTCATTCAGACTGTACGCCTTACTGCTGACAACCAAATCGAAGCTTCCTCATTATATCTGAAAACGACGGTACGTTCCTTTATCCAATTATGTTCATGTATTTGTTGTGGGAACACAATACATCTTTATAAAAGTTAGATCTGGCGTCTGGTCATCACTATGCGGAGTTTATTGAATTTTTTTTTTTGGTAAATCATAAACAGAACCCAAAACTTATCTAGTAGAAAATGATATATGTGGCGATTTACCTGATTTTTTTAGTAATTATAATGGCGCAGCTTGTTCAGTATTTAGCTGGTTCAGTCTTTCAACATCTCACAATTGTAATGTTAAAAATTGAAATTAGGAAGTGAAATTGGAAATTACTATACAATAATAATAACTACATTCTTTCAGGATGGAAGATCAAAGCGAAGAAGATACGGGTGACCTGACAGTACTACCTGATGAAATTAAACAAATTATTTTGTCACGTTTGCCAGCTCATCCTAATAGTCTAGCTAGAGCAATAAGTGTTTGCAAAAAATGGAAGAGGCTGATTGCAACCAATTCCTATAGGAGACTATTGATCCATAATCAGAAAAGTCCACCTTTCCTAGGAGTTTTCACAAGAATTGATGGAATCTTTAGATTCCTTTCTGTGGGTCAACCTCCTGATATGGTCAGAGCTCAAGTGTTTGAGGAACATTTGCAAAGTGAAACTGAAGATCCTTTCTTAAATAATCTGCGAATTGTTGATGTTCGTCATGGGAAGGTATTATTGTTGTGCACACAAGGTAGGATTCTAGCTGTCTGGGATCCTATGAATGGAGAAACAACTTTCACACAAGAACCTGAGAATGAAATGAATAGCCAGGGTAGTATAATGTGTGCTGCCAATCATGATCACAATGGTGGATGCAATAATTGTCCTATAAAAATTATTTGGATTAGCACAGGAAGAAATCCAACCAAGGTGTACACCTTTTTTTCTGCTACTGCTGAGTGGCACTGTGCTGTGTGTGTTCATCCATATTTGTCATACGTCGAATTACGTCCAGGAACCATTGTTGGAAATGTCATGTATTGGGTACTGAGTGTGAACCACCTGTTTAGTTTCAATATGATTGACAGCAGCATGAGCTACATAGAACAACCTCATGAAGTTGATACAATTCTTAGGAGGAATGTTCATGTAATGAAGATTAGAAATGATGAACTTGGTGTTGCTGCTGTTATAAATTTTGAGATGAGATTATGGAGGATGGAAGCAGATTTAGATGAAACAATATGCTGGATGCCTCATAAAGTGATTCAACTGCAGCGAATAATTTCCTTCCCAACAACAACACACATGTGCTGGAAGCCTAAAGCAATCATACTATATATTTTTGAAGATGGAGAAAAGGTGATTGTTAGAACTGGAGATGGTGTCTTCGAAGTTGACATTCGCAATGAATCTGGTAGAAAGTTGTTTGGACCAGAAGTTACTATGTCAGTGTACCCATATGCAACTTTACATATCCCTGGTATGTTATTGAATCTTAATTGAACCATCATATCCAGTACTACTAGTTATGAAAAAGTAACATTTGAGTTTGAAATGTAGGCTTATCTGGGTATATGAACTAAGAAGGAAAAAGTGTTTGTATTTTGGGCAATGAAGATGTATCATGGACAAGTGAAGGCACTACTTGGTTCATCCAATAGTTTGGAGAAACAAACTTTATCATATTATAATTTGTACTATATGGATCATAATGGCTACGTTGTAATATATTTGAATGTTTCATGCTACTCTTAGAACTATAATATTTGAATTTCAAACTAGCTATTACGGTGCTCACATGTCCTTCCATGCTGTAGATACTTAATACTGTTCTTGTATGTGATTGTTTATAAGATAACCTAGAAAAATAACTTCATATATATGATATTGCAAAATTTGGATATATTAATTGAATGTAATTATGTAATTTTTTACTGTATATGTATATAATGAAATATGAAATTAACAAACAACATGTATAATTATTAGTGGACGAATAAACTATTGTATCTATAGAAATGATATTTCAATATCATATGAAAAAGAAATTATATTCCTTCTCAATTGAAATTACATTTTGTTAGAAACATTCTAATAAATATACAAATTGTCTATTAACTTCTGTGAAACATGAGGTATGAAAATGAGTAAAAGTGTTTGAGAATTATTTCAAATTATAGTATTGATTTAATTTGAAAGCAACATTTGATGTTCTAAAATGATTAACCTTAAGACATCTCTTTTAAGATCTATTTTTATGAACATGGAATGTCTTCTCAACAAATGGAAATATGTAATACTTACCATATTCTACATATGACTCGGTATGATAAATAGTGAACAAACAAGAACACACATTCAAATGATAGGAAATAACAAATAAAATTAAAAATGTTCCATCATCTAAAAATTATATTTCATTAATGAATTTTCATGTATACATTTTACAAACATACAAAATACAAAATATGATAATGATGAGTTTTTGTTTTACTGTTCTTTGTAATATAAAATTCTATATTCACTTATGTGTGAACCATTAAATGTGAAAAGCAATAGAAATTATTGCAACGTACTTCAATATATGATTTTATCTGATTTTGGAAATGAAATATATATGTCTCTAAACAGTAAACAATGCTATATGATATGTCTTAAAAATTATATTTCACTTACCTGTTGGGAGACGTTTTTAATAATTTTAAACAACATTGAATGGTCGTCGTGATAAATGTTCTTTAGAAGATGTTTATAATTTTAGACGTTTACAATGATCCAAGTTTTAAATAGTATGGTAGATTGTAAACTAGTACCAATGTGTGTACTGTGCACAACGTCATTTTGCCTGTTTTATTCATACATGTTCTTTATTAAAAAAATTCAGCTCATGAAGTAAGTTATTAAACTTCTTGTGCTTCTATGTTATTGGCGCTACAGGCTTGCTATAATCTTGTTCTTTTGTGATCACCATATTGATGTTATAATCTAATTCAATTTTTTTCTAGATAATTTATAATATCACAACCCAATGCAGTTGATGAAAATATGATATACATTGATACAAATAGCATTACATATATTAAGTAGCTACAAAAATTTATATCGATAAAAGTTGGACCAAATATGTTAAGATGCAAGTTGGATAACTTAATAAATATATAATCTAAGCATCAACATATTCCTCATCTGAATATATGATTATAATGCTATCAGATTGTTTGCGCAAAGAATACGTTTCATAGTCTTGCTATGTCGTGCCTTCTTTAGATTTGACATTGGTTATTAGATTATCACTATATGATACACTCACATTGATATTCCTTAACAGGGGCACATAGGGATCATCATTATATCAAAAACTTTCATGTTTCTGAGTTGTTTGTTTCAGATAAACGAAAAATATAACTTCATAAATATGATATTGCCGAATTATGATATATTAATTGAATGTAGGTATGAATTTTTTTTGGGTATAAATATAGAATGAAAAATGAAATTAAAAAACTCATTTTTCTTTATTACGAAAATTTATAATATATTGTATCTATACAAATGACATGTCAGTATCATGTGAAACATAAATGATATTCCTTCTCAATTAAAATTACATTTTGGTACAAACATTGTAAAAAATATACAAATTTTAAAAAATATACAAAGATCTATATTATTCCTTCTCATTTTATGTTCTTAAATTTTGAACGTTAGGACATCTCTTTTAGCATCTCTTAGTATATACAAAGTAGGAACCATATAAAATATGTAATTCATCAAATATTTGTCAGCAAATTGTCGGATGTAATACTTACCATATTCTTCATATGACTACGGCTATGATAAATAGGTAACAAACAAGAATGCACATTTCAATTCCATGAAATAATAAAGGAAATAAAAACATACTCGATCATCTAAATTTTTATTTCATTAATGTATTTTGAGGTATACATTGTAATAACATAAAAATTGTGGAATTTGATACAGATGAATTTTTGTTTTACTATTATCTTTAATATAAAAATCTATATTCACTTATGTGAACCATGAAATGTGGAAAACAATAGAAATTACTGCAACGTACTTCAATATATAATTTTCTCTGATTTTCTAAATGAAATATGTATTTCTGAAATCAGTAAAAATGAAATATGATATGTTATACATAACATATTTCCCTTACGTAATAGTAGATGTTATAAATTTCACATTTCAATTCTATACAATTATATGAAATATTTGTATAGGCGGTAGTAACTATCATATTATAGATGTATAGTAAAAAAATAACAGATGTGTTAGTGTTACGAAATAAATGACTGTTTTGATAACTTATCAATTATGGATGTTGTTGAAAATACATTAGATTTGACATCCATACAAATCGTTATATTTTGTATATCCTTTTCGTAGTAGGTGTTTTTTAATAATTTTACACATCATTTAATGTTTATTGTGATAAGTTTTCTTTAAAACATGTTTATAATGCATTCAGCTTAAATTATCGAAGTTTTCCATAGAATGGTAGATTGTAAACTAGTACCAATGTGTATACTGTGCATATCGACGTCATATAGTTAGTTTGTGATACTTGCAAACGCCAATAAATGTTTCTCTTCATACATGTTCTTTATGAAATAAAAACGATTTCAGCTCATGAATTGCGTTATTAAACTTTTTGTGCAACTATGTTACTGGGACTACATGCTTGTTATAATATCGTTTTTTTATCATCATATTTATGTTATAATATAATATAATTTTTGGATGGAACATTTATAATATCACAAAGCGATGAAGTTGATGAAAATATGAGATACATTGATAAAAATAGCATTACATATATTAAGTAGCTACTACATTACATATCGATAAAAGTTGGAACAAATAAGTTAAGATACAAGTTGGAGAACTTAATAAATAATAAATCTAAGCATCAACATCTTCATCATCTGAAGAAATGATTATAATGCTACCATATTGTTTGCGCGAAGAAGACGGTTCATAGTCCTGCTGTGCCATGCCTTCTTTAGCTTCGACATTCGTCCTCACATTACCACTATATGAAACACTATCATTGATATTCCTTAACCGGGACACATAAGGATCATCAATATATGAAAAACTCTCATTTTTTTCAGTTGGCCTACCATACATTTTTGCTTCACCCTTGATGTGTTCGGATACCATGTCTGTTGTCAAGAATCGGATGACCTCAGGGGATAGATGGCAGCAGTCACTTGCATCATCAAATGTTGCAGACGAGTTGGTGGTAGTTGTTGGTGTAGGAGTACCACTTGTAGCAGCTTCAACTTGATCATCAATAGATTTCCCAGACGCCTTTAGGAACCAAGGTACCTTGGGTACATCCTTCCTCTTTTGTGGATGAACCTTGTTTTTCTGCTTGCGCGGAGGCATTTGAATCTATTTTATAGTGGAATGAATGAATGGAATGATGTTGCCATGGCATGTCCGAATTCTGCTTCTTATATAGAGGCATAGAGTGTCTGGAATAGAATAAGTCGATGTACCAGTGATTCAAATTGTTTGTTAAAAAAAGAACTGGCAGTCACGGACTCTGGGTTGTAATGGATCAATGCATATCTTTTGATGTGACAATACTAGATGGAGAAATAACTTTGTAGATAAAATGTAAGACAGTAACGTGTTACAGCTTCCTAGATGGAGAATCATAAGATTCTCTTACAAGTAGTAGGCTGACAACTTTTTCAGTTTAATCAGTACACGCATGCTGTCAAAATTAAACATCTTCTGTGATGCACATAACAATAGTTCAAAATGTAGAAAACGCCCTACTATATGGTAGTACTATGTTAAAACTAAAGTATATTAATCATATATAGGCCGTGCTTTCAATAGTCAAATCATGAATAGGCCCATCTTTTCACATTTCTATTTATGTGGTTGCGCATGCATGTACACAGACCTGTCATAAACGATGCTTCTGCCATACGGGAAAAAGGTTATTCGATTCCTGCCTCACACATTTTTGACCGGTAAGGTAGTATAGGCAGAACAATAATTTTTACTAGCATGGTGGAAAATATAGTTACTGCATGCGTACATGTAGTTACTAGTTAGCACTGCATCTGCTAGTATATAAAATGAGACAAATGGAAATTCACATTTCACTTCTGTAGTATGTAATGTAGTAATTGAATATCAAATATGAAATATGATATTTCATACGGAAAAAGTGATTTTATAACGTTTATCATTTCAAGCACGTTTAATAAAAATGTTAATATGATATATTGAAATAGGTTGCAATCATTTGTAATGAATATGAACGTACGTTAATACATAAATACATATTACAGATAACATCTCACTTTCGTTATATGAAATTCCTGAATTATTGAGCATATTTCACTTTCCTTATTGATCACATTTCACTTTAGTTTATAGGAAATTACATAAAAATTCATCACATTTCACTTCCCGTCTTCATTATATTTAATTTTCCTTATATGACATTTCAGTACTGTGGTATGTAATGAAGTAATTTAATAGCAAATAGCAACTATCCTATTTTAGATGTATATTAGGATATAAGATATAATTGAAATTTCGCATTTCAAACATGATGTTTGGGTTGAAAAAAACGTTTATATGATTTGTTGAACATATGTCAATATATAAGTTAATATTTAAGATATTAGAGAAATAGTCGACAGAATTGAAAAAAAAGATATTGTAACTATGCAAATCCATTATCATAATGTCAACATAAATAGTTCTGTAAATAATTTAATATGATAAGTTATAAATATCACATTGCACTAACAAAATAAGAACTGGATTATATCATTTGAAACATAATATGAAAACATACATACCAAAATTATGACATCAAGTGAAATCTGTATATCATATTTCAGATTATACAAAAATAAATAACGGACGAAATGAGTTAACTAACTTAATATTATATGTTATAATTTTGTTATTTACTAAATTTTGTACATAATAACATGTGTTTAGAAAATTTACAATAAATATGACATTTCATTTTCATCACATTATATTTGATTTGAATAGGCAAGGATTCTATCTTATATTTCATATGATAAGATTCCACAAACAAATAACTGAAATATTTCATGAACAAGTACGACATTAAACATGTATACAATGACATATGATATGTCATAGTTGGTACTACTGAAATATGTAACGTGTTACAGCTTCGTAGATGGAGAACCATAATATTCTCTTACCAGTAGTAGGCTGACAACTTTTTCAGTTGAATCAGTACAGGCATGCTCTCAAAATTAAACATCTTCTGTGATGCACATAACAATAGTTCAAAATGTAGAAAACGCACTCCTAGATTGTACTACTATGTTAAAACTTAAGTATATTTCATCGTGTAATAGTTAAAATTTAATTTAACAAAAAAATATTACTGCAGCAATGTTCTATGAATAATTTGACTCAAAATTTGAGGTCTGTTTTAAGTATTGATGTTACAGTACTACTATACAATTGTCAATTATGTAACATTAACGATTATTAAAATTGAGTATGGTTGGAGTAACATGAAAAATGGAATATTTAATTTATCGACATTTCATTTTTAATCTCATTGTAGTTAGATACTGACTTCTGGAACTTCACCATTGATTCATATAAATTGATTGCGTCATCAAATGAGTAAAATATATTGTAATATAAGGTCATACTCTACGTAAGAAATATATTTAGACAAATTAGAAATGTAATATTCATAAAATTTATATTTAAGATTTATGTAATGTACATAACAAAGTTAATGAAACAAGATCAATATCTAATTTCAAATTAGTGAAATATGAAATGGTAGATCTGAATATTATTTTCTTTTATTTATATTAATAATATATAGACCGTGTTTTGAATAGTCAAATCGTGAATAGTCCCATCTGTTCACATTTCTATTTATATGGCTGCGCATGTAGATGCACAGACCGGTCATAAAAGATTCTTCTGCCATATGGGTAAAAAGTTATTCGATTCCTGACTCACACGTCTTTCACCGGTACGGTAGTATTGGCCATTGTGAGATAGGCCGAACAATAATTTTACTAGCATGGTGGAAAATATAGTTACTGCATGCGTACATGTAGTTACTAGTTAGCCCTGCATCTGCTCTATATATATGGTTTGCGCATGACATTTGAGCACACATTCTCCAAGCTCTTAAGTAGTGCAATAGAAATAACACTTACCAATGGTTGTGATAGTCACATTAGACGTCCAGCTGCCGCAGAAGAAACTCATTCAACCCGAGTTCTTGTGCGGTTGCGGTAGAGCTGCAGCTTCTAGGAAGTGTTTAGGTGGTCAACACAATGGTAGAATGTTCTACAGGTGCGGGAACGGATGGGTTGAAAATAGTGATGGCTTGAACGAAAAGCTCTGGTGGAAACGGGTTAGTTACTTGATATTATCTTTTTCAACAGTTTATATTAGTTATAATGTTGCGGCATGTTATAACAATATAATTTTCCTATATTTTAGCACCTTGGTTGTGAAGTTTTTGTTTGGGAAGATGTCATTCAGAAGTTTGCGGAGACTGTGTTTGAGTACAATCGACTTGATGAAGAAGAGTTAGAGGCCGAGATAATTGGAACAATTGGAGCTCGAACATCCAACTAGTGTCATGTGATGCTGTCTGGCTTATCTATGTAATTTTATTTTACTTATTTTCTTGATGTACTAGAAATTTGTTGGCTATCTATGT
Source organism: Aegilops speltoides (assembly GCA_021437245.1). Taxonomy (NCBI): domain Eukaryota; kingdom Viridiplantae; phylum Streptophyta; class Magnoliopsida; order Poales; family Poaceae; genus Aegilops; species Aegilops speltoides. The sequence goes on along the minus strand of CM038142.1, from coordinate 126,602,127 downwards.
AATTTTATGCTCGGACATCGAACTAGTTCCATGTGATGCTATCGAACTAGTTTCCTACTATGTATCAATTTGTTGGCTATCTATGTATTTTTATTTTATTTGTTTAAACATGTATAATATTAAACATGACATTCAATTCTTCTTTTATATGAAATTATATTAGGATATTTAGTTATCGTATCTCATTTGATTGAATGTATGATCTTTAAGCTATATAGTCACATTGGATTGAAATGAAGAATAAAATTTCTTAGTTCTTATGGTTCAGATCATGCATGTAATGAAATGTGATATGATTTGTTATTGACATTTCAATTTTTTAAATTAAATACAAGAAATGTGGAAAATATAAAATGATACAAATGGAAATTAACATTTCATTTCTGTAGTATCTAATGTAGTAATTGAATAGCAAATAGGAAATATGATATTTCATATGTACAGTACGAAAAATGTGATGTTAGAACGCTTCACATTTCAAACATGAAAATTTGGTTTAAAAACTGTTATCATATATTGAAATAGGTTGCAATCATTTGTAATCGATATGAAGCTACATTCATACATAAATAAATATTACAGCACTTTAATAAATAATATAATGAATTGAAATATGAGATGTTTTAACTATGAAATATCATTATGATAATATCAAAATAAATAGTTGTGTAATTAATGATGTTATAAATGAACATGTAATTAACATAATATGAAATGTAATATGTCCTTAGTAACATAACTTGTATAATATTATATATGGTGTTAAAATATTCTTTGATATTTAGTTGCATAAGGAAAATTAGTTATCTAAGCTAATTGCGTCCATTGTATGATATTTTAGTTATATAGCAACATTGGAGTGGCATGAGCAATATAATAACTTAGTTAATATTATTTTTATTGTGCATATAATGAAATATTATATGATGTAATTATCACATTTCACTTTCCTGATATTAAATACCATAATTGTGGAAAATATTAAACGTGAAGTATGTCAATTAGTAATTGAATAGCAAATATCAAATATGATATTTCACATTTCGGTTATGTACTATGTAATGTATTAATTTCATACCAAATTGCAAAATATGATATTTCACATGTACAATACATTAAATGAGATGTTAGAACGTTTCAAATTTGACATTTGACATGTATGTTAAGAAATAAGAGATATCGGAAAGTTTCACATTTCAAACATGAAGTTTGTGTTAAAAAAAATGTTAATATGATTTATTGAAATAGGTTGCAATCATTTCTATTGGATATGAACATATGTTAATAAAAAAGTTAATAATTAAGATATTAGAGAAATAGTCATATCATATTTCAATAAATATTTTTCATATATTCATATCATATTTCAAATGTAAAGAAATTGTTTAAACTATTATAATATTAACTATGATATTCAATTCTTCTTTCATATTATATTGCATTAGGAAAATTAGTTTTTGTATCTCATTACGTCCATTGTATGATATTTTAGTTGATAGAGAAGCTATCGCCCAATACATTATCAAATATATATGAAAGAATGAAATGTTATTTGCTATAGATATGTCATTTCATTTGCATAATGTGAGATTCAATATTTAGCTAGCAAATATTTACATGTATGAATTGACATGTGGTTCCTATTGTGTGTAGAATAATATATCAGATGTTTTAACTGTCACATTTCCTTACTATAATATTTTCACATTTCATTATGAACAATAGTGCAAAGAATGAAATGTGATATGTTCCGGAATTGCCATGTCACATCTGTAATATAAAATTAAATATCTACATAGCAAATATCGGATAACGTATTTCAAATTGGAGTCACATGAGTAATATAATTATTTATTTCTTATGGTTCGTATTGTCGATATAAATAAATTTGAGACGTTGTAATAATAACATTTCATTATAATAATTTGAAATTTGAACAATTGTTGAAATAATGAAATATGATTTGCTATAGCTATGCCATTTCACTTTCATGATATGAGATTCAATAATTACATATCAACATTAAAAATTAATATTTTACATAATGAAATGTGATATGAGTTAATTATACAGTTTCACTTTGCTTATATGAAATACCAGAATTGTTGAAAAGATGAAACATGACATAAATTGAAAAAGGTTGCAATAATTTGTGTTCCATAGGAATGTACTTTAATACATAAATAAATATTACATATCACATATCACTTTCGTTATTGAAATTACAGAATTGTTGAAAAGATGAACAGTGAGATAAATTGTAAAAGGTTGCAATAATTTGTGTTCGATAGGAACATACGTTAATACATAAATAAATATTACAGATGACATAACAATTTCGTTATATCATATTCAAGAATTATTGATCACATTTCACTTTGGTAAATGATCACATTTCACTTTAGTAATATGAAATTCCATAAAAATTTATCACATTTCACTTTCATTATTTATCAACTTTCACTTTGCTTATATGACATTTCAGTACTGTGGTTTGTAATGAAGTAATTTTATAGCAAATAGCAAATATCCTATTGACATGTATATTATTAAATAATATATATCAGAAATTTTCAAATTTCAAACATGATGTTTGGGTAGAAAAAATGTTTATATTATTTATTGAAATAGGTTGCAATCATTTCATAATATGAGATTCAATATTTACATATCAACACTAATCAATATATTTTATATTGCATTGACATGAGTAATATAATTTATTATTTGTTATGGTTGCTGAAGTGGATAGACACATTTCATTATAATAATTTGAAATTTGAACAATTGTGGAAGTAATGAAATGTGATTTGCTATAGCTATGTCATTTCACTATCATAATATGAGATTCAATATTTACATATCAACACTAAAAATTAATATTTTACATAATGAAATGTAATAGTTTATGAAAGTTTCGAAAGTTTGTGTTATATGAAAGTTAATTATCAAAGTTTCACATTCCTTATATGAAATACCATAGTTGTTGAAAAGATGAAACATGACATAAATTGGAAAAAGTTTGCAATAGTTTGTGTTATATAGTAACGTACTTTCATACATAAATAAATATTACAGATCACACATCACTTTAATTATATTATATTCAATAATTATTTATGACATTTAAATTTCCTTATTGATCACATTTCACTTTCGTTATATGAAATTAAAAAAAATTAATCACATTTCACTATCCTTATTTATAACGTTTCACTTTGCTTATATGACATTTCAGTACTGTCGTATGTAATGATGTAATTTTATAGCAAATAGCAAATATCATATTTGACATGTATATTATGAAATAATAGATATCAGAAAGTTTCAAATTTCAAACATGATATTTGGGTATAAAAAAATATTTATATGGTTTATTTAAATAGGTTGCAATCATTTCATAATATGAGATTCAATATTTACATATCAACAGTTAAAAATATATTTTACATTGAAGTGACATGAGTAATATAATATATTATTTGTTATCCTTGCTAAAGTGGATAGACACATTTCATTATAATAATTTGAAATTTGAACATTTGTGGAAATAATGAAATGTGATTTGCTATAGCTATGTGATTTCACTTTCATAATATGAGATTCAATATTTACATATCAACACTAAAAATTAATATTTTACATAATGAAATGTGATATGAGTTAATTATCACAGTTTCACTTTCCTTATATCAAATACCAGAATTGTTGAAAAGATGAAACGTGAGATAATTTGTAAAAGGTTGAAATAATTTGTGTTCGATAGGAACATACGTTAATAAATAAATAAATATTACAGATCACATAACACTTTCGTTATATGATATTCAAGAATTATTCATCACATTTCAATTTCGTTAATGATAACATTTCACTTTAGTAATATGAAATACCATAAAAATTAATCACATTTCACTTTTGTTATATGAAATTCAATAACGTTAATGATAACATTTCACTTTAGTAATATGAAATACCATAAATATTAATCACATTTCACTTTTGTTATATGAAATTCCATAAATATTGAACGCATTTCAGATTCCTTATTGATCACATTTCACTTTGCGTATATGCAATTTCAGTACTGTGGTATGTAATGAAATGTGATTTGCTATAGCTATGTGATTTCACTTTCATAATATGAGATTCCATATTTACATATCAACACTAAAAATTAATATTTTACATAATGAAATGTGATATGAGTTAATTATCACAGTTTCACTTTCGTTACATGAAATTCCAGAATTGTTGAAAACATGAAACGTGAGATAAATTGAAAAAGGTTGCAATAATTTGTGTTCGATAGGAACATACGTTAATACATAAATAAATATTACAGATGACATAACAATTTCGTGATATCATATTCAAGAATTATTAATCACATTTCACTTTCCTTATTTATCAACTTTCACTTTGCTTATATGACATTTCAGTACTGTGGTTTGTAATGAAGTAATTTTATAGAAAATAGCAAATATCCTATTGACATGTATATTATGAAATAATAGATATCAGAAAGTTTCAAATTTCAAACATGATGTTTGGGTAGAAAAAAATGTTTATATTATTTATTGAAATAGGTTGCAATCATTTCATAATATGAGATTCAATATTTACATATCAACACTAATAAATATATTTTATATTGCACTTACATGAGTAATATAATTTATTATTTGTTATGGTTGCTAAAGTGGATAGACACATTTCATTATAATAATTTGAAATTTGAACAATTGTGGAAGTAATGAAATGTGATTTGCTATAGCTATGTGATTTCACTTTCATAATATGAGATTCAATATTTACATATCAACACTAAAAATTAATATTTTACATAATGAAATGTAATATGAGTTAATTATCAAAGTTTCACTTTCCTTATATGAAATACCATAGTTGTTGAAAAGATGAAACATGACATAAATTGGAAAAAGTTTGCAATAGTTTGTGTTATATAGTAACGTACTTTCATACATAAATAAATATTACAGATCACACATCACTTTCATTATATTATATTCAATAATTATTTATCACATTTCAATTTCCTTATTGATCAAATTTCACTTTCGTTATATGAAATTAAATAAATATTGATCACATTTCACTTTCCTTATTGATCACGTTTCACTTTGCTTATATGACATTTCAGTACTGTCGTATGTAATGATGTAATTTTCTAGCAAATAGCAAATATCATATTTGACATGTATATTATGAAATAATACATATCAGAAAGTTTCAAATTTCAAACATGATGTTTGGGTAGAAAAATATATTTATATGGTTTATTTAAATAGGTTGCAATCATTTCATAATATGAGATTCAATATTTACATATGAACAGTTAAAAATATATTTTACATTGAAGTGACATGAGTAATATAATATATTATTTTTATCCTTGCTAAAGTGGATAGACACATTTCATTATAATAATTTGAAATTTGAACATTTGTGGAAATAATGAAATGTGATTTGCTATAGCTATGTGATTTCACTTTCATAATATGAGATTTAATATTTACATATCAACACTAAAAATTAATATTTTACATAATGAAATGTGATATGAGTTAATTATCACAGTTTCACTTTCCTTATATCAAATACCAGAATTGTTGAAAAGATGAAAAGTGAGATAAATTGTAGAAGGTTGAAATAATTTGTATTCCATAGGAACATACGTTAATACATAAATAAATATTACAGATCACATAACACTTTCGTTATATGATATTCAATAATTATTGATCACATTTCACTTTCGTTAATGATAACATTTCACTTTAGTAATATTAAATACCAGAAATATTAATCACATTTCACTTTTGTTATATGAAATTCCATAAATATTGAACGCATTTCAGATTCCTTATTGATCACATTTCACTTTGCGTATATGCAATTTCAGTACTGTGGTATGTAATGAAATGTGATTTGCTATAGCTATGTGATTTCACTTTCATAATATGAGATTCAATATTTACATATGAACACTAAAAATTAATATTTTACATAATGAAATGTGATATGAGTTAATTATCACAGTTTCACTTTCGTTATATGAAATTCCAGAATTGTTGAAAACATGAAATGTGAGATAAATTGAAAAAGGTTGCAATAATTTGTGTTCGATAGGAACATACGTTAATACATAAATAAATATTACAGATGACATAACAATTTCGTTATATCATATTCAAGAATTATTGATCACATTTCACTTTCCTTAATGATAACATTTCACTTTAGTAATATGGAAAACCATAAATATTAATCGCATTTCACTTTTCTTATATCAAATTCCATAAATATTGATGGCATTTCAGTTTCCTTATTGATCACATTTCACTTTGCTTGTATGCAATTTCAGTACTGTGGTATGTAATGAAGTAATTTTATAGCAAATAGCAAATATCTTATTTGACATTTATATTATGAAATAAGAGATATCAGAAAGTTTCGAATTTCAAACATGATGTTTGGGTAGAAAAAAATGTTTATTGATTGAAATAGGTTGAAATCATTTCATAATATGATATTCAATATTTACATATTAACACAAAAAATAATATTTTACATTGTAGTGACATGAGTAATATAATTTATTATTTCTTATTGTTGCTAAACTGGATAGACTATAATACGAGACGTTGTAATTGTCAGAATCCAATCTCGTTATATGAAATTAAACTATTATGGAAATAATGAAAGATGAGATGTTATATAAATGTCATATATCAAATTACTTATGTACATAAATTGTGGAAACTATTAAAAATGTGTTATCGTTTCTCATTGCGTCCCATTATATCATGTTTTAGCTTTATAGTCACATTTTAATGACATGAGTAAAAAAATTAATAAGTTCATATTGTTATTATTTTTCATATAATTAAATGTGATGTGAGTTATTTATCACATTATAATATTCTTATATGAAATACCAGAATTTTAGAAAAGATGAAACGTGAGATAAATTAAAATTCACATTTGAGTTCTGTAGTATGTAATGTAGTAATTCACTAGCAAATAGGAAATACATATTTCACATGAACAGAACGAAATAAGAGAGGTTAAAACGTTTATCATTAGAAACATGAATTTTGGAATGTGCAATGTAATATTTCATTAGTAACATAAATATGAAAGTTGTGACATCAATTGAAATATCAATATCAATATCAATTGCATAATATCATAGTCAATTGAAATATCAATATCAGTTTTATAATTTTGGAATTTATATTATTATTATTGAAATAATTGACGGAATGAGTTAACTAACTTAATATGATATTTTATAATTTTGTTCTTTACTAAATTTTGCCCTTACTAACATTTGTCATACAAAATTGCTTATGTAATATCTTCATATCATATTTCATATGTACAGAAATTGTTTAAACTTTTATAATATTAACTATGATATTAAATTCTACTTTCATATGAAATTGCATTAGGAAAATTAGTAATATGAGTGACATGAGTGACATTAGGAAAATTCAAAAAATGAAATATGATATATTTTAATAACAATCAATATTTACATAGCAAATATCTAAAACATATTTCACATTTCATTGGCATGAGTAATAATTCATGAACAACTATGACAATTCACATGTGTAAAATGACATATTATATGTCCTCCTAGGTACTAGTGAATTATGTTATGTAAAATATATCATATTTCATATTTACATAATGACATTGGGTTCCTATTTGCTTCCAGATATGCCATGTAACATTCGTAGTATAAAATTCAATATTTACATAGCAAATATCGAGAAACAAGTTTCATATTTGAGTTTCATATTTCACTATTTGCACATTAATAGGAATATATGGTGGAAAATTGTAATAGAAGATATGAATGAACTTATCATATTTAAGAATTAATTATGTTGTGTTAGCTGGGTTTGCAAAAAAAAAAATTGTTTAAAGATGTGTGAACGTTTAGTGCATCATTGAATATTGGTCTGTACATACTCAACTATTTACATTTCGGCCTTAATACTGGGCCGTGTTTTTAAAAAACAATATTAGTCTAAGTTTACTGAAATGAAACCGGGTAAAGTTATAAATGCAGTCTTAGAGAAGAGGGCAGAGTTACATATCGAAACCTAGTAGTGTGGCGTTGTGTAAATATTTTACATTATGATAGGTCAAATCAATGGCCAGGCTTTACTTTGAAAAGTACGAAGTGACATGACAAGGATGGGTGGCTACAGACGCATGTGAGTAAATGAGAAAGCTGTACAAATGACCAACTACTTAGAATCCAATGACCAGTGTGGGATATAAGAGGGGGGAAGGAACACACAAATTTCACAGAGCAAAATGTTGCAACCGGGTATTTCTTCTGGATCTTCAAGCTCTAGGTCTGGTAGAAGGGTGTACAAGTCAGTTAGAGATGTTGGAAGCTTGGATCCACCAGAGCTGAGGTGTGCTTGCAAGGTTGAGGCGAGGAAGATGATATCTCGCACCCCAAGGAATCCAGATCGAGAATACCTTTCATGTGGAAGCACTGTGAGTTGATGTTCATCTTTAATGTGTTTTGCATATTGCAAGAAATCTAATTATCATCCACCATCTAATTTATTTCTGAGCAGCCAGGAAGATGTAGCATTTGGATTTGGAAAGATATATTAATGGAGTACGTTGAGGAAATGCTGGATTATTGTGGAGCTCCACTTAAGGAGATGCTTCATGATGCAAACAGAAAGCTTGCTGATCAAGCTATATTAATTAATTCTCTCCGGTTGAAGATTGAACAAGATTCTAGTGATAAAGAGCAGGAGGTTGGAGAATTCAGAGGTTTTATAACAAAGCTTGAAGGATCAGTGAGAAGGTTGAAGATGTTCATATGGGGAACAATCCTTTTGGTATCAAGTTGGTTAGCAATAGAAGGATCAGCTTCAAGTCTGGTGACAATACTGTTAGTTGTAACGTCTATGTATGTTGTTGTAGGCTAGCTTTGAAAACCTATCCGTTTGAACCAATATGTAATGTTATTCTATAATGAAGTATGATTAACTAGGTAAGCTTGATTTTGTCATGGCATTATGCAACTGTACAACGTAGTGCGAGAGATTTTTCTATTGGTCTATCATTTCTATTAATTGAAATCATATTTGGAAATACATTTATGGAATGAAATTTTTAAATAGACAGGTACATCATCAGTTTAATTTACAGTGAAACGAGTAACGTACATAATTGGTATGACAACAGGACTATGTGATGTCGCATTTCAAATAGCAAAACAAAATAGAATAAGTAACTTAGTGTGCCATTTGAGATATACGTTCAGAACAAAATTTTGTTGAGCCCACAGAATAATTGCTTCATATGGTTGGGATAAATCTTTGTACTTCAGACAGAAATTAAGCATGATAAATAATTTTGTGGTAATATCGAGTGTTTGATAGCATGAATATAAAGACATTTATATACAGCATGAAGTTTAGCTGTGAGACAAAATTTTCCTTTGAGCAGCAACAAGCAGCATACAAGTTATTTTATTCAAATTGGAGTCACATTAGTAGTGTTTGTAGCGGGAATATGAGGTACATACAGTGATTGCAAGACAGCAAGAAGTTGTGCGGTCAATATAAAATTCAATATTTACATAGCAAATATAGGAAAATGTATTTGAAATTGGAGTAACATGAGTAATATAATTATTTATTTCTTATGGTTCGTATTGTCGATATAAATATATTTGAGACGTTGTAATAATAACATTTCATTATAATAATTTGAAAATTGAACAATTGTTGAAATAATGAAATTTGATTTGCTATAGCTATGTTATTTCACTTTCTTAATATGAGATTCAATAATTACATATGAACACTAAAAATTAAGATTTTACATAATGAAATGTGATATGAGTTAATTATACAGTTTCACTTTGCTTATATGAAATACCGTAATTGTTCAAAAGATGAAACGTTATTATTGTTATGGTTAAAAAGTGGATAGACTGTAATATGAGATGTTATTATTGTGACAATCGAAACTCGTTATATGAAATATGAGATGTTATATAAATGTCAAATAATGTAATATGATAAGTTATAAATATCACATTGAACTAACAAAACCTAATATGAAAAGATACATACCAAACTTATGACAGCAAATAAAGGCATATTTCATATTAGTTCATTATGAGATGTTATATAAAATGAATATCATATTTCATATTATTATTGTTGAAATCCAAATAAACGCATAGTTATTGTCGAATATCATATTTCATATTATTATTTATTTTGTATGGTCTATATTTGTGGATACATTGAAATATGGATTGTTGTTAGTATCACATATCATTAGCGAATATGAAAATTCAACAATTGTGGAAAGAAAGAAAATCTATATGTTCTCAATATGTCATTTGAATTACATAATATGAAATGGATTAATTACATACTAAATAGACTGATATTTATTTAAATTATTTTATACATCAATTGCTGGATATGAGCGAGTGCTTCACAATTGGTAAAACATATTTCACTATTATAATATATATATAATTAAGCATGATAAAAAAGCTGGTGGTAATATCGAGTGTTTGATAGCATGAATATAAAGACATTTATATACAGCATGAAGTTTAGCTGTGAGACAAAATTTTCCTTTGAGCAGCAACAAGCAGCATACAAGTTATTTTCTTCATATGATGGGCAACAATGTTAGCACTTAAGAGAACATTTTAGATATGTATGATACAACATTTTAGAATGATAGAGATTGTTAGTGAAATTAGTAGTGCTTGTACCGGGAATATGAGGTACATACAGTGATTGCAAGACAGCAAGAAGTTGTGCGGTCATTTCATTACATACTGTCAATACAAACATTGTTTTGAAAGCACCAGATAACCATAGTAGTTTATAAGTACCATACATAACGGGCCTTGCACGGAATGAACATTGTTCATTTCAGATGAAACTACTACATCATATGAAATAAGTAGCACTATATAGCGAATCCTACATAGGTAAGAACGCGGGTGAGGAATCAGTCTGTTGTTGTCTTCACAGAGGATGCTAACTTCTTAATCTCGGGCCTCCTTGGGTTGAAATCATTCAAGCGGTGGTAAACAAGGATATAGCAAATTTCCTTCCTGAAGACATCCATTGCCCACTATATGGAAGAAAGGAAAAGTTAATACAGGATGAAGTTGTACATATGAAGTTGCGTATGTGTGTTGAATAGTAAACCTTGTAATTTCCAATGAGCTCTTTGCCATTGTGACAAAGAAGGACTTTAATAACCCAGAAACCACAGTCATCACTGCATAATACTAATTATTAGTATTGCATTATATTATTGAAGAAGTATATAACAAAAGATGTAGCATGCATACTTGTTTGTTTGTTTTCCAGCATAACAATACTTCTTCTGGAAATCTATAAATGCGAAAGTACTCTTTTGGAGACAATCATTCAATGCTTTTTGGAGATTGCTGGCCTGCAATTTGATTAAAAAGTTTGGGAATATAAAGTATTTATGTAAGACATATAAGGTAAACTAATTACAAAGATATCAAAATTAGGAAAAATGAAATGAAACTAGTAACGGTACGACATACCATGTTCTCCAAGATAACCTTGTGCGGGTCTTGACCTTCTTTCACTTCTAAGTTAGAGTCATAAATTTCAATTGTGTTTTGCGTGAGGTTAATGACAGCCAGAATCCAATGGCACCCATTTAGTGTAGGGAGAAATATCTTGAAAACAAAAGTAAGAATTTGTTTATTAGTAACATGTACTGACATAAGAAAGACAAAATATATATGGTGAAATATTACCTGCTCAACATTTTCAAGTTGCAACTTACTAAGCTTCTTGCATAGATATGCATGGTTGCATTTATTTTGTTTTCTGAGCAATTCGGTCTAAATCAGAATGAAGATTGGTTAGATAACAAGAATGTAATGAAAAGTATCAGTAATAACAATAAAGAGTGCTTACTATAACTGTCTGGTCCAATATGACCTTGGTCTTTGATCCCCAATCATACATAAGTGCCACAGACAGTAACCACATCATATTTTTGCATATCTTTCCTTTAGGCATTAGGCATTGTACTAACTCTAATTCTGTTACAAAAGCTGGACCTATCCTTATCTTGGTACCACCTGTGTCATTTTCGTTGCGTCGTCGTGTCCTACGTACTCCTCGGAACTTGCTGTTAGCGACCAGAGTATTGTACAGCTCGTTCAACTTCTTCACCGGATATTGCTTCTTCTTTACGAGCTCAGATATACCTTCGGCGATCTCCTCTTTCTTCTGATAGCGCTGTTTTCTCATCTTCATTAAAGGATTTATGCTACCAGCATAATCAAAACTTTCTCCATCTGGTAATGGCTCAGCAAGCTTAGAGATGTGCTTACAATCTATTGTTGTAGGAGATGAAGGTTCCTCGACTATGTCAACTATCTCTATATCTCTGAAGCTGTGTCCTGATATTTCAATATTAACAAGTAAGAACAAACAAATCTATAGTAAGTCATGTAAAATATAAATACATTTACTTGTTTTATTAACTTACTAGGAGTTAAATGAGAAGTATGAGAGTCTGAATCTTCCTTGCCCACTTTAGAGATATCATCATCTTCGGTGCGCTCAGAACTTACTTCTGGAACCGAATGGTCTGAAGAATGGTCTTGTGATTCATCTTGTTTCTTGCAAGTTGTATCCATTTGTGCAACGTTTGCAACATCTTCTTGTGTAGACTTACAAGATGATGATTCTATATCTCTTGCAGTGCACTGTGTTTGTATTTCTGCTAATGCAAGAGTTTGTTCTAAGTTTTCACTGAGCACTTCATTGATAGCAAGACTTAGTGATTCGCTGTTATCAGTGGTAGGTGCTGGATTAGGTGTCATACAAAGTATCATTTCAACACATTTGTCTAGTATTTTTTGATCAGAATCTTGCATTCCTGAGGATTCCTTTGGAGAGGTTTGACCAATTTGCAAAGTGATATCTGATGGTATATTGCTGGGTTTTGGCATATCAGGAGGTAACTGTGAATGTTCTATCTGCACAGCATCCAAAGTTGAGGAGGTGTAGTCAGGCTGAACTGAAGTATCCAAAACAATAGGATTACGATGGACAAGGTTGTGAGTATCTTCAATTCTTGAGATTTCATGTACCTTAGATGGAGCATTATGTTGAGTAGTCTGAATTGTAGCAGCTGCTGGTACATTCATCCTATCATATTCCCTGGTCATCTGACTTACTGACATAATTGATACATCACCAACTATTTGTATGGATAAAGGTGGTGAAGAAATATTTTGTACATCTTCTGAAGTGGAATCAGTATCAGCAATTTCAATATCTTTCTTCGATTGAATATCATTTTTGCTGGCATCAAGATTTATGAATTGATCATTGGATTGGTTCTGAATTTCATCTTCAAGTGTCCTCTTCTCTGTATTTTGCACTTGAACAACATCTGAGGCTTGATTGAGAGAGAAACAGTCATTCTTTGTAGCTTGATGTGCATCAGAAACATGAATTTCAGATGAAGATTTTGTTGATTCTGGAGCAATGAAGGCACTATCTGCAATTACATCAGCAATATCTGCAGTAGTAACGGCATTACGTACTTGATGCAAAACATTTTTTGCTGAATCATGTTTTGCAAGTTCAACATGAAAGTCATTACTCTCTAGCTGATCAACTGGGTTGCCATGTCCACGCACATTGATAGTAGAAGTAACAGCTGCAAGAGAAGCACTATCCGGTTGAACATCAGAACAAACAATCTTCATGATTGATGAAGGTTCACTTGGCATGTTGTTTTTGTCAGTTTGAACATTAGGTGACTGGACTTGCTCAGCAGCAGTGTGGGGAAGGATAAATGGACTTCTGGGAATGATGACTGCAGAGATTAATTCTGTCTGATGTGTTGAAGCACATATATTTGACGCGGTAAGGACATTGGCAACAGAAGTCTCTTTTCCGTCTATGGTCTTTGTTGCGTCAGACTGTAGATTTTTCAAATTGCAAATGCTTTCAACCAATGGAACTATCGAAGCAGCAGCTTCGGCCTCAACAATGAGATCAGTGGTAGTCAATGGTATAGAAGAATCAGGCTTGTACTGAGTAATCTGGCCAAGCATTGGAGAAGTATGATGGAAGTTGTCATCTTCGAGACCTTCAATGTTCACCACCTTGGTTGCTGGTTCTGACTCATGAGTTCGGATTTGTAAAGTTTCATTAATGGATGTTGGAGATGAAGGTGTTCCGGCTGACAACTGAGGGATGACATGAACATGAGTGCTATTTTCTTGAACACATTGAGCAGACTTGGAAGAAATCAGAACAGCTTCATCTATATTGGAGTGACATGGACTTTGTGTTACTAGAGTTCCTTTCGTCAAAGTTGCATCATCATTATGAAGAGAACTTCCTGGACGTTCATCATCAATCATCGGTAACATAGCCTTATCAATCTCTGACTGGACCAAGGCTGCCATTTCTTTGTTTTTCTTAATTTGAAGCTGTTGGAGTTTGTTTTTAAGCTTGCGTTCAGACACAGTTATCAACTTTTCTCGTTCGGCAGTGTACTGGTCTTCAAGCATCTTTATCCGTTTGATCAAATTCTACAAGTTGGACAGAGAATAATTCATGAAGATATGCTGTTGAAAAATAGAGCAGTAGTGTAAAAATGGAGTTTAGAAATCACCTCATCTGTAGATTGATGTGACGGACGCTTTCTTGAACCTTGTACTACCTGTGGAGGAATTATTTGTTTCTCCTGGCAAGGTACAGTAGTTATATTAGCTGTTGATAATAAATCATTAAGATATCAATGAAAAATACAGAGCAATTGTAACAGAGATTTTTGAAATCCCATCACTTGTAGATTGATTTGACGGACGCTTTCTTGAAGCTTGTACTACCTGTGGACGAAATCTTTGTTTCTCCTGGCAAGGTACAGTACTTATATTAGCTGTTACTGGTGGGGTGGAATGTGTAGATTTGTCGTTATCATCAAGATCATCATTATGGTCTTCATCAGTTGGGAACATTGCTAACTTTTCATCGTCCTTCAATGCAATACATGAAGATTCAGTTCAGAAGTTAAATGAATTTCGTGAAATGAATAATATTAATAAGTACTTGATTTGTATACCAGAAAGCTATCAAACAACTTGCAATGGTCTTCTGTCTTCTTTTTACCAGTATGATCTATTTGTTCCAGTACTGCTGAACCCACATATTGAATCCTTGGGCAACCCTCCGGTATTGTTACTAAATCAGATTTAAGTAGGTCCACATATATGAGCTGTAACAAGTTGACAAAATAGAAATATGATTTATTAGTACAGCAGTGATGTGGACTGTGTAGTGGAACCATTGTATGTGAATTTTTTAAAGGTTTATCTTACATGTAGAATATGAATGCATCCTCCGACATTCAGGTTCTGCACTTTGTTTTCCCTTGACTCACGAATTGCCTCGATAAGGTACTCAGCAGCAAAACGACACCAATTCATACGAGGTATGTCGCTCAAGTCCTTCAAAGCTCCTAGCAGGTAACTTCTATTAATTTGGTAACCAGTTGTTGGAGCTAAGTAGGCGCAAAGAATGACTTCCATGAAACACAAGCAGAACTTTTCCTTGTCTTCCTCCTCTTTGTACGTCTTCATCCTGTCTGTCGCTTCCTTTAGTGATTCTCCTCTTCCGGCCTTAGCAGACTTGAAATCAGTTTTACCTCGGAAAGGTTTGTCACGAACCCTACCTGGACGGGGCATTGGAACTGCTTTGTCAAGAGCAGGTATCTTCAACAGGTTTTCAACAGCTTGTACTATAGGAACCTTCCAGTTTCTGAATACTAGACACTTGCTGTCACAGTCAACTCTTTTCATCAGCCATATAGTTAGCTTTCTTGGTAACTTGCACTCAATCATGTCAATGAGTGATCCAAATCCCAATTCTTCTATCCATTTAAGTTGTTCTGGACATAGCGATTTCATAATGGCGGTTATCTGGTTTGGATCACATTTCCAGTTGATGATCTACATGCATGTTCAGGAAGCGTCAGGTAAGTGCTGCCATAAATTCGTATCTTTAAAAGCAAGGTAAAAATGGAGTGTAGTAAGTGAATACCTGCTTAACTTGGGCGATAGATTCTCTCTTAAGTTTCTTGGGAGATCTTCTACGGCTATTCCTGGTTGATTTTGATTGAGATGAGCCGTCACTATCACTAATTTCCACACTACAACTTTCATGAGAGTTAGTTGTAGGAAAGATTGGAGATTTCCGGCGACGGCTTGCAGATTTAGTCATCTGTGAAAATAATAGATCCAAATTAAGAACAAGCTAGAATTATTAATTTTGTAAAGAGAAAAGACAGTTACCAATAACTTGAACACTATATGTAACATTTGAGAACACACAGTATACACTTAGTACGAATTATGAGGCATCTGTACTAAGAATAATGTGCACTCTGTGCACTCTGTACTTAAGAATACAAGGGAACATATTTCAAACACAATTAGACTGAAATACGATTAATAATGAGCTCCCGCTATTTCAGTACCAGGAAGAGATACTGTTCTGTACCCTATTACAAAAATAACTGAAATAGGATTACTAGTGAGCTCCGGCATTTTCTATTTAGATGGGAATCTAGGGAAACTTTATACAATAACAATTAGCAATGTGTGCTTAAGAAATGTATGGAAACTATTTCAATAACAAGTTGCACTCTATACAATCTGATATCATGTAGAATAGCCATTTCAGTAGAAGGAACAGATATTGTTTCTGTACAATATTACAAAAATAATTGAAATCTGATTAGTAATGAGCTCCCGCATTTTCAAGTTACATGGGGAATGAGGGTTAGAAATCAGAAGAATTTATGAACTAAAGAATGAGGTTTAGACATATGTAACCAAAATAAACAACACAATGCAGCTAGAAGTATGAGGAAATGAAGATGGAGATCTAACCTTGACGAACTAATGAGGGAGGCGGAGGTCGGTCTGTCAGAGGGGAGAAACGCGAGTGGTGAGCCGCCAAGAACGCGGCACCGGCGACGGAGGCGGCGGAGTAGAAATCAACCAGTTCAGCCGCTAAGAACGCGGCACGGCGCCGGAGTAGATGCCGGCGGATGAATCATGGATGCCGACGGAGGCGGCGGAGAAGAAGATAGGGACACGGGGGGTGGGTGAGGACTGAGGGGGGTAAATACAAGGAGTTAAATATCAAATGGGACCAACCATTGATAGGACGTAATGGGCAATACAGCGGCTGGGGCAGATGAATACGCTGATATACAAACATGTGGGACATTGGAAGGCACGAATCGCAAAGAACGGCAACGGCGGATGCGGCACCGGTACATCCCGCCTCCGGTAAAAAGGTGTTTGCGGTATATTACAGTAGATGGGCATACTGAGGCCAGATCGATGGACTATTTTTCTTTATATCACATCATGAGCAGACTAATTGAGCTGGTTGGTGGACGTACGCAACGCCATCTCGTGTGCTTATGTTTATGGTACGATGATGCAGTGAGTGATATCTGACGAAGTATATTTGACTTCGCTACATAGTTCTGACTGGAGTTTAAAGTGAACATTAAATTCATGACGCCTTCCTTTTCATGTTGGCGTGACCATTCCTCAAGCAACTTAAGCTAGCTAAGGCATGTACAATGGTTCTATCTTAAGAGTGCCACGTAGGATAAATGATGAGGTGGAGGAGAAAAAAATTGTAAGATAAGGCTTGTCTTCTCTTATTTAAGAGAAGACAAGAGATGATCTCTTACCATAATTTGTCTCACCATATTTTTAGGAACAACTAATTATTGAAGATAACGCTAAGAAATGACCCATTGTAGATATTTTTTTTTTGTCATCTCTAATTTACATGCAAAACTTAAGATAAGACTATTTTATTAACCATTGTACATGTCCTAACTACTCCCTCCGTCCCAAAATTATTGTCTTAGATTTGTCTAGATACAGATGTGACTTGATACATCCATAACTAGACAAATCTAAGACAAGAATTTTGGGACGCAGGGAGTATTCAGGTACCAGCTAGCAATATCATAGTACTTTTTTTTTTAAAACGCAATGGGATAGTACTTGGATACCCCAGCCCGTGAATGCATGTCATTTTAGGAAGAACATGTTCACCGAAGCTACGTAACGAAAGGATTATATGTTTTGGTCCATTCTCATTTTGTCATATATTACTTATGGGGCCGCTTTTACTCCCCATGCAACAATAAGGATTTCCCTAAATTTTTTCGTACAGTTTATGCAATAGAAATAAAAATGGAAATAGTCAAAGATGGTCAGTAACTTCATTAACACATATTATTGTTTAGACACCAATTAGAGTTTTTTTGTTCATCAATTTGGTGAAAATATATTTTTCTACACTCTACCGTTCCAAAATATTTGAAGTTCTAAATGTGTCCAAGTTTAAAGAAAAATATATTAACATCCACAAAACCAAACTAAATTCATTAGATTCATCACAAAGTATATTTTCATTACATATACATTTGATATTAATCTAGACAGTAACACACTTTTCTATATACTTGGTCAAATTTGAATAGTTTGACTTAGGACAAACCTAGAACTTCAAGTATTTTGGAATAGATGCAGTAGTATCTGTAATGGGGATTTTGTTTTTATTATGCTGAAATAACTACATGGTGGCATACAAATCCTATTCTATTGTTCTTTTGACGAAATTAAAACTTGTGTTACACGACACACCCAATATTTCTTGCCTCAACTAATATCATCTGGAGGGTGAAAAATGTCTTCGCGATTCGCATAAACCTAGGCTTAAAAACCAAAATAAACAACCAATTGATTTTGTATGGTTAAATTAACAGTGCGCCCCTTCAAGTATTTGTATGAACTTCTCAAATTTTGTTCCAAAGTCAACAAACATCATGAAAGGATCGATATGGTTGACTAAGGGGGGGGGGGGTGAATAGGCAACTAACAATTTTTAAGCTTTTCTTTACCAAATTAAACTTTACAACAAAATAGGTTGTCTAGATGTGCAACTAAGTGAGCAACCTATATGATAATAACAACTAGCACACATGCAAGCAAATGATGTAAAACAAGTAGGCTTGGAAAGTAAAGGCACGAAGTAACCAAGAGTGGAGCCGGTGGAGACGAGGATGTGTTACCGGAGTTCCTTCCTTTTAAGGGGAAGTACGTCTCCGTTAGAGCGGTGTGGAGGCACAATGCTCCCCAAGAAGCCACTAGGGCCACCGTATTCTCCTCACGCCCTCACACAATGCGAGATGCCGTGATTCCACTATTGGTGCCCTTGAAGGCGGCGACTGAACCTTTACAAACAAGATTGGGGCTATCTCCACAACACTTGGAGGCTCCCAACAACACCACAAAGCTTCATCACAATGGAGTATGGCTTCGAGGTGACCTCAACTGTCTAGGGTGCTCAATATCCAAGAGTAACAAGATCCGCTAGGGATAAGTGGGGGGAATCAAATTTCTCTTGGTGGAAGTGTAGATCTGGGCCTTCTCAACTAATCCTGAGCAAATCAACAAGTTTGATTGGCTAGGGAGAGAGATCGGGCAAAAATGGAGCTTGGAGCAACAATGGAGCTTTGGGGGAAAGAGGTAGGTCAACTTGGAGGAAGAAGACACCTTTATATAGTGGGGGAACAATTCCAACCGTTACCTCACTGTCCATCCCCGCACAGAGCGGTACTACCGCTAGGGCAGGGCGGTACTACCGCTGAGAGCGGTAATACCGCTCCCTACCCAGCGGTACTACCGCGCTGGTGAGGAAGACAGGGCCCTGGCCCCAGAGCGGTACTACCGCGGGAGGAGAGCGGTACTACCGCTTGCAGCGGTACTACCGCTCCTACTACCGCACCTAGTACCGCAAAACCCGACACGAGAAAACACCGGTCTCGAATCGAGGCGGTAGTAGCGCGGAACAGCTGCGATACTACGGCCGAAGCCCGCGAAGGTACTATCGCTTCATGGAGCGGTACTACCGCCGAGAGCGGTACTACCGCTTCGTGGAGCGGTATTATTGTCGGAGGGCTTCGGCGGTACTATCATTGTAGATCATGGGTACTACTACCGCACAGACGAAGCAGGTATGGAAGGAAAGGGGGCAGCTCCAAAGGTGCGAAAGGAAGACGACGGGTGTGATAGGGATGTGTACGTGTTGATTCCACCCTAGTCTTACCAAAGCGATCCCTCTGATAGTACGGTGACTCCTACGAAACTAGTCCACCAACAACGAATCGAAGGAGCTACACCGTCTTGAATAAAACACCGAGGGGAGGAAATCGTCTCATGCCAATGGATGAATCTCTGAAAGAACTTAACGCACACGATTAGTCCGCAAAAGCATTGTCATCAATCACCAAAACCACTTGGGGATAAATATGCCCTAACAATCTCCCCCTTTTTGGTGGATTGATGACAATACGGGATTTGCACAAGCATGATATAGAGTAAGCGTACAAACCCCATCGTCCTAAAATGTAGAGGGCTCCCCTAGATGTGTGCTATCTAGATAAGTGCTTTGGACTGCACGGCACACATACTAGGATCAACGCTCCCCCTACATTTTAGAGACCAACAATCTAAGCAAGGTATATGAGAGCAGCATAGATGATATAACAAGAAAAGCAAGCAACTCATAAGCTAGATACTGACATAGATAATGATACTGGAAAGATAAGGTAGCATATGTCTCACACCATATGACTCGAACTTAGGTCTCACAGACAAATCAACCAAAGCAAATGCGAGGAAAACACGAACACAAGAGACGGAAGACACAAATCGCAAATCCCTAAACTCTCTCCCCCTTTGGCATCGAGACGCCAAAAAGGAAAGGGAGTGTTGCTACGGCTCCAGGTGATAGCAGTAGACGGACACACACATCAGATGTCAGCAGGATCATCTGTGCCACCGTCGTCAGTCTGGAAGTGCTCAGCATCAGAATCGGTCCATGGGCAATGCTGCTGAATCCACTCCTCCTCCTCAGTAAGCTGGTCCTCAGATCCACTGTTGACTGTAGCACCCAACTGACGCATGAGCTCCTTGTGGCGACCTCGAGCCTTCTTCTCGGCCACATGAGTCATGTACTGACCGTGAGCCTCCATGCAGAACAACTTCTTCATCTTAGACTTGAGCTTCTTTGCCCAAGAGGGCTCTGCCTCAGAAGGCATGTAGTCATCATCATCATCATCAGCCCCAGTCTCCTCGGTATCCATGGCAGTAGCGGACGAAGGAACTCCAGTCCTAGGGGCCTGAGTGCCCCAGTTATCCTTCTTCCTCAGACGCTTGACATCGTGAGAGATTAACTCTCCGCCTCCAAGATCACCTTGGGATAGACACGATCCTGTGCCTTCTCAATGAGCAGCATGATGAACGGACCATAAATCGGGCACTTGCGCCAGAGATAGCGATAAGCAGCTCGCACCACATAACATGAGAGATATCCAAGGACTCTCCGGTGTGCTGTCCCTTCTCACGCTGGCAGAAAAGAAGCATGTCCACGAGATAAGAGTGAACCTGGTCTAGATTCCCGATATGAGGGAAAAGAGTCTCTCTGAAGATGCGGTGAAGGATATCCAGATAGGCAGGCAGCTCATAGGTTTCCTCTTTGTCTCAGGGTTGATCCTCAGAGTGCAGTAGGGCCAGAGAGCTTGCTTGTGAGTGGCATTGGGGCGGCCGTGAGGGCGAAAGCCGACAGGAGACTCAAGACCTAGATCTTGCACCCCAATCAACTGCATGAACGCTTTCCACTTGACTGAAAGCAACTTGCCATTGGTCATCCAGGTGAGTGTCCTATCCTCATCAGTCCCAAGGTGAACCGTGGCATAGAATTGGGCCACCATATCAGCATCAAAGTCCTTGTTGAATTTCATGATCCCAAGAATGTTCAGTTGAGTGCACATCCAAGAGCTTCACCAAAGTAGTCGTGGTCTTGCTCCATATGGTCGGTGTCGATGGAGTGCACGTTGACATAGAGATTCTTCTTGGCTTTGAGAACATCGAAGAAGATGGCAAACCGAACTGTTCGAACGGACGGTTGACCAAAGTGGGATCTTGGTCAGCCTCATACGGGTTCTTGGCGGCGCCTTGCCCAGAACTCCTTTGGCTGCATTTCTGGCACGGTTTTGCCTGGCTTTGGCTTGACCCCAGGCTTCTTCTGGAGTTGAGGTGGAGGTGGAGGTGGAGCACTTGAAGAACCTCCGGCAGGCTCGGTGGTGCGGTAGCGCTTGGACGTGGCACGACCGGGGTTGACACGACGAGCCTGTTGCTCAGGGACCTCATCACCTGGAACCACACACAAGAACACGCAAAAAACCAGAAAGAACGAGCATAAGCCACAAAACACGAGCAAAAAGGATCACTGACAGGTAGAAGCATAGTGGAAGTTGGTAGGGAGCGGTAGTACCGCGACCTGCTAGCGGTAGTACCGCTCCAAGCGGTAGTACCGCTCCACAGGGAGCGGTAGTACCGCCCCAAGCGGTAGTACCTCCCTGGAGAGGGCGGTAGTACCGCTCGAGACGGGGAAACAGCAGTTTCCTACTACCGTGGTCAGATCCGGCACTACCGTCCTACCAAATTCAAAAATACTCCAACCAAACATCAATCCAAACTGCCTAGAAGCATTCTCCATCCTACTCAAGCCTAGATTTGGCCAAAAATCTAGAGATGCAACTCACATCGCTTCTAAGATGCTAGATTGGAAATCTAGACAAGAAGAACGAGGGAACGGGGGCAATACCGGCATCCATGGAAAGAGGACAAGGTGGGGATCATCTCCACCGAAGGAAATGGAGAGGGACGCCCCAGAGAGGAAGATCCACCGGAGCCCTCCCGCGGCACCGGTTGCTGGAGAGAGAGGAACAGACGAGGGGGCGTGCGAATGGGTATGGGGGAGAAGAAACTCCCCCTGCCCCGATATAACCCCTGCCTGCGCCTCACAGCGGTGGTACCACGCTGGAGGGCGGTAGTACCGCTTGGAGCGGTAGTACCGCTCGCCAGCAGCGGTAGTACCGCCAGCAACCAAAAATTTGCCTCTAGACTAAAACTTAAGCACAGCAAAAAGGAACGGAAAGCAAGGACAAGAAAAAGGACCAACACGGCAACACACACACTAACCAAGATCCAGAACCCACTCCTTCAAGACAACCACACAAAAGAAGAGCGAGCTCTGGCCTCTCTCAAGAGAGGGTGGTGCCCGGAGCCACCTATGTTTGAGTCAATTGGTATGGCACCGCGAAGAATTATCCTTGGGCCCATGACCAAAACTCGTCTTTGAAGCACAAGTACCATCAAAAATGGCTAATGTGAAAGATTTGATCGTTTTATGCATAATGGGGGGAGGGAGAGTTCATTGAGAGAACAACACTCCCCTTATGTCCATGCCTACACCTAAACTAGACAACAAGTTGAGTGTGGTGGGGGGTGCACGGGTTCAAGTCACATTGCTCAAATCAATGATATTTAGCTCATGCCTTAACTCGCGAAATCTTGCTTCATCCAAGGGCTTCGTGAAAATATCTGCAAGGTTATCATGAGTGTTGACATACTTGAGCTCGATCTCCCCTCGCCTAATGCGATCCCGGATGAAATGATACCGAATCTCAATGTGCTTTGTCTTGAAGTGTTGCACCGGGTTGAGAGAAATCTTGATGGCACTTTCATTATCACACCAGAGAGGCACTTTGTCACAAATGACACCGTACTCCTTTAAAGTTTGCCTCATCCATAGGAGTTGAGCACAACAACTACCGTCCGCCACATACTCCGCTTCAGTGGACGAGAGAGACACACAACTTTGCTTCTTGGAAGACCAACTTACCAAAGAGCAACCAAGAAATTGGCACCTCCTAAGTGGACTTCCTATCCACTTTGTCTCCGCCCAATCGAATCCGTGAAACCTTCAAGCTTGAAGTTTGCTTCTCTTGGGTACCATAAGCCAAAGTTTCGGGTATGAGCCAAATATCGAAAGATTCGCTTGACCGCCACATAGTGACTTTCCTTTGGTGCGGCTTGAAAACGTGCACACATCCCCACACTCAACATGATATCCGGTCTAGATGCACACAGGTAAAGCAAGGAGCCAATCATGGAGCGATATACCTTTTGATCCACCGCTTTACCATTGTGATCGATGTCAAGTTGGCACTTGGTAGGCATTGGTGTAGTAGCCGGCTTGACATCACTTAGCTTGAATCTTTTAAGCATGTCTTGAGTGTATTTGGCTTGTTTGATGAAGGTTCCTTCTCTTCTTTGTTTGATGTAAAAACCAAGGAAGAACTTCAACTCTCCCATCGAAGACATCTTGAACTTGGAGGTCATGAGAGCGGCAAATTCCTCATTAAAAGCTTTGTTAGGAGAAACAAAGATAATATAATCAACATATAGTTGGCATACAAACAACTCCCCTTTGACCTTCTTAGTAAAAAGAGTGGGATCGATTTTGTCCTACTTCAAATCCACGATCTTGTAGCAACTCGGTAAGGTGGTCATACCACGCACGTGGGGCTTGTTTAAGGCCATAAGGTGCATTATAGAGTTGATACACATGATCAGGGAAGTAGGGGTCCTCGAACCCGGGGGGTTGCTTGACATAGACCAACTCATTAATAGGACCATTAAGAAAAGAACTTTTCACATCCATTTGTTGCAACTTAAAGTTGTGATGAGAAGCATAAGCAATCAACAAGCGAATGGATTCAAGACGAGCAACGGGAGCAAAGGTTTCACTGTAGTCGATACCCTCGACTTGGGAGTAGCCTTGTGCTACCAATCTTGCCTTGTTGCGAACAATGTTCCCATGAGCATCTTGCTTGTTCTTTAAGATCCATTTGGTCCCAATGACGTTGTGGTCTCCCAATGGTCTTGGCACCAATCTCCATACTTTGTTGTACTCGAAGTTGTTGAGTTCTTCATGCATGGCATTGAGCCAATCCGAGTCTTCGAGCACCTCATAGACCTTTTGGGGTTCAACACAAGAGACAAACGCGTGATGTTCACAATAGTTTGCTAATTGTCTACGAGTGCTTACCCCCTTTCTTAGGCTTCCAACCACATTTTCCATGAGATGGCCTTGGGTGGTGAGCTTGGAAGCAATCTTCGCGGCACGACACTCTAATTCTTCCTCAGATGTGGAAGGAGGAGGGTTGACTTGATCATCTTGAGCGCCGTCTTGAGCTTGCTCTTGATCTTGAACTTGCTCGAGGGGGAGAACTTGACCTTGGGCATCATTTAGAGGTTCACCACCATCTTGAGGTTGATATTGCCCTTGGTCTTGTTCACAAGGTTGAGGGCCTTCACTTTGTTCTTCGGAAGCGTGTGGGTCTTGATGAGGTGTTGGCTCTACTTGAATAGAGCATTGTCCTTCTCCTTCGGCCACAAGGGGTTCCTCAATGGGTAGAATTTGACCAATACCCATTCTTCTTATGGCTTGGGGAGGAATTTCATCACCTACATCAGAAGTACCACTTTGCTCCACTTGGGAGCCGTTATTTTCGTCAAACTCCACGTTACACGTCTCCTCAATGAGTCCGGTGGACTTGTTGAGGACACGGTAAGCATGAGAGTTTGTAGCATAACCAACCAATATGCCCTCATGAGCTCTAGCCGCAAATTTAGACAAATGAACACCTTTCTTGAGAATGAAACACTTACAACCGAACACCCGGAAGTACTTGAGGTTGGGCTTGTTGCCGGTGAGTATCTCATAAGTAGTCTTGATCAAGCCTTTGCGAAGATAGAGCGGATTGAATGCATGACATGCGGTGTTGATGGCTTCGGCCCAAAAGTTGTATGGAGACTTGAACTCCGCCATCATGGTCCTAGCCGCATCCATCAACATCCGGCTCTTCCTCTCCGCCACACCATTTTTTGAGGGATGTATGGAGCAGAATATTGGTGCTTGATCCCCTCATCACTAAGAAACTCATCCAAGGTGTAGTTCTTGAACTCGGTGCCGTTGTCACTTCTTATTGTCAAGATCTTTGCATTGTGTTGACGTTGAGCTTCATTTGCAAAGTCGATGACGGTTTGTTGAGTCTCACTCTTCCTCTTGAAGAAGTATACCCAAGTGTATCTTGAATAGTCATCCACAATCACCAAGCAATACTTTCTTCCTCCAAGACTATCAAAAGATGGAGGCCCAAAGAGATCCATGTGAAGGAGCTCCAAGGGTCTCTTCGAGTAGATGATGGTTGATGGAGGGTGAGCCTTTTCATGAAGCTTTGCTTCGATACAAGCACTGCAAGCACGATCTTTGGCAAAACTAACATTTGTTAGTCCAAGGACATGGTCCCGCTTGAGAAGACTTTGCAAAGATCTCATATTGACGTGGGCTAAACGGTGATGCCAAAGCCACCACACGTCAACTTTAGCCATTAGGCATGTCGCGGTCTTAGTGGGTTGCTCCGAAGAGTTAATCACATAGAGACCGTTCTCGACATGCCCAACAAAGGCTACTTTAAGAGTCTTGCTCCACAAGAGGGCCACGATATCAATGTCAAAGAATGTAGCAAAACCCATGAGTGCAAGTTGACGAACGGAAAGCAAATTGTATGCAAGGGACTCAACAAGCATGACTTTCTCGATCGTTAGATCATGAGAAATGACAAACTTGCCAAGACCCAATACCTTAGAATGTGATGCATCACCCCACTCGACATTGGTGGGCATAGATGGAATCTCTTGCACGTCCACCACCAAGTCCTTGCTCCCGGTCATATGATTTGTTGCTCCGCTATCGAGCAACCATGATCCCCCACTGGAAGCAAACACCTACAAGAGATCAATGCTTGGTTTTAGGTACCCATTTAGTAATGGGTCCTTTGATGTTAGTAACAAGGGTCTTGGGGACCCAAATGGACCATTCAATGTACTCATAAGAAGAACCAACAAATTTAGCAAAGACATGTCCATCACTAGCACGGCACAACACATATGACGGGTTAAAGTCGCCGACTTTGTTTGAGGAAATGCTTTTGCCCTTTTGGACATCAACTCCCTTCACTTTTTCCTTCTTCTCCTTAGGAGCACCCTCTCCCTCTTCCACAAACATTTGTTTGAGAGGGGGAGGACGTTTGGTCTTGTTGTTCTTCTTCTTGCTCTTGGTCTTGGGTGCAAACCCAATTCCTTCTTTGGCCACAACTTCCTTTTGATTGCTCAAAAGGTCATTGAGGTTCTTCTCACCTTGAATGCAAGTCACAAGGCCTTTCTCAAGTTGATCCTTCAACTTGGCATTCTCCTCCACAAGATGCACATGCTCACAACACGGGTTAGTAGCACATGCATTATCAATTAATACCATATGAGGAAAGGTGGCCTTTTCCTTGATTAGCTTGACTTGGAGTTGAGCATGAGACTCTTTGAGGTTAGCATGAGTACCCATCAAGACTTTGTGGGCCATGTCAGGTATCTCAAACTCCTCTTTGAGTTTAGCATGATCAACCCCAAGTTTAGCCTTCTCGGAGGTTAGCACACAAGACACGACAAGAGCATGATCAAGATCTTTCTTTAACTTAGCATGGTCATCATTGTGTGACTCCTCAAGAGTCAAACGATGCACACGCTCTTCCTCAAGAGCATTAGAGAGATCCGATATTTCATCGGCATAGTCACGACTATGACCTTCCATCTTGGAGATGGTTTCTTCGTGAGCCTCGATCATGTCATTGGCCTCACCAAGTTGTTCCAAGAGAGCAACAAAGTGCTTCTTGGACTTACCCTTGAGCTTGTTCATAAAAGACTCAAATTCATTCACTTCCTCATTATACTCAACATGTTCATCAATGCAATCCTCCAAGGAGGGATTAGTAATGATGGTGGTTGTGATGTTGGGGGTTACCTTGTTTGAAGCTTTAGCCATGAGGCATTTGGCGGTGATGTTTTCATTGGGTGAATCAAAGAGAGACACCTGGGAAGGAGTAGCAATGGCAACGGATGCCATGGCCATAGCTTCTTCATTTTCATCATCATCGTCATTCTCTTGGTATTCTTCTTGAAACACCAACCCACGAGTGGGAGTCTTCTTGGCGAAGTTGTTCTTGTTTGGGAAGGACTTGGCTTTGTCTTTTCTGATGAACTTGCCACCATTGTCTTCCCGCTTCTCGTAAGGACAATCCGCAACGGAATGGCTCACATTGCCACAGTTGAAGCAAGTTCTAGCTCGTTGCTTGCCCTTGACGCCACTTGAGTTGTTCTTGTTGAAGTTGGGTCTTGAACTCTTCTTGCTCCAAAATTGTCTTGAAGCAAGGGCCATGTGCTCATGGTAATCAAATTTGGTGTCTTCAGGGTTGCTTTCCTCATCTTCAACTTCTTCCTCTTCTTCCATAATAACCTTGGACTTCAAAGCAAGGTTGGGCTTCTTTGCCCTTTGAGAACGGAGCACCGCATTGTCGGCGGTCTTGTCTAAGATGCTCATTGCAACGAACTCATCCAACACTTCACTTGAGGTCATGGAGTGGAAGTCCGGTCGTTGACGAATGACGGAGGACATGGCCTTGTTGTAAGGCATCATGGCCTTGAGGAACTTTCGCTTGATCCAATTGTCATCCGTGTCCTTGCTTCCATGATCTCAGAGTGCGACCGGGAGTTTGGTCACTCTTAAAAATAGCTCACGAGGTTCTTCATCTTCTTTCATTGCAAACTCATCGGCTTCATCTTGCACCACTTCATAGTTGGAGCGTTGAATGCTAGCACTTCCACGATAGAGACCCTCGACACATTTCCATGCTTTCTTAGCCATGACATGCGGTCGAAGGTGAGGAAGATCTTCGGGAAGGATAACATCTTGGATGATGAAGAGAGCACTCTCATTGAATTGATTGTCCACGTCTTCTCGAGGGGTGAAGTTGCTTGGGTCATGAGGATAAAAACCTTCTTCAATGATTCTCCAAAGGTTAGTGTTCACATGTTTTAAATGACGCTTAAAGCGATAGACCCAAGAATCAAAATCTTCATGTTTCTCATATTTAGGAGGAGGTCCGGCATGATTCGAATGAGTGGATGGGATTGGCCCTCCATAAATTGGAGGTTCCACATGGGCAAAGATGCCGGTACCATTTCTACCACTAATAGAAGGACTCTTTTCAATGTTAGCTTCCCCCTTGTCGGAAGTAGCATCTGTCACCTTGTTGGTGGGATCACCCACTTTCATCGGCGAGGTAGATTGTTTAAGTCCTTCTAGGAATTCCTTAAACATGTCCTTGACCTCGGTCGTCATGGAGGTTTTCAATGTTTCCAAAGCCACACTGAATTCCTCACGTGAGATCGAGTTACCCCCATCTCCCGTAGATGAGATCGGATTCGCACCGGAGTGCTCTCCCACCTCATCTACGACACCAACCATACTCTTTGGACGGTAAAGCCCTTAAAAAGAGACGAGGCTCTGATACCAATTAAAAGGATCGATATGGTTGACTAGAGGGGGTGAATAGGCAACTAACAATTTTTAAGCTTTTCTTTACCAAATTAAACTTTGCAACAAAATCGGTTGTCTAGATGTGCAACTAAGTGAGCAACCTATATGATGCAATAACAACTAGCACACATGCAAGCAAAGGATGTAAAACAAGTAGGCTTGCAAAAGTAAAGGCACGAAGTAACCAAAGTGGAGCCGGTGGAGACGAGGATGTGTTACCGGAGTTCCTTCCTTTTAAGGGGAAGTACGTCTCCGTTAGAGCGGTGTGGAGGCACAATGCTCCCCAAGAAGCCACTAGGGCCACCGTATTCTCCTCACACCCTCACACAATGCGAGATGCCGTGATTCCACTATTGGTGCCCTTGAAGGCGGCGACCGAACCTTTACAAACAAGATTGGAGCTATCTCCACAACACTTGGAGGCTCCCAACAACACCACAAAGCTTCACCACAATGGAGTATGGCTTCGAGGTGACCTCAACCGTCTAGGGTGCTCAACACCCAAGAGTAACAAGATCCGCTAGGGATAAGTGGGGGGAATCAAATTTCTCTTGGTGGAAGTGTAGATCTGGGCCTTCTCAAATAATCCCGAGCAAATCAACAAGTTTGATTGGCTAGGGAGAGAGATCGGGCGAAAATGGAGCTTGGAGCAACAATGGAGCTTTGGGTGAAAGAGGTAGGTCAACTTGGAGGAAGAAGACACCTTTATATAGTGGGGGAACAATTCCAACTGTTACCTGACTGTCCATCCCCGCACAGAGCGGTACCACCGCTAGGGCAGGGCGGTACTACAGCTGAGAGCGGTACTACCGCTCCCTACCCAGCGGTACTACCGCGCTGGTGAGGAAGACAGGGCCCTGGCCCCAGAGCGGTACTACTGCGGGAGGAGAGCGGTACTACCGCTTGCAGCGGTACTACCGCTCCTACTACCGCACCTAGTACCGCAAAACCCGACACGAGAAAACACCGGTCTCGAATCGAGGCGGTAGTAGCGCGGAACAGCTGCGGTACTACGGCCGAAGCCCGCGAGCGGTACTACCACCCTGCTGAGCGGTACTACCGCCCTGCTGAGCGGTACTACCGCTGAGAGCGGTACTACCGTTTCATGGAGCGGTACTACCGCTGGAGGGCTTCGGCGGTACTACCGCTTTAGACCACGGTACTACTGCTGGCACAGGACGAAGCAGGTACGGAAGGAAAGGGGGCAGCTCCAAAGGTGCGAAAGGAAGACGACGGGTGTGATAGGGATGTGTACGTGTTGATTCCACCCTAGTCTTACCAAAGCGGATCCCCTCTTGATAGTACGGTGACTCCTACGAAACTAGTCCACCAACAACGGCGAAGGAGCTACACCGCCTTGAATAAAACACCGAGGGGAGGA
Organism: Aegilops speltoides; assembly: GCA_021437245.1. Classification (NCBI taxonomy): domain Eukaryota; kingdom Viridiplantae; phylum Streptophyta; class Magnoliopsida; order Poales; family Poaceae; genus Aegilops; species Aegilops speltoides. The sequence goes on along the minus strand of CM038142.1, from coordinate 126,571,245 downwards.
AATCGTCTCGTGCCAATGGATGAATCTCTGAAAGAACTTAACGCACATGATTAGTCCGCAAAAGCATTGTCATCAATCACCAAAACCACTTGGGGATAAATATGCCCTAACAATCTCCCCCTTTTTGGTGGATCGATGACAATACGGGATTTGCACAAGCATGATATAGAGTAAGCGTACAAACCCCACCGTCCTAAAATGTAGAGGGGCTCCCCCTAGATGTGTGCTATCTAGATAAGTGCTTTGGACTGCACGGCACACATACTAGGATCAACGCTCCCCCTACATTTTAGAGACCAGCAATCTAAGCAAGGTATATGAGAGCAGCATAGATGATATAACAAGAAAAGCAAGCAACTCATAAGCTAGATAGTGACATAGATAATGATACTGGAAAGATAAGGTAGCATATGTCTCACACCATATGACTCAAACTTAGGTCTCATAGACAAACCAACCAAAGCAAATGCGAGGAAAACACGAACACAAGAGACGGAAGACACAAATCGCAAATCCCTAAACTCTCTCCCCCTTTGGCATCGAGATGCCAAAAAGGAAAGGGAGTGTTGCTACGGCTCCAGGTGATAGCAGTAGACGGACACACACATCAGATGTCAGCAGGATCATCTGTGCCACCGTCGTCAGTCTGGAAGTGCTCAGCATCAGAATCGGTCCATGGGCAATGCTGCTGAATCCACTCCTCCTCCTCGATGCTGGTCCTCGATCCACTGCTGATCAGAAGCACCAAACCGACGATGAGCTCCTTGTGGCGACCTCGAGCCTTCTTCTCGGCCACATGAGTCATGTACTGACCGTGAGCCTCCATGCAGAACAACTTCTTCATCTTAGACTTGAGCTTCTTTGCCCAAGAGGGCTCTGCCTCAGAAGGCATGTAGTCATCATCATCATCATCAGCCCCAGTCTCCTCCTCGATCTCCATGGCAGTAGCAGATGAAGGAATTCCAGTCCTAGGGGCCTGAGTGCCCAAGTTATCCTTCTTCCTCAGACGTTTGACATCGTGAGAGATTAACTCTCCAGTCTCCAGTATCACCTTGGGATAGACACGATCCCAGGCCTTCTCAATGAGCAGCATGATGAACGGACCATAAATCGGGCACTTGCGCCGAGAGATAGCGAGATGCAGCTCGCACCACATAACATGAGAGATATCCAAGGACTCTCCAGTGTGCTGTCCCTTCTCACGCTGGCAGAAAAGAAGCATGTCCACGAGATAAGAGTGAACCTGGTCTAGATTCCGGATATGAGGGAAAAGAGTCTCTCTGAAGATGTGGTGAAGGATATCCAGATAGGCAGGCAGCTCATAGGTTTCCTTCTTTGTCTCAGGGTTGATCCTCAGAGTGCAGTAGGGCTAGAGAGCTTGCTTGTGAGTGGCATTGGGGCGGCCGTGAGGGCGAAAGCCGACAGGAGACTCAAGACCTAGATCTTGCACCCCAATCAACTGCATGAATGCTTTCCACTTGACTGAAAGCAACTTGCCATTGGTCATCCAGGTGAGTGTCCTGTCCTCATCAGTCCCAAGGTGAACCGTGGCATAGAATTGGGCCACCATATCAGCATCAAAGTCCTTGTTGAATTTCATGATCCCAAGAATGTTCAGTTGAGTGAACATCTGTAGAGCTTCACCAAAGTAGTCAGGGTCTTGCTCCATATGGTCGGTGTCGATGGAGTGCATGTTGACATAGAGATTCTTCTTGGCTTTGAGAACATCGAAGAAGATGGCAAACTGGAACCTGTTCCAGAACGGGCGGTTGACCAAAGTGGGATCTTGGTCAGCCTCATACGGGTTGCGGCGGCGCCTTGCCCAGAACTCCTTTGGCTGCATTTCTGGCACGGTTTTGCCTGGCTTTGGCTTGACCCCAGGCTTCTTCTGGAGTTGAGGTGGAGGTGGAGGTGGAGCACTTGAAGAACCTCCGGCAGGCTCGGTGGTGCGGTAGCGCTTGGACGTGGCACGACCGGGGTTGACACGATGAGCCTGTTGCTTAGGGACCTCATCACCTGGAACCACACACAAGAACACGCAAACAACCAGAAAGAACGAGCATAAGCCACAAAACACGAGCAAAAAGGATCACTGACAGGTAGAAGCATAGTGGAAGTTGGTAGGGAGCGGTAGTACCGCGACCTGCTAGCGGTAGTACCGCTCCAAGCGGTAGTACCGCTCCACAGGGAGCGGTAGTACCGCTCCAAGCGGTAGTACCGCTCCACAGGGAGCGGTAGTACCGCTCCAAGCGGTAGTACCACCCTGGAGAGGGCGGTAGTACCGCTCGAGACGGGAAACAACAGTTTCCTACTACCGTGGTCGATCCGCACTACCGCCCTACCAAATTCAAAAATACTCCACCAAACATCAATCCAAACTGCCTAGAAGCATTCTCCATCCTACTCAAGCCTAGATTTGGCCAAAATCTAGAGATGCAATCACATCGCTTCCCTAAGATGCTAGATTGGAAATCTAGACAAGAAGAACGAGGAACGGGGAAATACCGCATCCATGGCAAGAGGACAAGGTGGGGATCGTCTCCACCGAAGGAAATGGAGAGGGACGCCCCAGAGAGGGACAACCACCGGAGCCCTCCCGCGGCGCCGGTTGCTGGAGAGAGAGGAACAGACAAGGGGGCGTGCGAATGGGTATGGGGGAGAAGAAACTCCCCTGCCCGAGATAACCTCAGCCAGCCACACAAAGTGGTACCACGCCGAGGCGGTAGTACCGCTTGGAGCGGTAGCGCTTGCCAGTAGCGGTAGTACCGCCAGAAACCAAAAAATTGCCTCTAGACTAAAACTGAAGCACAACAAAAAGGAATGGAAAGCAAGGACAAGAAAAAGGACCAACACGGCAACACACACACTAACCAAGATCCAGAACCCACTCCTTCAAGACAACCACACGAAAGAAGAGCGAGCTCTGGCCTCTCTCAAGAGAGGGCGGTGCCCGGAGCCACCTATGTTTGAGTCAATTGGTATGGCACCGCGAAGAATTATCCTTGGGACCATGACCAAAACTCGTCTTTGAAGCACAAGTACCATCAAAAATGGCTAATGTGAAAGAGTTGATCGTTTTATGCATAATGGGGGAGGGAGAGTTCATTGAGAGAACAACACTCCCCTTATGTCCATGCCTACACCTAAACTAGACAACAAGTTGAGTCCGTGGGGGTGCACGGGTTCAAGTCACATTGCTCAAATCAATGATATTTAGCTCATGCCTTAACTCGCTAAATCTTGCTTCATCCAAGGGCTTCGTGAAAATATCTACAAGGTTATCATGAGTGTTGACATACTTGAGCTCGATCTCCCCTCGCCTAATGTGATCCCGATGAAATGATACTCAATCTCAATGTGCTTCGCCTTGAAGTGTTGCACCGGGTTGAGAGAAATCTTGATGGCACTTTCATTATCACACCAGAGAGGCACTTTGTCACAAATGACACCGCACTCCTTTAAAGTTTGCCTCATCCATAGGAGTTGAGCACAACAACTACCGCCGCCACATACTCCGCTTCGTGGACGAGAGAGACACACAACTTTGCTTCTTGGAAGACCAACTTACCAAAGAGCAACCAAGAAATTGGCACCCTCCTAAGTGTACTTCCTATCCACTTTGTCTCCGCCTAATCAGAATCGGTGAAACCTTCAAGCTTGAAGTTTGCTCCTCTTGGGTACCATAAGCCAAAGTTTGGGGTATGAGCCAAATATCGAAGATTCGCTGACCGCCACATAGTGACTTTCCTTTGGTGCGGCTTGAAAACGCACACATCCCCACACTCAACATGATATCCGGTCTAGATGCACACAGGTAAAGCAAGGAGCCAATCATGGAGCGATATACCTTTTGATCCACCGGTTTACCATTGGGATCGATGTCAAGTTGGCACTTGGTAGGCATTGGTGTAGTAGCCGGCTTGACATCACTTAGCTTGAATCTTTTAAGCATGTCTTGAGTGTATTTGGCTTGTTTGATGAAGGTTCCTTCTCTTCTTTGTTTGATGTCAAAACCAAGGAAGAACTTCAACTCTCCCATCGAAGACATCTTGAACTTGGAGGTCATGAGAGCGGCAAATTCCTCATTAAAAGCTTTGTTAGGAGAAACAAAGATAATATCATCAACATATAGTTGGCATACAAACAACTCCCCTTTGACCTTCTTAGTAAAAAGAGTGGGATCGATTTGTCCTACTTCAAATCCACGATCTTGTAGCAACTCGGTAAGGTGGTCATACCACACATGTGGGGCTTGTTTAAGGCCACAGAGTGCCTTATCGAGTTGATACACATGATCAGGGAAGTAGGGGTCCTCGAACCCGGGGGGTTGCTTGACATAGACCAACTCATTAATAGGACCATTTAGAAAAGCACTTTTCACATCCATTTGTTGCAACTTAAAGTTGTGATGAGAAGCATAAGCAATCAACAAGCGAATGGATTCAAGACGAGCAACGGGAGCAAAGGTTTCACCGTAGTCGATACCCTCGACTTGGGAGTAGCCTTGTGCTACCAATCTTGCCTTGTTGCGAACAATGTTCCCATGAGCATCTTGCTTGTTCTTGAAGATCCATTTGGTCCCAATGACGTTGTGGTCTCCCAATGGTCTTGGCACCAATCTCCATACTTTGTTGTACTCGAAGTTGTTGAGTTCTTCATGCATGGCATTGAGCCAATCCGAGTCTTCGAGCACCTCATAGACCTTTTGGGGTTCAACACAAGAGACCAACGCGTGATGTTCACAATAGTTTGCTAATTGTCTACGAGTGCTTACCCCCTTTCTTAGGCTTCCAACCACATTTTCCATGAGATGGCCTTGGGTGGTGAGCTTGGAAGCAATCTTCGCCAAGACGACGCCTAATTCCTCCTCGGATGTGGAAGGAGGAGGGTTGACTTGATCATCTTGAGCACCGTCTTGAGCTTGTTCTTGATCTTGAGCTTGCTCTTGATCTTGAACTTGCTCGAGGGGGAGAACTTGACCTTGGGCATCATTTAGAGGTTCACCACCATCTTGAGGTTGATCTTGCCCTTGGTCTTGTTCACAAGGTTGAGGGCCTTCACTTTGTTCTTCGGAAGCGTGTGGGTCTTGATGAGGTGTTGGCTCTACTTGAGTAGAGCATTGTCCTTCTCCTTCGCCCACAAGGGGTTCCTCAATGGGTAGAATTTGACCAATACCCATTCTTCTTATGGCTTGGGGAGGAATTTCATCACCTACATCACAAGTACCACTTTGCTCCACTTGGGAGCAAGTTATTTTCGTCAAACTCCACGTTACATCGCCTCCTCAATGAGTCCGTGGACTTGTTGAGGACACGGTAAGCATGAGAGTTTGTAGCATAACCAACAAATATGCCCTCATGAGCTCTAGCCTCAAATTTAGACAAATGAACACCTTTCTTGAGAATGAAACACTTACAACCGAACACTCGGAAGTACTTGAGGTTGGGCTTGTTGCCGGTGAGTATCTCATAAGGAGTCTTGTTCAAGCCTTTGCGAAGATAGAGCCGATTGAATGCATGACATGCGGTGTTGATGGCTTCGGCCCAAAAGTTGTATGGAGACTTGAACTCCGCCATCATGGTCCTAGCCGCATCCATCAACATCCGGTTCTTCCTCTCCGCCACACCATTTTTTGAGGGGTGTATGGAGCAGAATATTGGTGCTTGATCCCCTCATCACTAAGAAACTCATCCAAGGTGTAGTTCTTGAACTCGGTGCCGTTGTCACTTCTTATAGTCAAGATCTTTGCATTGTGTTGACGTTGAGCTTCATTTGCAAAGTCGATGACGGTTTGTTGAGTCTCACTCTTCCTCTTGAAGAAGTATACCCAAGTGTATCTTGAATAGTCATCCACAATCACCAAGCAATACTTTCTTCCGCCAAGACTATCAAAAGATGGAGGCCCAAAGAGATCCATGTGAAGGAGCTCCAAGGGTCTCTTCGAGTAGATGATGGTTGATGGAGGGTGAGCCTTTTCATGAAGCTTTCCTTCGATACAAGCACTGCAAGCACGATCTTTGGCAAAACTAACATTTGTTAGTCCACGGACATGGTCTCGCTTGAGAAGACTTTGCAAAGATCTCATATTGACGTGGGCTAAACGGTGATGCCAAAGCCACCCCACGTCAACTTTAGCCATTAGGCATGTCGCGGTCTTAGTGGGTTGCTCTGAAAAGTTAATCACATAGAGACCGTTCTCGACATGCCCAACAAAGGCTACTTTAAGAGTCTTGCTCCACAAGAGGGCCACGGTATCAATGTCAAAGAATGTAGCAAAACCCATGAGTGCAAGTTGACGAACGGAAAGCAAATTGTATGCAAGGGACTCAACAAGCATGACTTTCTCGATCGTTAGATCATGAGAAATGACAACCTTGCCAAGACCCAATACCTTAGAATGTGATGCATCACCCCACTCGACATTGGTGGGCATAGATGGAATCTCTTGCACGTCCACCACCAAGTCCTTGCTCGCGGTCATATGATTTGTTGCTCCACTATCGAGCAACCATGATCCCCCACTGGAAGCAAACACCTACAAGAGATCAATGCTTGGTTTTAGATACCCATTTAGTAATGGGTCCTTTGATGTTAGTAACAAGGGTCTTGGGAACCCAAATGGACCATTCAATGTACTCATAAGAAGAACCAACAAATTTAGCAAAGACATGTCCATCACTGGCACGGCACAACACATATGACGGGTTAAAGTCGCCGGCTTTGTTTGAGGAAATGCTTTTGCCCTTTTGGACATCAACTCCCTTCACTTTTTCCTTCTTCTCCTTAGGAGAACCCTCTCCCTCTTTCACAAACATTTGTTTGAGAGGGGGAGGACGTTTGGCCTTGTTGTTCTTCTTCTTGTTCTTGGTCTTGGGTGCAAACCCAATTCCTTCTTTGGCCACAACTTCCTTTTGATTGCTCAAAAGGTCATTGAGGTTCTTCTCACCTTGAATGCAAGTCACAAGGCCTTTCTCAAGTTGATCCTTCAACTTGGCATTCTCTCCTCCACAAGATGCACGTGCTCACAACACGGGTTAGTAGCACATGCATTATCAATTAATACCATGTGAGGAAAGGTGGCCTTTTCCTTGATTAGCTTGACTTGGAGTTGAGCATGAGACTCTTTGAGGTTAGCATGAGTACCCATCAAGACTTTGTGGGCCTTGTCAAGTATCTCAAACTCCTCTTTGAGTTTAGCATGATCAACCCCAAGTTTAGCCTTCTCGGAGGTTAGCACACGAGACACGACAAGAGCATGATCAAGATCTTTCTTTAACTTAGCATGGTCATCATTGTGTGACTCCTCAAGAGTCAAATGATGCACACGCTCTTCCTCAAGAGCATTAGAGAGATCTGATATTTCATCGGCATAGTCACGACTATGACCTTCCATCTTGGAGATGGTTTCTTCGTGAGCCTCGATCATGTCATTGGCCTCACCAAGTTGTTCCAAGAGAGCAACAAAGTGCTTCTTGGACTTACCCTTGAGCTTGTACATAAAAGACTCAAATTCATTCACTTCCTCATTAGACTCAACATGTTCATCAATGCAATCCTCCAAGGAGGGATTAGTAATGATGGTGGTTGTGATGTTGGGTGTCGGTGTCAAAACCGGCGGATCTCGGGTAGGGGGTCCCAAACTGTGCGTCTAGGCGGATGGTAACAGGAGACGAGGGACACAATGTTTTACCTGTGTTCAGCCCTCTCGATGGAGGTAATACCCTACGCCCCGCTTGATTAATATTGATGATATGAGTAGTACAAGAGTAGATCTACCACGAGATCAATGAGGCTAAACCCTAGAAGCTAGCCTATGGTATTATTGTTGAGATGTAATGTTATGTCCTCGGACTACGGCCCTCCGGTTTATATAGACACCGGAGAGGCTAGGGTTACACGTAGTCGGTTACAATGGTAGGAGATCTACATATCCGTATTGCCAAGCTTGCCTTCCACGCCAAGTAAAGTACCTTCCTGACACGAGCCGAGTCTTCAATCTTCTATCTTCGTAGTCCGGGAGTCCGGCGGATATCGATAGTCCGCCATCCGGACACCCCTAGTCCAGACTCCTCAAGAGCCCCGAACCAGGCTTCAATGACGATAAGTCCAGCGTGCTTGTAGTCTTCGGCGTTGCAAGGCGGGTTCTCCTTCAATTCCATGTTCTGCCAACAATGTCCGCTTTACCTCGAATCTTGGCTTCTTGGCTTCTATGCCAAATTATGGCCCTCTTCCACGCTGCCGCACGAATGCGAAAAGCCAGGAGCCTTTACATTTCACCCCTGGTTGTGCGGGTCACCACCTATTAAAGGGACAGGATCCAGATCCAAACCGCACCATCCTCCTCCTGCAGATACCTATCGAAGCGCCTCGACCAAATCCATTCCACCATGGATCGTCAACGCGCTCTTCCTCACGTGCTCCCAGCCCATCGCCGGGTGATTGGAGGAGGTGCTCTATTTCGCACAACGAGCTAGTAAAGCTCCAAAAGAGGGATGGCTCCTCCAGCCTTCATGGTTCCGGTCCGAGCGACTGGTTACTTATCGGGAGGGAGCCAGCGGAGGACAACCCAAACCCCAACAAGGGGAGCGGTGTGCTTTGTCCCTTATCTAATAAGGGGCTCGGGTTTCAATACACACGTTCCTCCGCGGGCTCCTGAAGTTCTATGGACTTCAGCTCCATCACCTCACGCCCGCTTCTGTGTTGCACATCGCGGGCTACGTAGCTCTTTGCGAGCTATTCCTGGGCATCGAGCCCCATTTCGCATTGTGGAAGAGGCTATTCTGCCTCGTACCCCGTTCTCACCAAGGGTCCATATATCAAGTGGGCGGCGCCGAAATATGGTGCATCGCTGGGACCGGATACCTATCCGGCACCCCCAAGAGGGCGTCCGAAGACTGACCCTCGGAGTGGTTTTATATAGTAGACGCTCCGTTGCCCGACCCAGTCCGGATCGGCCTCCCGGAGTTTGATGCCGCTCCCTTGAAGAAACGCTTCAGCTGGCGCCCGCGGAGCCCCCGTTTGGAGGAAGACAAAAGCGTCCATTACCTGATGGGCCGGATAAGATTAATGGCTCATTCCGGTTTGACCATGTTCGAGTCATGGCGACGCATCGTGCAGGGTGCAGCCGCTGCAATATAGAGGCCACCCCATGTGGGATTTCAACGGGAAGACGACGCTACCGCACGGCCGTAAGGGTCGGATTTGACCGAGGATCTGGTGAAGATCCTATCCGCCTGTATAAGGGGAGAAGGAGGACTTCTTCGTCCAACCCCGTGAACGGGTTTTCTATGGTCAATCCACGAGGATGGGTAAGTGAATGCCTCAAGAGGGCTTTTACCCGTATTTTGAAGTTTAAGCTTCTCATGTTATGTCTTCGCGCAGAGTCTACGCCGGACTGTGGAGGACATGGTGAGTCCCGCCCACAGCCCGAGGACCGGAAGGTCCTCGGTCCGCCTCCAAGAGGATCCGGACCTTGGGGTGGAGCTAATCGACGGGTGTATCACCACTAAGCATTGATGATGCGCTAGTCGCCATTACGCGGACTACCCCGGCTAAGTTCGCATCCTGTGACCAAGACCAAGTCCGGACACCGTTATTTTATCCTTGCCTATTCGACCTTCGCAAATGATGCTATTTTACAGAAGCGCCATTACGGCAGAAGTCGAGCTCGCGGCGGCCGACTTACGGGGTCGGGCCGAACCAGCAGGAGGAAAGGAGCACCGTCTTGGGCGGAAGCGCCGCCACGAGGTATAGCTCGCTTTTGACCCTTACGAGCAATGTTCCGAGGAAATTTCTAAGTGCTCATGATCTTCATAGGAGAAAAGTGCTCGGCGGACTCACGAGCACAGAATCCCCAATCAACTCCCGCCAGGCTCCAACGCCCGGACTGGAGGGGGAGGCAAGCGCAAGACGCGAACCGGATCCTACTCCAACGGAAGATACCGACAGACTGTCCGCCACAACGTCGGAGGTGGAGAGCGCTATGAATCATAGACGCCGCCGGACAGTTCTTCAAGAGGCGTACTTTTCCCCTGAGGCATTGGATACCTTTAAAGCAGGGGACGCACATCTCCGGGCTGCCCAAAATGGTTTTACCAGAGCCACAGAGCAGCATGTTAAAGACATACGGGTAAGGGAAATTTAATGGTTGTATACACCAGTAGCCCCCGAGACTTAAATTAGTTATGTTAACTGATTTAAGGATCATGTAAACTTTCAGGCTCTTAACGAGAAGAACGCCCACTGTCCCGGGAGCTGCAAGATTGCAAGGCCCAACTTGAGGCCGGACTTGCTGCCGCAGAGGAGACGAAAAGACCCTCCTGGTAACACATTTGTATAAATGAATATAAGTGCTTTGCTTGGCGTGCGCGTGAGTCTAATAATGACATCAGAGGTGCTTCCAACAAGATCCGGACAGTATCACATTACGCCAGACTAAAAGTCGGCGAAAATGTGCCAACAGAGTTCAGCAGAAAGGAACAAGCTTCAAGATGCCAATGCCAAGCTCGGAGAAGAGCTGAAAGGCGCACAGGCCGAGCTGTCCGGCTCCGTCAAGGAGAATCAACGACTTTGTCGCGGCATCTATAGTAAGTGCTTGAGCGAACTCTCTAAGGAAGAAGAGTCCGGGGAGCTGCATGTCCGGACTGCCAATGGAGCAGTAAAACATCTGGGGGCAGATGGAAGAAATGGGTAAAAAGTCATCTTTTAAATCACCGACCGAATATTCCCTTAAGAACGCTAGCTTTCGGCTTCACCCAGTCCGAGGTACACATCCGGTGACCCGCAAGAATAATCGCAGAGGTGCTCCTTTACCACCTAGCCGAACAATCGGGACGAGGGGGTAAGCACAGAGCCAGCAACCCAGCTTGGCCAAAACTTAAGTCATATCGATGCATATAATGGCGAGTAAAAGGTACATGTGGAAGCATGACACATGTGTTGGGTATAAAACTCAGATAGTTGAGCTTCGAGAAGAAGCCCCAGGAATAACGAAAAGGGTGGCACTTCGTATGCATGCAAAAATGCGAAAATAGTCCCGAAGGATTTGTTAATTTTTTTAAAAAAGGATAAAAACAGAGATACAAGACAGCCGAAGTATAAAAGATTGGACGGGGTAAGGGGACGAACTCTTAGTCCGGCGCTAAGCATAGAATCGCCGGAGGCGGCTCGCTCCATGGGTTTGGCTCGAGTCGGTTGTCCGACGATTTAAGTGACGGTACGCCCGCCGGTCAAGACTTGATCAATGATGAAGGGCCTTCCCATCCGGTTTGAGCTTGTCCTTTTCTTGTCCGCCAGCGAGAACTAGTTCACCAACGTTATAGGTCTTGGCCCGTACTTCTCTCGCTTTATATCTTCGAGCCTGCTGCTGGGTAAAATGCGGAACGAGCCTTCGCGACGCCACGTTCTTCCTCCAATGTGTCCAAGCTGTCCTGCCGATCAAGCTCGGCTTCTCTTTCCTCGTACATGCGCACTCGAGGTGAGTCATGAATAATGTCGCAGGCGATCGCCTCTGCGCCGATAACATAAAAATGGTGTGAATCCGGTAGTACGGTTAGGCGTTGTCCGCAGCCCCCAGAGCACGGAGTCGAGCTCCTCGACCCATTGAGTGTCTGATTTAGTGAGTGACCTCACTAGTCTGGGTTTAATGCCGCTCATTATTAGACCGTTTGCTCTTTCCACTTGACCGCTGGTTTGAGGGTGATAGATCGACGCATAGTCGAGCTTGATGCCCATATTTTTGCACCATGCCTTGACCTCATCGGCTGTGAAGTTCGTGCCGTTATCGGTGATGATGCTATGGGGACTCCGAACGGTGTACCACTTCCGATATAAAGTCTATCACTGGTCCGGACTCGCCGCTTTTGACTGGCTTGGCCTCTATCCATTTGGTGAATTTATCCACCATGACCAACAGGTATTTTTTCTTGTGGGTTCCCCCCTTAAGGGGTCCTACCATGTCAAGCCCCTGCACCGCGAATGGCCAGTAATGGGTATGGTTTTAAGGGCGGTGGGTGGCATATGGCTCGATTAGCGAAGAGCGGCAACCGACGATCGCCGGACTAAGTCCTGTGCATCTGCCCGAGCTGTTGGCCAATAAAATCCGGTACAGAATGCCTTTCCTACCAGGGCTCGGGCTGCTGCATGGTGTCCACCTAGTCCGGCATGGATTTCAGCTAGGAGGTTTCGCCCTTCTTCTTCGGAGATACATCTTTGAAGAACTCCGGTAGTACTTTTCTTATAAAGTTCTCCCTCATGAACCTTGTAAGCCTTCGATCTCCGGACTATGCAGCGGGCCTCATTTTGGTCTTCGGGGAGCATCTGCCTAAGTAAGTAGGCCAGGAAAGGTTCTGTCCACGCGGCTATTACGGCCATTAAGTCGTGGCGGATTGTGCTAGGCTGTCTGCCGAGTCACCAATTGCGTGCGGCTTTCTCCGGTTTGTCGCTACGCACTCCTCTTCCCATAGTACGGATGGCTTGAAGAGCCTTTCCAGAAGATATTTGGAGGACAACATCACGTTTACGCACCGATCGCGCGTAATATCGGCCGCTTGGTTGTTATCTCGGCTATGTGATGGAATTCGAGTCCTTCAAACCGAAATGACATTTTCGTGACAACGCTACGATATGCTGCCATTTTCGGATCCTTGGCGCCAAAGTCTCCATTTATTTGAGATATTGCGAGGTTTGAATCCCGTGCACCTCTAGGCGTTGAATGCCCATGGAGACCGCCATCCGGAGACCATGTAATAGGGCCTCAGATTCGCTGCGTTGTTGGAGTCCGTGTACATTATTTGAAGTACATATCGATCAGATCCCCGTGGGGACGTCGAGACGACGCCAGATTTCATCCGCCAACATTTTGGAGCCGTCGAAGTGCATAGTCCAATTGGAGTATGCGCCGTACTCTTTAGGTAGTTCGGCTTCAGTCCATTCAGCGACGAAGTCGGCCAAGACTTGCGACTTTATGGCTCGTCGAGGTTTGTAGGTTATGTCAAATGGCAAGAGCTCAATGGCCCATTTCGCAATCCTGCCCGTTGCATCGCGGTTATTTATAATGTCATTGAGTGGCACTTCAGAAGCCACTGTTATCGAACACTCTTGAAAGTAGTGCCGGAGCTTCCGGGACGCCATGAACACCGCATATGCTATCTTTTGATAGTGCGGGTAACGGGATTTGCAGGGGGTTAACACAGTGGATACGTAATACACTGGTTTTTGAAGGGGGAATTTATGCCCCTCTGCTGCTTGTTCGACGACGAGGACAACGCTCACAACTTGATGTGTTGCAGCGATGTATAATAACATCGGTTCGCCTTGAGTGGGCGCAGCCATGACCGGATTTGTTGCCAATATGGCCTTTATTTCTTCGAGTCCGGCAGTGGCCGCATCCGTCCACTCGAAGTGTTCGGCGCGCCTTAGGAGGCGATAAAGAGGCAACGCCTTCTCTCCTAAACGGAGATAAACGGCTTAAGGCTGCCACGCATCCCGTTAATTTTGTATTTGCTTGAGGTCCTTCGATATCCAACTGTGATAGAGCTCGGATCTTGGCTGGATTTGCTTCGATTCCTCTACCGGATACGATGAAGCCCAGCAGGTTTCCGGCTGGTACGCCGAAAACACATTTCTCCGGATTCAGCTTAATGTCATATGCTCTGAGGTTGTCGAATGTGAGCCTCAAATCGTCTACTAAAGTTTCGACGTCCTTTGTTTTGACGACTACGTCGTCTACGTATGCCTCGACTGTTTTCCTTATCTGGGTAGCCAGACATGTTTGAATCATGCGCTGATATGTTGCGCCGGCATTTTCGAGTCCGAAGGGCATTGTGTTGAAGCAGAATGGTCCGTACGGAGTGATGAATGCCGTTGCGGCTTGGTCTGCTTCCGCCATCTTGATTATTTGATAGCCAGAGTATGCATCCAGGAAGCACAACGAATCGTGTCCTGCCGTGGCATCGATAATTTGATCGATGCGGGGGAGGGGAAAAGGGTCCTTTGGGCAAGCCTTATTGAGGTCTTTGAAGTCGACGCAGAGGCACCGTGATTTGTCCTTCTTGGTACCATTACCAAATTTGCTAGCCATCCGGATGTTTGATATCTCCGATGAATCCGCTTCCAATAACTTGGCTAGCTCTTCTCCCATTGCTTGTCTTTTGGGCTCGAAAAATCGTCAAGAGCCTGTTTGATTGGTTTGAATCCTTTTAGGATGTTTAGGCTGTGTTCGCCAACTGCGAGGGATTCCGGCATGTCCGAAGGGTGCCAAAGAAGATGTCCCAATTTTCCCGAAGGAATTCGCAAGAAGGCGGCGCCGACTTCGGGTTCAACTGTGCCCGATGGAGGCCGTCTTTGTTGGGTCCGCGGGTGGACCTGAAATTTGACTATCTCATCTGCTGGTTTGAAGGATGTGGACTTGGATCTTTTATCAAGTACCACGCCGTCCCTGTTTACCGAGAGCGAAGGCGTAAGTTCCTCTGCCGCTAAGGCTTTGATAGTGCTTCGAGGGCTAGTGCGGCCGCCTTATTTTCAGCCCGAGTGATGTGTCCGGATCACCGACGAGAGTGATTATTCCGCCGGGCCTGCATTTTGAGCTTCATGTACCCGTAATGAGGTATTGCTTGAAAAATTGTGAAAGCCTCCCGCCCTAATATGGCGGATAGCCGCTGCTGAACGGGCCACCCGAACATGACTTCTTCGGATCTGAATTGTCCGGAGAGCCGAACACCACATCGAGTGTGATTTTTCCGTGCAGCGCTTCCTGCTAGGGATTATTCCTCTGAAGGTTGTGCTGCTTCGCCAATACGGCTCCAATCGATTCCCATTTTCCGCAGGGTTTCTCGTAATGAGGTTTAATCACTGCCGCCGTCCATGAGGACCTTTGTCACGAAAGTCCGCCCACTATGGGACTAAGTACCAAAGGGGCGGGGCTCGTAGTTTGAGATGTAGGCTCGCTCGCTAGCGCGAAGGTGATAGCTGTGTCGCCCATGGATTTGCTGTTGCTACTTGGTAGACTTCGGCGAAGTTCATGGATTGTTTGTTTTCGCGTTTATTTGATGCGAAAGTCTCAAGACTGCTGACACCGTCTTGGTATTGTTGGAGTGGTTTCCGAGCCGTAAGCTCTTCACCACTTTTGGCCACCGCCGTAATATCCAACATGCTCGAAGGCTATGCGCTGGGATAGCTTCCCCGACAGAAGTTTACAGGTCCGTTGAGCCATCCCTCCAAAGACGGTTCTGCTTCCCTTCTCGGGTTTTTGTTTTTGATTTTGGCAATCGGGCCTGATTGTAAGGCGCGTTTTTACCGCTGGATCGGGTTTGGGGCTGGATTATCCTGCATTGTTTTTCGTTCTCCGAAACTTTTCGTCGACAAGATTTTTGCACTATGGACGCCAGATCAAGAAAACGCGTAATCTTGCGACGATCGATGGCGCTCAGATTCCCTTGTCCGTGCGCTTATTGCGAATATTGAGATTACGTTCTCCTCTCGGCAGTCCTTCATCCTGTCCATAACCAGAAGGAACCTGGCCCAGTAATGATGTACTGTTTCCGAGGGCTCTTGCCGAACTAGAGATAAGTCGCATATGTCGGGCCGGGAGGGTTTAACATAACCCGGATCCCTGCCCATCTTTGGGCTCAACGGCCGAGGGACTTCCGATTTCGGAAGCTTGATTTGTTGGAAACAGCCCAATGAAGTCCGGAGCGACGATGACTTTAGGTTCAATGCTCGATTAGAGTCCATACCTCCCGGAATCCGCGGGAGGGTTCGGGAGTCCGGACACAGATTGTTTTCAACAATGGCAACGAAGTTGCCGAATTGTTCTTCTACCACTTCAATGTGGTGGGTGACCTGGGAGAGTTAATCTCTCTCGATCGGTTTTAAGCCCAATCTGATTGTAGTCTGGTTGCGACTCCGGATGGGCGGCGATGCGATCCAAGAGCTCGTTAACAGACGAGAGCTCGATCGGATCTAACTGTTCGGCAGCTTTAGGGCTGACTCGAAGATTGCTTTCGACGACTTGAGAAGTCATTGCCGAAGCGACGGCCGGACAGGCGGTCATAAGGAAGCCGCCGAACCGGATTGTCTGACCGGCGGCTAGGGCCCCTCCGGTGAGGACACCGTCTTTGAAGACGGGTGGAGGCATCCGCTCTATCGGCGACGACACAGAGGAACTCTCAATGAAAGCACCAATGTCGGTGTCAAACCGCGGATCTCGGTAGGGGGTCCCGAATGTGCGCCTAGGCGGATGGTAACAGGAGACGAGGGACACAATGTTTTTACCTGTTTCGTGCCCTCTCGATGGAGGTAATACCCTACGTCCTGCTTGATTAATATTGATGATATGAGTAGTACAAGAGTAGATCTACCACGAGATCAATGAGGCTAAACCCTAGAAGCTAGCCTATGGTATGATTGTTGAGATGTAATGTTATGTCCTACGGACTACGGCCCTCCGGTTTATATAGACACCGGAGAGGCTAGGGTTATACAGAGTCGGTTACAATGGTAGGAGATCTACATATCCGTATTGCCAAGCTTGCCTTCCACGCCAAGTAAAGTACCTTCCGGACACGAGCCGGAGTCTTCAATCTTCTATCTTCGTAGACTGGGAGTCCGGCGGATATCGATAGTCCGACCATCCGGACACCCCCTAGTCCAGGACTCCCTCATTGGGGGTTACCTTGTTTGAAGCTTTAGCCATGAGGCATTTGGCGGTGATGTTTTCGTTGGGTGAATCAAAGAGAGACACCCGGGAAGGAGTAGCAATGGCAACGGATGCCATGTCCATAGCTTCTTCATTTTCATCATCATCGTCATTCTCTTGGTATTCTTCTTGAACCACCAACCCACGAGTGGGAGTCTTCTTGGCGAAGTTGTTCTTGTTTGGGAAGGACTTGGCTTTGTCTTTTCTGATGAACTTGCCACCATTGTCTTCCTGCTTCTCGTAAGGACAATCCGCAACGAAATGGCTCACATTGCCACAGTTGAAGCAAGTTCTAACTCGTTGCTTGCCCTTGACGCCACTTGAGTTGTTCTTGTTGAAGTTGGGTCTTGAACTCTTCTTGCTCCAAAATTGTCTTGAAGCAAGGGCCATGTGCTCATGGTAATCAAATTTGGTGTCTTCGGGGTTGCTTTCCTCATCTTCCACTTCTTCCTCTTCTTCCATAATAACCTTGGCCTTCAAAGCAAGGTTGGGCTTCTTTGCCCTTTGAGAACGGAGCACCGCATTGTCGGCGGTCTTGTCCAAGATGCTCATTGCAACGAACTCATCCAGCACTTCACTTGAGGTCATGGAGTGGAAGTCCGGTCGTTGACGAATGACGGAGGACATGGCCTTGTTGTAAGGCATCATGGCCTTGAGGAACTTTCGCTTGATCCAATTGTCATCCGTGTCCTTGCTTCCATGATGTCGGAGTGCGACCGGGAGTTTGGTCACTCTTCGAAATAGCTCACGAGGTTCTTCATCTTCTTTCATTGCAAACTCATCGGCTTCATCTTGCACCACTTCATAGTTGGAGCGTTGAATGCTAGCACTTCCATGATAGAGACTGAGGGAGTCCTGGACTAGGGGGTGTCCGGACAGCCGGACTATCATCGTCCGCCGGACTCCAAGACTACGAAGATACAAGATTGAAGACTCCGTCCCGTGTCTGGATGGGACTATCCTTGCCGTGGAAGGCAAGCTTGGTGATACGGATATGTAGATCTCCTACCATTGTAACCGACTCTGTGTAA
The DNA here is from genome assembly GCA_021437245.1 of Aegilops speltoides. Taxonomy (NCBI): domain Eukaryota; kingdom Viridiplantae; phylum Streptophyta; class Magnoliopsida; order Poales; family Poaceae; genus Aegilops; species Aegilops speltoides. The sequence continues at coordinate 126,553,518 of CM038142.1, read as the reverse complement.
CCCTAGCCTCCTCCGGTGTCTATATAAACCGGAGGGCTTTAGTCCGTAGGACACAACATACATTACAACAATCATACCATAGGCTAGCTTTAGGGTTTAGCCTCCTTGATCTCGTGGTAGATCCACTCTTGTACTACCCATATCATCAATATTAATCAAGCAGACGTAGGGTTTTACCTCCATCGAGAGGGCCCAACTCGGGTAAAACATCGTGTCCTCGCCTCCTGTTACCATCCGCCTAGACGCACAGCTCGGACCCCCTACCCGAGATCCGCCGGTTTTGACAATCGACATTGGTGCTTTCATTGAGAGTTCCTTCGTCGCCACCGATAGGCTCGGTGTCATCTTCAACCAACAACGCTGTCCAGCCGAGACTTTTCTCCCGAACAGATCTTCAGATTCGGGCGGCTTCACATCGCTGGCTAATTAAGCTTGGCCATCCGGGGCAGATCGAAGCTATGCCCCGCCGTCAGTCGATTCGAAGTCTAAACATCACGGCCGACGCCCACGGAGACTTGATCTTCGACGGGCTCTGCCACAGCCAAGCGCCACAAGATTGCTATTGCGAGGGCACGATCTAGCTCTGCCACCGAACAGTGCCTTGATGGCCGCACGCGAATCCGCTCCGGCCTTTAGTCCGGAGCCGATAGCCCAGATCGAGGATCGGTTGGACACCAACTCGGGGGCTTCAACTTCCACGACGATGGAGCCGAACACTAATCTTGTCCCTCGCGAAACTTGTGATTCCGAGGTGCCGGACTCCTTGCCGGACTCCGGACCTCCCACGCCCCTACCAAACGAATCGGATTGGGCGCCGGTTATGGGATTCACCGCCATGACATCTTCCAATACTCCTCAGAACGCCCGAGACCGACGCCCGAAGATTTCCAGCTACTCCGAAGTTTCGTGCAGGATTTGTTTGGTTTGTTGCATCATTTGCATTGCATCATGCCATCATGTCATTTATTTTTTTTAAACTCAACTAAATAAATCGTATGGATTTTTCGATCCATTTAAATCGAGGGAATTCACTTGTGATTTCTCTTTATAACATATTAAGGCCTCTCAATATTATTAGGGAGCTAAATTAATATTCCACTAATTCGGAATCACCCATAAACACACTTGCAAAATAATGTCGTTCCTGTTCTGCTTCAAGTTTGGTCTCCAACCTTGCCATGTATTCTTTCGCCATTTTCCGGAGCCCCACCTAAATCCTCAACATTTTTGGACACTTCAAAAACCAAGTCCTAGTTCAAACCCATTTGAATTAAATTCAAATGAGTTTGAATTTAAATCTTTCAATCGTGGCCTTTCTATTTTTCTTGGATCAAGCTCATTTTTATGAGTCCGGGGAAATTGACCGCATGCGCAAATTCTTTCCTTAACCCTCTCTTTTTTCTTCTCTCTAATTTGTTTTCTTCTAAAGGAAATAAGGGATTAGCCAGAGAGAGGGATGCAGCCAGCCCAACAGCCTTGCAGCCCAGCAACCAGGCCAGCCCATTTGCATCATGGCCCAGCCGCGCCCCTCCTAACCCTAGCCCGACCGGTCCAAACATCTCTCCCGATCCCCATCTCTACCTCTCATTCCTCCCTGTGCCACCACACGCACGGGAACAACTCCTGCTTCCTTCCTCATCGCCCTCGCTTTACCCCGCGCCCGAGCGCCTCCTCCGCGAGCTCGCCTGCCCGCACGGCCATGGCGCTGCCGGCCTTCATGGTTCCCCCGTGCCCTGCTCTGCCTCGACATTCGCTCCAGCTCCAGCACCCTCTAGCGTCGCCTCCCTTCCTCTCCTGTGCCGCAGCGCTCAGCCTCCTCCCTGAGCTCCGGCTCCCTTCGTCCATGGCGCCGCTGCCTCGCCCGAGCCCTTTGCTCAACCAAGAGCTCGGCAACTCCGACGCCTCTGCATCTTCCAGCCGAACGCCCGTCTCCCTTGCGCGTTTGCTCCTCCGCCATGGCCGCCTCCCTCTGCTGCCAGTCCAACCACGTCCGTGGCGTGGGCCGCTTGGCCTGCTCGTCGCCATGTCTCCACCTCGTCGGGCCTTCTCTGCTGCCCTCCGCCTCGCCAAGTCCCGCTGATGCCTGCCTGCACCTCCTCGCCCCATGCCGCCCCTGCCGCCTCCTTGCCTCGCTTGGCCCTCTTCTCGCATGACCCGTTGGACCTCGCTGCCTCAGATCTCCTTGTCGCATGTCTGCGACCACCAGGAGCTCCGCCGCGCCTCGAGCCTCCTCTGCTCGAGCTCCACCTCCTACGCACCCCGATGGCACTAATGCCATCTCTGCTGCTTTGTGCCGTTGGCCACCTGCTTGCCTTGGGCCCCGGTGTAGCCTCCCCGTGTACCTGCAGCCACTGCTGACCTCCTGAAGATCAGGACCCGAGACCCGGGCGCTCCGCTGCTAGTTCCATGGATGTCAAGTACATCTACGTTGACCCTGGATGTCTACGACCGTGTACCACTACCGTCGCAAGAAGCTTGACCGGCGAGTCCAAAGACCCCAAGTACCACGACACCGTCGACATGAACATCTACGAAAACGTGTACAACTACCGTCGCCACGTGAACAACGACTTCCACTACGTCGCGTACGACTACTTCCCACAACGACCCGTGAACGTCTACCTCCACTACGGCCCGTCAACGACTACTTTCCGCTCCGAACTCGAACCGCTCCAAAAACGCACGCTTCGAAGGTATAACCCGAGACGACCGCCCGTGAATGAATGCATGTTGTATGAGATGTTTGTGTTTGCACCGTGCCCGAATTGTTCCTTGCACGTTCGCCGTAAGCCATGCCACCATTATGTGGGACACCCGGAATCCAGGATCACCCCACCATCTTGCATGACTTGTTCACGCCCACTTCTTTTGCACCGGTATCTCCGTGAGCTACCGGAAATGATATGTTGTCGTGGCACCATTTTTGTTTCGCCGCCGTGGCACCCTTTTCGTTCCGCCATGGCGACCAAATGCTCCTTATCATGCTCATGTCAACATTTTCATAAAAATTGCATAAAACTTGCATATGTCATCCGCATCATGATAACAACATTTAAAATGTTTAAACTTGTTGTTGCATTAAATTGCTAAATACATATGGGGTTTTCCGGAATTATCGTTTGTTATTTCTGGCCTCATTTAAATTGCCTAAAATGTGTAGTTTACTTATGCTTCACCTCTTGCCATGTTAACCAACATTTAATCTTGTCTTGTTCATAACCGAGAGAGAACTAAATAATTGATGTGGTGTTCCGTCAATATGCAACTCGTTGCATATTGAGCTCCACTTAATTTGTAGTATTGTTTGTGCACTTTGCCATGCCATGCCTCATTAAACCGGACATGCATCATATTTGTTTGTGCATCATGACATGTTCACGCTTGTGTGTTTACTATGTTGTTTGCTTCTTTCTGGTTTGCTTCTCTCGTTAGCTTCGGTTTCGTTCCGGAGTTGTGAGGATTCGTTCGTCTACGACCGTTTGTCTTCTTCATGGAATCGTTCTTCTTCCTAGCGGGATCTCAGGCAAGATGGCCATACCCTCGAAATCACTACTATCTTTGCTATGCTAGTTTGCTCGCTCTTTTGCTATGCCAATGCTACGATGCCTACCATTTGCTTGTCAGCCTCCCAAATTGCCATGTCAAACCTCTAACCCACCATGTCCTAGCAAACCGTTGTTTGGCTATGTTACCGCTTTGCTCAGCCCCTCTTATAGCGTTGTTAGTTGCAGGTGAAGATGAAGTTTGTTCCTTGTTGGAACATGGAGATGTTGTTCCTTGTTGGAACATGTTTACTTGTTGGGATATCACAATATCTCTTATTTAATTAATGCACCTATATACTTGGTAAAGGGTGGAAGGCTCGGCCTTATGCCTGGTGTTTTGTTCCACTCTTGCCGCCCTAGTTTCCGTCATACCAGTGTTATGTTCCCGGGTGATTTATGGGACCCCCTTGAGAGTTCGCTTTGAATAAAACTCCTCCAGCAAGGCCCAACCTTGGTTTTACCATTTGCCTACCTAAGCCTTTTTCCCTTGGGTTCTGCAGACTCAAGGGTCATCTTTATTTTAACCCCTCGGGCGGTGCTCCTCCGGTGTTGGTCCAAACCGAAGCGATGTCCGGCGCCTCCTGGGCAACCAGGGTCTATGCCAACCCGACGTCTGGCTCATTCGGTGTGCCCTGAGAACGAGATATGTGCAGCTCCTATCGGGATTTGTCGGCACATCCGGGCGGCTTTGCTGGTTTTGTTTTACCTTTGTCGAAATGTCTTGATGTACCGGGATACCGAGTCTGATCGGAGTGTCTCGGGTGAAGGTCTATTCCTTCGTTGATCGCGAGAGCTTGTCATGGGCTAAGTTGGGACACCCCGCAGGTATAAACTTTCGAGAGCCGTGCCCGCGGTTATGTGGCAGATGGGAATTTGTTAATGTCCGGTTGTAGATAACTTGACACCAGATCCAAATTAAAACGCATCAACCGCGTGTGTAACCCTGATGGTCTCTTCTCGGCGGAGTCCGGGAAGTGAACACGGTGTTGGAGTTATGTTTGACTTAAGTAGTTTCAGGATCACTTCTTGATCGCTACTAGCTTCACGACCGTGCCTTGCTTCTCTTCTCGCTCTCTTTTGCGATTGTAGCCACCACATATGCTAGTCGCTTGCTGCAGCTCCACCTCATTACTACATCCTTCCTATAAGCTTAAATAGTCTTGATCTCGCGGGTGCGAGATTGCTGAGTCCCCGTGGCTCACAGATACTTCCAAAACCAGTTTGCAGGTGCCTATGTTATCGAGCAGGTGACGCAACCAAGCTCAAGGAGGAGCTCGATGAAGATCTTGCCCTTTGTGTTGTTTCGTTCTAGTTGATCAAGAGTGGAGCCCAGCTTGGGGTCGATCGGGACCTTTATCGCATTTGGGGTTCTTCTTTTATTTTGGTTCCGTAGTCGGACCTTGATTGTATCTCGATGATGTAATGCTTTATTCATGTAATTGTGTGAAGTGGCGATTGTAAGCCAACTATGTATCTCTTTCCCTTATGTATTACATGGGTTGTGTGAAGATTACCTCACTTGCGACATTGCTTTCAATGCGGTTATGCCTCTAAGTCGTGCTTCGACACGTGGGAGATATAGCCGCCTCGAGGGCGTTACAAGTTGGTAATCGAGCCTTCCCGACCTTAGGAGCCCCACCGCTTGATCGCTTTTAGCGGCCGAGTTGTGTCTAGAAAAATGTTTTGAGTCATTTAGGATTATATATATCGAGAGTTAGGAATTCTTTTACTCCCCGCCTCTTCATCGCCCGTAAGGCATCCCGACGAGAGTTTTGACTCTTCTCTTCTCAAATTTCAAAAAAAATTAGGATCACGCTGGTATCTTTGAATCGTTCCGATGGTTTTATGATGAGAACATTGTCTTGGTGCCTCCCCGTCGGGGTTTAGTGGAAGTGTCCCGGGTGTTGAGCTCGAGGTGTTGTCGCCATAATTTTATCGCTGCAGTTCGAATACCGAGTTTAGTACGCCGACATCGAAAATCTCTTTTATGCAGCTTGTTGGTGAGATAACCCGATAACCCAAGATCGAGGTGAGTACGGAGTATTGCCATGACTCGTATAACGGATGCTTTTCGAAGGTTGAGGTACACGATTTCCGAAGGTTTCTTGGTTATGTGTTGACGGATGGATACAGCTAGATGTAGGGATTGTTAGTTTGTGTGAGATATATTGCTTCCCCTGTATCCCCAACACCTGATTGCATAACCGGAAAATTTCGGGAGTTTCATAGGTGGGAATTCAAGTAGCTCTTAGGATATCTTTCCGACGGATGTATGATATGAAATTGGGGTTCGACGTCTAGTGGTCCGCCTATTCACGGTTGGTTTTATAGTGGTCTCGTTGTGTCTTAAAGAGTCCTTGGCTATGCCGACTCGGGGACACTTCAGATGTCATGTGCACTTGCCTTGTACATGATGGTGCTGTCTGATCGAGCCTGTAGGCCCCACCACGAAAACTTCTGGACGAAATCTCTATCATATGTTTGTTCCAGCTTATTCTCGCAAGCCAGTCCTTTGTTTTTGTTTTGAGTTGTGGTATTCGAGTTGCTTCAATGTCAAGTGTTGATTTCATACCTTTCCTAAATGGTGTTCTCATACTCCGATGTGAATACTAATCCTTCTCGACAATCGAGATTGTCATGTCAATCCTTTTCAACCGGCGTGTTTCTCTTCAAGTGGATCCGATCACTTCAACATCAGCAAGACCAATTATCATTTCTTCTCAACGGTGTTTGTTTCATCCGCTCCAAGTTGCCTTTGTTTTACCCGCCCACCCACCCTTTTTCCTCAAGGACTAAGATTTCTTTACCAAGTATCCTTTTATTTTGTGAACTTTCTCCATTCTTTTCCGTCAATGTTCTTACCCGTGGTTCTCAAGAAGATGTTCTACTAGTTCGTCATTCCTCATTCCTTTCTCTTCTCCGTGGATTCAAGTCAAGTTTTGTTGATCATACCTTTTTCCTCATTTCAATGTCTTCTCATACCGTGCACCTCATTATAATTCTACTTCTTGCTATTTGTTATTCGAGTGCTCAAGATATCTCAAGATTCGTGTTTCCACTCCGCATTCGTTCAAGCTCTTTCGAGATTGGTATCTCATTCAAGTCATTTAATTCAACCGGTGCAACATCTCTTTTAAATCTTTTCAACGGTGTTCTTTTGAGTGGGCCCTAACCCACAGGTCTTTTTCCAGGATCTTACCTGACTCTTCTAATTCTTTTCGGAGTTATTCTCAAATTCATTGCAAAGTTTGACGTAAGAATGAGTTATCATTAGTCAAATGTCTTCCTCCAAGATCTTTCAAATTATTTTTCATTGTTGGCTCAACCTCTGTGTTTTTCATTCTCCCGGAGTATCTCAACAATTCATGGTGGTTCTCATCATCATTCTCAACATTTGGAGACCGAAGAAGAGTTTCTCTTAAATCTTGCTCCATTCTCTTCAAGATTCATGGTTCTAGCTTGATGCCATCCTCTCATAATTGTTTTCGATTGTGACAATTCTTTTCACCCATCCGAAGCATTTCAGGAGTCTTTTCAGTTTGATTCCTCGGAGCCAATCATCTCAGTATTATTCATTCAAGCTTTCAGCTCTCGTTCTCCTAATCTTACCGGTGAATCGTTCAAATATCCTCTAATTAGTTCATGATCTCTTCGTTCTCATGTATCTAAATCCCCTCAAGTATCTTCATTCATTTTTCAATTCTTCCCGGTGAATTGTGCCTTTGCTACTTTCATTTTCAATTCTTACGGTGGCTCTTTCAAGATCTCTCTTCCTTGTTCATCATATCAATTCATTCCTTCTTTCCAAATCCTACCGGTGGTTCGTTGAAGACCTTCTCAAGTTTACGCTATATCCCTCTTAATCCTTTCTACGAGAATAAGTAATATGCAAAATCCGTTGTTTGTCATCAATTTAAATTGGTGAAGGATACGCATAACATAATTCTTGTTCTTGTTTCATCCAAGTGATTAATTACTTCTTTTGGAGTTTGTTCATGATGAATAAATTCTCGGTTTCAGTTGTTTCTTCTTTTTTTTCCCGGAGTTCCAAGCTCTCATCATCACGAAGATCCATCTAAATCATTGCAAGGCTTCACCTTGTGTTTTCAACTTCTCTTTCTTTCTATCACCCTTTTGTTTACCGGAGTTCTTCATGGAGGCTCTACATGGTGCTTTGTCAAGGATTCTTTTCATTCTTCAATTGTTCATCAAGATTTCTCTCGAAGTTAAGGTCCGTCAAGCCATACTTCAAAATAAACATGGTGCTCAACACATGTCTTGTTTTGAGGAGTTCAAGCATTCTTCATCTTGCATTCCAAAGTGCAATTCTTTCTACCTTATCTTCTAAGGTGGTGTTAGGTCATTCTTGGTAATTTCCCTTCGCGTTTCATGATTCACAAGTTTTCAAGAGTGACATATTTAAATCCATCATTTTCTCTTTGTTCAAGAGATCTTTTCAACCGTCAATCTCTTCATTGGAGTTATCTTGGTATAGATTTCACCTAAAGCCTTCCCTATGGAATGTTGCTATTTTGGTGCTTATTAATGACCCAAGTTATCTCTTTTCCATCTTGATGGAACAAGCTTTCATCTCTTCGTTAATCTCAAGCAAGCAATTGTTTCTGTTAGTGGCCGGTTGTCACCTCATCATTTTGAGATGTTTTCCATAAGCGCACAACAAGCTTGTGCATTCGTTGTTGGTTTTCCAACAACTCCGTTATAACCTTCTTGGAACGGTGTTTTCCAAGCTCATTTATGGCAGAAGTTGTCATTTTCTTCTCCGTCCCTTTATCCCAATGGTCTGGCTTTTATTCTTTCGTTCCGGAGGCATTGTGATGTTGTGCTCTTCACCCATCACCCCGTTTTGTCAAGATCATGTTATTTTACTGCTTACCCATTTAACCGGAGTGTTGTGACTATCATTCCTCTCTTAACCAGACTCTCATCTAAGTGCGTTCATTTTGCCAAGTTCAAATTCTATTCCGCCATTTCCAACCGGAGTGTTGGATCATCTCTTCAATATAGTCTCATCTTATCAAGTTTTCTTCTCTTTTCTACCGGAGTGATGTCCAAATTCTGTCATTCTTGTTCCTTGGCTATCTCATTATTCCGAGGTGGTCATATTCTTTTCGTTCGTGAAGCTCTTATTTCCATGTCTTTGCAACCTTCAAGTTCCCATAATGTTCCTTGTTCCTTTTTTTTCTAACGGATTGTTTGCAATCTCGTTCATCTCTGTTGTACTCTTTCTTTTAAATTGCTCAACCTCTCAAGGTTCGTGGTTTCACCTGCTCACAAAGAAGCAACTTAGTTTTACCTCCTCTCTTCCTCTTCCGTTTCTCTCCGGTGCCATCCTAGATCTCGGGACGAGATCCTCTTGTAGTGGTGGAGTGTTGTAACGCCCCGAGACCGACGCTCCAGAAGACTTCCAGCTACTCCGAGTTTCGTCGTGTGATTTGTTTGGTTTGTTGCATCATTTGCATTGCATCATGCCATCATGTCATTTATTTTTTTAAAACTCAACTAAATAAATCGTATGGATTTTTTCGATCCATTTAAATCGAGGGAATTCACTTGTGATTTCTCTTTATAACATATTAAGGCCTCTCAATATTATTAGGGAGCTATATTAAATATTCCACTAATTCGGAATCACCCATAAACACACTTGCAAAATAATGTCGTTCCTGTTCTGCTTCAAGTTTGGTCTCCAACCTTGCCATGTATTCTTTCGTCATTTTCCGGAGCCCCACCTAAATCCTCAACATTTTTGGACACTTCAAAAACCAAGTCCTAGTTCAAACCCATTTGAATTAAATTCAAATGAGTTTGAATTTAAATCTTTCAATCGTGGCCTTTCTATTTTTCTTGGATCAAGCTCATTTTTATGAGTCCGGGGAAATTGACCGCATGCGCAAATTCTTTCCTTAACCCTCTCTTTCTTTTTCTTCTCTCTAATTTGTTTTCTGCTAAAGGAAATAAGGGATTAGCCAGAGAGAGGGATGCAGCCAGCCCAAAGAGCCTTGCAGCCCAAAGAACTGGCCGCCTGCTTGCATCATGGCCCAGCCGCGCCCCTCCTAACCCTAGCCCGACCGGTCCAAACATCTCTCCCGATCCCCATCTCTCCCTCTCGTTCCTCCCTGCGCCGCCACACGCACGGGAACAACTCCTTCTTCCTTCCTCATCGCCCTCGCTTTACCCCGCGCCCGAGCGCCTCCTCCGCGAGCTCGCCTGCCCGCACGGCCATGGCGCTGCCGGCCTTCATGGTTCCCCCGTGCCCTGCTCTGCCTCGACATTCGCTCCAGCTCCAGCCCCCTCTAGCGCCGCCTCCCTTCCTCTCCTATGCCGCAGCGCTCAGCCTCCTCCCTGAGCTCCTGCTCCCTTCGTCCATGGCGCCGCTGCCTCGCCCGAGCCCTTTGCTCGACCAGGAGCTCGGCAACTCCGGCGCCTCTGCATCTTCCAAATTAACGCCTGTCTCCTTGCGCGTTCGCTCCTCCGCCATGGCCGCCTCCCTCTCGCCACCCAACCACGTCCGTGGCGTGGGCGCTTAACTTGCTCGTCGCCAGATCTCCACGCTGTCGGGCCTTCTCTGCTGCCCTCCGCCTCGCCAAGTCCCGCTGCTGCTCGCTGCACCTCCTCGCCCCATGCCGCCCCTGCCGCCTCCTTGCCCTGCTTCGCCCCTCTTCGCATGACCTGTTGGACCCGCTGCCTCCGCATCTCCTTGTCGCGACGCTGCGACCACCAGAGCTCCGCCGCGCCTCGAGCCTCCTCTCGCTCGAGCTCCACCTCCCACGCACTCGATGGCACTGCTGCCATCTCTGCTGCTTTGTGCCGTTGGCCACCGCTTGCCTTTGGGCCTGGTGTAGCCTCCCGTGTACCTGCAGCCACCGCCGACCTCAAGATCGGGACCGAGACCCGGCGCTCGCCGCTAGTTTCGTGGACGCCAAGTACATCTAAGCCGACTCGATGTCTCACGACCGTGTACCACTACCGTCGCAAAGAAGCTTGACCGGCGAGTCCAAAGACCCCAAGTACCACGACACCGTCGACATGAACATCTACGAAAACGTGTACAACTACCGTCGCCACGTGAACAACGACTTCCACTACGCCGTGTACGACTACTTCCCATGACGACCCGTGAACGTCTACCTCCACTACGGCCCGTGAACGACTACTTTCCGCTCCGAACTCGAACCGCTCCAAAAACGCACGCTTCGAAGGTATAACCCGAGACGACCGCCCGTGAACGAATGCATGTTGTATGAGATGTTTGTGTTTGCACCGTGCCCGAATTGTTCCTTGCACGTTCGCCGTAAGCCATGCCACCATTATGTGGGACACCTGGAATCCGGGATCACCCCACCATCTTGCATGACTTGTTCACGCCCACTTCTTTTGCACCGGTATCTCCGTGAGCTACCGGAAACGATATGTTGCCGTGGCACCATTTTTGTTTCGCCGCCGTGGCACCCTTTTCGTTCCGCCATGGCGACCAAATGCTCCTTATCATGCTCATGTCAACATTTTCATAAAAATTGCATAAAACTTGCATATGTCATCCGCATCATGATAACATTTAAAATGTTTAAACTTGTTGTTGCATTAAATTGCTAAATACATATGGGGTTTTCCGGAATTATCGTTTGTTATTTCCGGCCTCATTTAAATTGCCTAAAATGTGTAGTTTACTTATGCTTCACCTCTTGCCATGTTAACCAACATTTAATCTTGTCTTGTTCATAACCGAGAGAGAACTAAATAATTGATGTGGTGTTCCGTCAATATGCAACTCGTTGCATATTGAGCTCCACTTAATTTGTAGTATTGTTTGTGCACTTTGCCATGTCATGCCTCATTAAACCGGACATGCATCATATTTGTTTGTGCATCATGACATGTTTACGCTTGTGTGTTTACTATGTTGTTTGCTTCCTTCCGGTTTGCTTCTCTCGTTAGCTTCGGTTTCGTTCCGGAGTTGTGAGGATTCGTTCGTCTACGACCGTTTGTCTTCTTCATGGAATCGTTCTTCTTCCGAAGGGATCTCGTGCAAGATGACCATACCTCGAAATCACTACTATCTTTGCTATGCTAGTTTGCTCGCTCTTTTGCTATGCCAATGCTACGATGCCTACCATTTGCTTGTCAGCCTCCCAAATTGCCATGTCAAACCTCTAACCCACCATGTCCTAGCAAACCGTTGTTTGGCTATGTTACCGCTTTGCTCAGCCCCTCTTATAGCGTTGTTAGTTGCAGGTGAAGATGAAGTTTGTTCCTTGTTGGAACATGGAGATGTTGTTCCTTGTTGGAACATGTTTACTTGTTGGGATATCACAATATCTCTTATTTAAGTAATGCACCTATATACTTGGTAAAGGGTTGAAGGCTCGGCATTATGCCTGGTGTTTTGTTCCACTCTTGCCGCCCTAATTTCCGTCATACCGGTGTTATGTTCCCGGATTTTGCGTTCCTTACGCGGTCGGGTGATTTATGGGACCCCCTTGACAGTTCGCTTTGAATAAAACTCCTCCAGCAAGGCCCAACCTTGGTTTTACCATTTGCCTACCTAAGCCTTTTTCCCTTGGGTTCTGCAGACTCAAGGGTCATCTTTATTTTAACCCCCTCGGGCCAGTGCTCCTCCGGGTGCTGGTCCAAACCGAGCGATGTCCGGCACCCCCTGGGCAACCAGGGTCTATGCCAACCCGACGTCTGGCTCATCCGGTGTGCCCTGAGAACGAGATATGTGCAGCTCCTATCGGGATTTGTCGGCACATCCGGGCGGCTTTGCTAGTTTTGTTTTACCATTGTCGAAATGTCTTGATGTACCGGGATACCGAGTCTGATCGGAGTGTCTCGGGTGAAGGTCTATTCCTTCGTTGATCGCGAGAGCTTGTCATGGGCTAAGTTGGGACACCCCTGCAGGGTATAAACTTTCGAGAGCCGTGCCCGCGGTTATGTGGCAGATGGGAATTTGTTAATGTCCGGTTGTAGATAACTTGACACCAGATCCGAATTAAAACGCATCAACCGCGTGTGTAACCGTGATGGTCTCTTCTCGGCGGAGTCTGGGAAGTGAACACGGTGTTGGAGTTATGTTTGATGTAAGTAGTTTCAGGATCACTTCTTGATCGCTACTAGCTTCACGACCGTGCCTTGCTTCTCTTCTCGCTCTCTTTTGTGATTGTAGCCACCACATATGCTAGTCGCTTGCTGCAGCTCCACCTCATTACTACATCCTTCCTATAAGCTTAAATAGTCTTGATCTCGCGGGTGCGAGATTGCCGAGTCCCCGTGGCTCACAGATACTTCCAAAACCAGTTTGCAGGTGCCTATGTTACCGAGCAGGTGACGCAACCAAGCTCAAGGTGGAGCTCGATGAAGATCTTGCCCTTTGTGTTGTTTCGTTCTAGTTGATCAGTAGTGGAGCCCAATTGGGGTCGATCGGGGACCTTTGTCGCATTTGGGGTTCTTCTTTTATTCTGGTTCCGTAGTCGGACCTTGATTGTATCTGGATGATGTAATGCTTTATTCATGTAATTGTGTGAAGTGGCGATTGTAAGCCAACTATGTATCTCTTTCCCTTATGTATTACATGGGTTGTGTGAAGATTACCTCACTTGCGACATTGCTTTCAATGCGGTTATGCCTCTAAGTCGTGCTTCGACACGTGGGAGATATAGCCGCATCGAGGGCGTTACACGCCCTTTGGCGACATCCTAAATTCGCTAAAGTATCTCTCGTTATCGGGAGAGTCCTGGCCGGACTATGGCCAGGATGGTTGGGATACGGATGACGAAGAAATTCAGAGCCCACCCACCACCCACTTTGTAGCCACTGTCGATGATCTAACCGACATGCTAGACTATGACTCCGAAGACATCGATGGAATAGACGACGATGCCGGAGACGAACAAGAACCAGCGCCTACAGGGCACGGGAGGACCACCTCGTCATATGACATATATATGGTGGATACCCCAAAAGAGAGCGATAACGAGGACCAACGGGCCGCGACAGAAGATAACCCTGCCGACAAACAACAAAAACGGCGGCGCAGATGCCGCCCTAAGTCCCGCCTCGACAACAACAACGCTCCTAAGGACCCCGCAATACAACAGGGCACACAAGTGAACAACGAGCATGCAGATAAGCAACCGTCCGAACAGGACGAGTCAGATAATCAGTCCAGGCCCGGCGAAAATGACAGTCCGGATGATCCTATGCCGGACACGCCGCCGGAAGGTAAAAACCTTCGGAAAAGACTCGTCAACACTGCAAGAAGCTTGAAGAAAGAAAAGCGGAAGCTCAAAGCAGCGGAAGACACACTCAGGATGAGGTGGAGCAAAGTGCTCAAAGCCGTGGATAAATACGACAATGGCCACCAATCAAAGAGCTACCCGAAGCGCAAGCTGCTACCAGAATTCGACGAGGAGGCCACAGAGCCCCCACAATCAAAAAATAAAGAGGCTGCCCGGTTGGATAGACGGCCGGATGGGAGGCCAAATTCTGAAAGCGGCGCCGCACATAAACCAACTAGTGAACCTGGAAGGACAGATGGCCCAGCCAGGTCCATTTACGAGCCAAAGAAGAAGGCCCCAGGAAGCAAGGCAACACGTCAAGTGTCCGAAGATAGTGGCACACCCAAATACATGGGTGCCGCACACCCTCTATGTTTCACCAATGAGGTGCTGGACCATGAATTCCCAGCGGGATTTAAACCCATAAACATAGAGGCCTACGATGGAACAACAGACCCTGGAGTCTGGATAGAAGATTATATACTTCATATACACATGGCCAGAGGAGATGATCTTCACGCCATAAAATACCTACCCTCAAGCTCAAAGGGCCAGCCCGTCATTGGCTTAAAAGCCTCCCGAAAACACTTGTGGGAAGCTGGGAAGAGCTCGAGGACACGCTTGAGAGCAAATTTTCAAGGGACTTATGTCCGCCTCCGGATCTGCGATGATCTAAGTCATATAACTCAACAGCCCGGAGAGTCGGCGTGCAAATTCGGAACAGGTTCTCACCAAAAGAACTAAATAGTCGATTGTCCGGACGCCAAGCCTTAGCAGCCTTTAAACACAATGTCCGAGACGAATGGCTTGCCAGACACCTCGGCCAAGAGAAACCGAGGACAATGTCCGCGCTAACAAGCCTCATGACCCGCTTTTGTGCGGGAGAGGATAGCTGGCTAGCAAGATGCAGCACCAGCGACCCAAGTACATCCGAGATAAGAGATGGAAACGGAAAATCACGGCGCAGAAAAGAGCAGCGCCGGAATAAAGAGAAAAGCCCAAAGAGCACGGCAGTCAACGCCGGATTCAAAAGCTTGCGTCCAAACAACAAAACACCACCTCTTAAGGATGACAGCGATGAGTTGTCCAACTTAAACAAGATTTTGGGTCGGATATGTCAAATCCACAGTACCCCCGGAAGGCCTGCAAACCACACCCATCGAGATTGTTGGGTTTTCAAACAGTCCGGCCGACTAAACGCCGAACACAAGGGGCTCGACGCGTCAAGTGAAGATGATAAACCCCACCAGCAGAGCACCGGAAAGCAAAAGACTTTCCCACAAGAGGTCAAAGCAGTAAACTCACTTCATGTGATAATACGGAAAAATAGTGCGGCACCTTCTAAAAAGAGCCTCGCACGGTCCAATCCAGCAAACCATAGAGATTGGATATCACAACCAATCACTTTCGACCACCTGGATTATTCCAGAAGCGTTCGAAACGCAGGACGGACTGCCCTGATATTGGATCCCATAATCGACGGACTACAATTTACTAAAGTCCTGATGGATGGAGACAGCGACTTAAACCTGCTGTATTCAAACACAATCCGCAAGTTGGGGATAGACCCTACTAAAATTCGACACAGCCGCACTTCCTTTAAAGGAGTGACGCTAGGCCCTTACGCCAAATGCACAGGCTCCCTATTACTAGAAGTTGTGTTCGGATCACCGGACAACTTTCGGCACGAGAAACTAATCTTTCATATCGCCCCATTTAAAAGTGGATATCAAGCACTCTTGGGACGAAAGGCTTTTGTCCGCTTCAACGCCATACCGCATTACGTGTCTCTTACACTCAAGATGCCCGGTCCGCGAGGCATCATTTCAGTGCGAGGGTCACTTAAAGACCCCGGACACGGATGGACGTCCGGCATCGGTAGGCTAGGGGCTCCCTAGCCGCACACCCCTTCACAAGGGGTTGCAAGATAAACAACCGCGAGTTCATACGAACCCGCTTTACTTATTTATATTTCTTCTTTCACACATACCTTTTTTGCACAAGTCGCTTTCAAACTAAAGTTCTCTCTTTACAGATGAACAACGTGCACACCCGTCCGTGATAACGGCACAACGGAGACACAGCGCAGACGCAGGTAGGGACCCGCTATGCAGGATTCTTTTCAGATTAAGACCTGCGTAAACCTTTTTTATCGTCTCTTGTTGTTATTCTTCCTTGGTTCCTTCCTATAACCAAAGCAGAGCTCGACGCTTTGGCATCGGCCGTCGAGAGGACCATGCCCGCACTCGACACTAGGGGCTTAGGGCATTGTTCGCCCATTATTATAAAGACCGAACACCTTAGGGAGTGTTCGTGTCTCGAGATTAGGCATTATATGCATCAGCTCGAATCATGTCTTTGGTCAAATGTTGGGTTTGCCCGGCTCTCGTGTTTTGCTGCCTTACGCTCAGATCATTGGCTAACGCGGCACCGGAGAACTATGCGATTGTGCCCCGGTTAATTTGGCGAACACCTCAAGAGAGAAAGCCAAAACTGATCATGATATAGCGAGAGACGGTCAACCACTCGATCGACTACCGGAATGTTTAGAATTCCCGCTGACGAAGGACCGCTTCGGTCAGCACACACGCCCGAACTCGGAGAAGTGCGGTGCCCCAAGGGCTATATCGTAGCCCCACCCTCGAACTCCACGGCTAAGTGAAAGTGAAAAGCATTATAGTCCGGATTGCCTCGTTTGCTACGCTACCACCTCCTTAACAGACCGAGACGCCGGATTAAGTGTGAAAACGCTATTTTTAGAACACCCCGCACCTTGTGCGTGGGGGCTGAAGTCAAGACTGCAATCTTTCGTGTTATACAAATGTATACGCAAACGGCGCGATAGGAGAAATTTTACTACTTGGGACGCACAAGTATAAAAAGCGTTATAGCATAATCATCGCTTTTACAAGCTAAAACGCTCATTTGAACGTGACATTTTTGAGCATCGCGACTCTATTACACGAGCGCCACGCATAACTTCCCGAAATAGTGCTCGGCGGGTAGCGGCTTTCATCCGAACTCGGGCGGCAATAGCGGTGGCATCCATCTCTGTCCAATGTGTCTTCACACGGGCAAGAGCCATCCACGCGCCTTCGATGCAGGCCGACCACTTCATCTCCTTGATATGCGGCACCGCTCCAAGAAATTGTTGCAATAATCCGAAATAGCTCGTCGCCTTGGGCCTCTCTGGCCAGACATGAGCCACGATGTCAGTCATGGCAAGTCCGGACAATCTATTTAGCTCGGCCCATTCGGCCAACCGATTGGTCAACGGAAGTGAACTGTCCGGACTATGGAATTGAGACCAAAAAAGCTCTTCCATCTTGTGATCCTTCTGGCTCCGGAAGTGCTCAACGGCGTCAGCCGCACTTGCCGCTAAGTCCATATACGGATCCTCCAGACCCCACAGCTGGCCGAGTTGATCATACTTTTGATCCGTAAACCGGCGACGCAGTAGAAATGGCTTGCCAGCCACAATATCTCCGGCCTGGCGCAGCCCCTCTTTCATAGCCCGCATTGCAGAACGGGCATCCTTGGCCTCGGCGGTGGCCTTCCCCAGGTCTTCCCGCTCCGATAGGAGCTCCTTTTCAAGAGCCTCATTGCGGTCGGCAGCATCTTTTAATTTAACGGCCAATTCGGCCATCTCTTCCTTGCTTCGGCAGTGTGCAGCCTTTTCGGCTTTCAATTCCTCGGCCGCCCTCGAGGCAGCCGCGTCACTCCTTCGGGCTTGCTCCTTAGCTTGAGCAAGTTCGCCCAAGGCTCTCCACAAAGCAGCAGACCGTCAGAGTACAGATATAATTTATCGAGGAGGGCTTTGACCCCTTAAGAAAGCAACGTGGAGAACTCATTTACCTTGCGACTCGTCAAGTCGCCGGTTGACAAGTGCGATGTCCGCATCTACCACGTCAAGTTGCCGCATTAATTCGGCAACTCCACTAGTCCGGCTAGCCCTCGGACTATCCGCCACCTGCATAGGAACGGCGACATTCATTACCGGTTTTGATCCTCGGCACGCTGTCGTTTTCGACAACCTACCGAGTCTCAGGGGCTACTATCTATACAGGGCGCACTTTTATGTGCAAAACTGTCAAAAAATTCAGGGGTGCGTCATTCTTGCGTACCTCAAATCCCGCCAGCAAACTCGTAGTGGCATTGCGCAGTCCGCTCTCGGTGGACGAAATCCTTCCAATCACCATACACATCAAAGCACGGTGATCTTCTGAGATGGACGCCCTCTCAAGCAGATTTTTCAGTTCTCCCGGCCGGATACTAGTGGGCGCCGAACTCTCCGGCCCCTCCGGACTCGGGGATACCCTCCGTGACGATACTTCAGGCTCGCCTGCCCTATCTGACGGCGCAGCAGACGGAGGCGTTTCGCTCTCCATCATCTCCGGAAGAAGGTCCCCCGAAGACGAACTCATCTGAGAAGGCTGCAAATCCGAACTGCAAGATAGAAATTTCGGTTACCCACAGAAGCACAAATGAAGGTATTTTCTTAACTAATAAACTCTCCTTTTCCTACTCACGGCTCGCTGGAGGGCTGATCCTTTCACAATGATTGAACGTCCGGATTCTCCCCGGACGCCGGACCCCCCGGTGAAGATCTCTTCCCCCGCTTAGGGGCTTGGGCCTCCGGATCTTCGGAGGCGGTCCTCTTCTCCCCCTGGAGGGAGGGGTTTTTGATTCCCCCCTCTTCAGGCGCCTCTTTGGGCGAAATCATAGCTCCTCTATTTTCCCCATCGCTCCCTTCTACGGGCGCGACCTCCAACATTCTGACCAGCACGGGCTCCAGTGCGGTCTCTGGGAGGGGGGCCGGACACCTTATCAGCTTCGATCGCGCTACCCACTCCTGTGAAGAAGTAATGGGTCATGAGGCGAACTCTAGAAAAGCAGATAAACAGAACGTCCGGACTCTGAGCTATTTACCTGAGTATCCGGGCGATTGCGGCTTAGGCCTGCGTCCTCGGTCAATTCCGGACACGCTACTTGCGGTCCGAAGAACAACTTGTACATCTCCACCGGTGTCGCACCCATGAAGTGTTGGAGAATTCGAGGTCCCTCCGGGTTGAACTCCCATAGACGGAGAGGACGACGTTTACAGGGAAGAAGACGCCTGATTAGCATAACCTGCATCACCATGACCAGATTGATCTCCCTCGCCTGGAGGTCTCGAATCCGGCCCTGCAATGAGGGCACGTCTTCGGACGGCCCCCAATTGAGCCCTTGGTTGACCCACGACATCAGTCGGCGTGGAGGTCCCGGGCGGAATGAAGGCGGCGGCTTTTGCTTGCTGCCCTTCGGAGCGGTGATATAGAACCACTCCTACTGCCACAGTCCGAGTTCCTCTTGGAAGGAACCCTCGGGCCACGGGACATCGGCCCTTCTGCTTATGGCCGCCCCGTCGCACTCCGCTTGACGCCCCCCGACCATCTTCGGCTCCACATTAAAGGTCTTCAGCCACAGGCCGAAGTGGGGAGTGACGTGGAGGAAGGCTTCGCAGACAATAATGAATGCGGAGATATGGAGGATGGACTCCGGAGCCAAGTCGTGAAAATCCAGCCCGTAAAAGAACATGAGCCCTCTCACGAAGGGGTCCGTCGGGAAGCCTAAACCCCGATGGAGGTGGGATACGAAGACGACGTACTCACCAGGCTCGGGGGCAGGCACGGCCTGCCCTTGGGCGGGCAACCTGTGTGAAATCTCATAGGACAGGTACTTGGCCTCATGCAGCTTTAACACATCCTCCTCCGTGACGGAGGAGGGCATCCACCGACCCTGGAGGTCGGAGCCGGACATTGCTGAGAATCCGAAGCGCTCGAATCTGAGGCTCTGGGTGTTGGAACTGGGAGTGAGAGGGAGATTCGATGCAAGATTGAAGAAAAAGAACGAGCCTTGGTCCTCTTATAAAGGGGGAAAATACCAAGAGTCGTCTCCGTGACCATTCAGGATTCACCTTCGATAGAGGAGGTGTGGCGATGGGCACGGTTGGGTTACCCACGTCCGTATTGATGAGAATCCCGGAATAAGGGGAACACGATCTCTGCTTCGACAAGACATGCCAAGGAAACCGCTTCGCTAAACGTGCTGAGGTGGTATAGTAAAAAACGATTCAAACAGAGGCTTGGTAGCGGTGTGATGTCACGCCGCATAATACGTCAGCAGATTGGACTATTGTACATTTTATTCTCTCAACGGTGGAATGTGGAATTTATTTTGCAGAGCCGGACACTATCCTGGTGTTCATGATCTTCTCTGGATTATTCAAGGGAGGAACCTGCCTTGCAATGCCGAACATTATGCGCGCCGGACTTATCGTCATTGAAGCCTTGGTTCAGGGCTACCGAGGAGTCTGGACTAGGGGTGTCCGGACAGCCGACTATCATCGTCCGCGGACTCCAAGACTACGAAGATACAAGATTGATGACTCCGTCCCGTGTCCGGATGGGACTTTCCTTGGCGTGGAAGGCAAGCTTGGCGATACGGATATGTAGATCTCCTACCATTGTAACCGACTCTGTGTAACCCTAGCCTCCTCCGGTGTCTATATAAACCGGAGGGCTTTAGTCCGTAGGACACAACATACATTACAACACCATACCATAGGCTAGCTTTAGGGTTTAGCCTCCTTGATCTCGTGGTAGATCCACTCTTGTACTACCTGTATCATCAATATTAATCAAGCAGTACGTAGGGTTTTGCCTCCATCGAGAGGGCCCGAACCTAGGTAAAACATCGTGTCCCTCGTCTCCTGTTACCATCCGCCTAGACGCACAGTTCGGGACCCCCTACCCGAGATCCGCTGGTTTTGACACCGACAAAGACCCTCGACACATTTCCATGCTTTCTTAGCCATGACATGCGGTCGAAGGTGAGGAATATCTTCGGGAAGGATAGCATCTTGGATGATGAAGAGAGCACTCTCATTGAATTGATTGTCCACGTCTTCTCGAGGGGTGAAGTTGCTTGGGTCATGAGGATAAAAACCTTCTTCAATGATTCTCCAAAGGTTAGTGTTCACATGTTTTAAATGACGCTTAAAGCGATAGACCCAAGAATCAAAATCTTCATGTTTCTCATATTTAGGAGGAGGACCGGCATGATTCAAATGAGTGGATGGGATTGGCCCTCCATAAATTGGAGGTTCCACATGGGCAAAGATGCCGGTACCATTTCTACCACTAATAGAAGGACTCTTTTCAATGTTAGCTTCCCCCTTATCGGAGGTAGCATCCGTCACCTTGTTGGTGGGATCACCCACTTTCATCGGCGAGGTAGATTGTTTAAGTCCTTCTAGGAATTCCTTAAACATGTCCTTGACCTCGGTCGTCATGGAGGTTTTCAATGTTTCCAAAGCCACACTGAATTCCTCACGTGAGATCGAGTTACCCCCATCTCCCGTAGATGAGATCGGATTCGCACCGGAGTGCTCTCCCACCTCATCTACGACACCAACCATACTCTTTGGACGGTAAAGCCCTTAAAAAGAGACGAGGCTCTGATACCAATTAAAAGGATCGATATGGTTGACTAGAGGGGGGGTGAATAGGCAACTAACAATTTTTAAGCTTTTCTTTACCAAATTAAACTTTGCAACAAAATCGGTTGTCTAGATGTGCAACTAAGTGAGCAACCTATATGATGCAATAACAACTAGCACACATGCAAGCAAAGGATGTAAAACAAGTAGGCTTGCAAAAGTAAAGGCACGAAGTAACCAAGAGTGGAGCCGGTGGAGACGAGGATGTGTTACCGGAGTTCCTTCCTTTTAAGGGGAAGTACGTCTCCGTTAGAGTGGTGTGGAGGCACAATGCTCCCCAAGAAGCCAGTAGGGCCACCGTATTCTCCTCACACCCTCACACAATGCGAGATGCCGTGATTCCACTATTGGTGCCCTTGAAGGCGGCGACCGAACCTTTACAAACAAGATTGGGGCTATCTCCACAACACTTGGAGGCTCCCAACAACACTACGAAGCTTCACCACAATGGAGTATGGCTTCGAGGTGACCTCAACCGTCTAGGGTGCTCAACACCCAAGAGTAACAAGATCCGCTAGGGATAAGTGGGGGGAATCAAATTTCTCTTGGTGGATGTGTAGATCTGGGCCTTCTCAACTAATCCCGAGCAAATCAACAAGTTTGATTGGCTAGGGAGAGAGATCGGGCGAAAATGGAGCTTGGAGCAACAATGGAGCTTTGGGGGAAAGAGGTAGGTCAACTTGGAGGAAGAAGACACCTTTATATAGTGGGGGAACAATTCCAACCGTTACCTCACTGTCCATCCCCGCATAGAGTGGTACTACCGCTAGGGCAGGGCGGTACTACCGCTCCCTACCCAGTGGTACTACCGCGCTGGTGAGGAAGACAGGGCCCTGGCCCCAGAGCGGTACTACCGCCGGAGGAGAGCGGTACTACCGCTTGCAGCGGTACTACCGCACCTAGTACCGCAAAACCCGACACGAGAAAACACCGGTCTCGAATCAAGGCGGTAGTAGCGCGGAACAGCTGCGGTACTACGGCGAAGTTCATGAAGCGGTACTACCGCCTGCGAGCAATACTACCACGAGAGCGGTACTACCTCTTCGTGGAGCAAGACTACCATTGAGGGCTTCAGCGGTACTACATTGTAGATCATGGTACTACCGGCACGCAGGACGAAGCAGGCACGGAAGGAAAGGGGGCAGCTCCAAAGGTGCGAAAGGAGGACGACGGGTGTCATAGGGATGTGTACGTGTTGATTCCACCCTAGTCTTACCAAAGCGGATCCCCTCTTGATAGTACGGTGACTCCTACGAAACTAGTCCACCAACAACGAATCGAAGGAGCTACACCGTCCTGAATAAAACACCGAGGGGAGGAAATCGTCTCGTGCCAATGGATGAATCTCTGAAAGAACTTAACGCACACGATTGGTCCGCAAAAGCATTGTCATCAATCACCAAAACCACTTGGGGATAAATATGCCCTAACACATAAACAATTTATCTTTAAAAGTACCAATAACAAATATCTAGGTGATATTTTTGGACATGTCTATAGAAAGCTTTTACAACTTTGGGTTTTTATATTATTTTAAGTGCTTTTAGGAAGAAACCTATATGTAGATTTGATATTATTTCAAGTATTTTTAGTAGGAAAAACCTTGAAAATCATATATGTAGATTTGCCGAAAAGTATTTGAGTGTTATCGATATACTATAGTAGAAATTGTTGGTTAAAGTTGCATCTTATAGACTGTCAATGTCCTAAAGCATCATTTATGTATGACCTCGAGGGAGTAGTTTGTTTAATACTCCCTCTGTGAACTTCTATAAGACGTTTTTTAACAATGTTCTAGAAAAAGTAGGCCAGACCTGCAACACATGCTAATGCTACTTCGCTTATCATATGTGTAAGAAACTCGTCGCCAAAAAAACTATCATAAACCGTTGCTAGCTTATGGTTCGAGACTTTTTTTTTTGAAACGAGGCAAAAGATTTGCCATTTTCATTGAATAAGAAGAAGAGTTTGTGTTCGTACATAATAGCACAAATTACACAAATGTCTAGCACCCGCCAAAGCCCAGATAGACGCCTCCTCCTTGATAATCCGCACAATCACCGCCACCAGTGCGGCCTTCATTCTGAACACTCGTGCATTTCACTCCTTCTAGATCTCCCAGCTAACAAGATGAAGACAGGAGGCCAAGGCTTTCCACGGTTGTGGGTTGTCAAGAGACCCCTCCACCATGACCGCACTGCATGTAGTTCATCCACGGAGCGGTGTCAACATCAAGGTGCAGCCAAGCAAGAACATCCTTCCAAGCCCGAATGGAGAAGCGGCACTGGAACAGGAGGTGCGCTGCGGACTCTTGCACTTGGTTGCAAAGAGGGCAACGGTCATAGTTTGGCCACCCACGATGGTGGAGTCGGTCCGCCGTCCAGACTGTTATCGTATTATGCTTCCAGTCAAACCTTGGTTTCCAGTCCTTCTCTACGAATAAAAAGACAAAAACAAGTTAATTGTCCAGTAAGAAGAAATTTGTTCGAAGCGCATAATGTAGCCAAAACATAACTCTTTAGTCATGCACATATGTAAATTCAAACACAACTCCAATATTAAAACTCAAAACATGAAACATATTTATTCATGTGTAGATATCATATACATCGTGCATACAGGCAAAGTGAAGTAGGGAATATGTTGAGCAGCTACACCATGAGACACCACTCAGACGTACACTCCCGTCG
This sequence comes from Aegilops speltoides, assembly GCA_021437245.1. Taxonomy (NCBI): domain Eukaryota; kingdom Viridiplantae; phylum Streptophyta; class Magnoliopsida; order Poales; family Poaceae; genus Aegilops; species Aegilops speltoides. The sequence goes on along the minus strand of CM038142.1, from coordinate 126,529,448 downwards.
GGAACTAGAGCGCAGGCTCTAACAACATGTACAACACACACGTGCAAATAAGTCTATAACTCTCTCTCTCTCTCTCTCTCTCTCTCTCTCTCTCTCTCTCACACACACACACACACACACACACGTATAGTCTATAGTTTTAATACTTAGATAGGCACTACGCGGATGTAGCAAGTCCTATCATGGCTTGGCCGCTGGCTCCGGAAAGTGGAACTCGGGCTTCGGGGGCAGCTCGGCTTTGGGGAGCGGCGGCATTTCGTGCTTCAAGACCTCTGGCACAACAGGGTGCGGTAACTCAGGCTCTTTCGGCACCTCAGGGTGTGGCACATGGGGCTTCGTTAGCACCTCTGGCACGGCATGGTGTGGCATTTCAGGCTTCGGCAACTCTGGCATCGCAGGGTGCGGCAGCTCGTGCTCCTTTGGTACCTCTGGCACGATAGGGTGTGGCACTTCAGGCTCCTTTGGCACCTCCGGCACGACAGGCTGTGGCAGATCGTGCTCCTTTGGCACCTCAGGCACAACCGGATGCGGCAGTTCAGGCTTCGGGATCTCGGGCATAGCAGGGTGTGGTGGCAGCTCGTGCTTTGGCACCTCCGGCACCTTCGGGTGTGGCACTTCAGGCTCCTTTGGCGTCTCCGGCACAGCCGGATGCGGCAGTTCAGGCTTCGGGAGCTCGGACATTGCAGGGTGCGGTGGCAGCTCGTGCTTTGGCGTCTCCGGCCCCACGGGGTGTGGCACTTCCGGCACGAGAGGGTGCGGTGGTTCAGGCTTCGGCAGCTCAGGCACGGAAGGGTGCGGCGGGAGTTCGGGCTTTGGCAGCTCCGGGACGATAGGATGTGGTGGATACTCCTTCTTGGGCACAGTCTCCTCTACGTGCCGTGCCGCACTGCTCATGGAGCTGCATGAGAGCAGCAGCGCCACAAGGAACACAAGGAAGGCCGTGGTGTTCTTGCACAGCATGGTTGAGGCCGTACGTGTGTGCTTCTGGTTCTCGGTGTGATGGCTGGGAGATAGAAGAAGGCTGGTATTTATAGCCAAAATGCTGCACGCTACATGCAGCCGGGCGGGTACAACATGCATGCATGTTTGCGGTAGACACTAGTAGTGTTCTGACTGAACTTTGGTGCCTTGGTGGCCTGGTAGGTCACCTGTATCTCGGCGGTTGTTTACTCTTCCTCTGCCTATCTATCTCTAGGTATGTGTAGTTAAATTAGTTTGGAATATTGAGGAGACCTGAGTGATGACATGATATGCATGCTCTAAAATAAGCTCTAAGATTGTACCAGAACGTGCATGTCCAAATGTGGCATATGAATACATGCTACTCAGCCTACACACCGAGATGCAGGTGACCTACCAGGCCACCAAGGCACCAAAGTTCAGTCCTGTGCTACAGCGAACCCGAACGCGAGTGTTTTTTGGATGATTCGGTAATTAGTCGCTCGGTTCAGCAGCGCAGCTGCACCTATCTTGTCGACCTGGCTGATCTCCTGAAGATGCCATACATCAGTCCCTAGTCACAGTTGACCATTTGGTGATGGATTGAGCGCGCACGCGCTCGCGTAGGAGCGTCCGTCGCCGTACCGCGGTGTCAGGTCACTCTGGCGCACGGTCGACCTGGTACGGCAGGTGTTAGGTCACCACTCACCGGCGAACGGCTGTGGTCAGGAAACATCCCCGTGCCCTTATTTTGACATGTTTATTGTGGTGGTTGTGCTTGATTAGGGTTAGCTAGCTCCACGTCACCGAGCTCCGTAATCAGAGATTGCATGTAATCTATCATGTGGATGTGGGATGTGTCTATCGGCAAGGCGGTTGCTTTGTTGCAGGTTGAGCAGAAAACGACTTGCGGGTATATTAGTTGGGAGCAGTGAGTGCAGATCAGCATACCTTCTTCCTTTTTATCAGATGAGCATACTTGCAGGTCAAGGACAAGCTGCTGAGATACACAGTAGTGTGATGAACTATATTTGACTTCGCTAGTTCGGAATCGAGTTGAAAATGACCATTCCACCATCCTTTTCATGTTGGCGTGACCTTTCTTCAAGCAAATTAAAAGCTACCTAACTGCCCAGGTACCAAAGCCACACACACACACACACACAAATATCTTCAGGTACTTCATTGTATTTTGTATCGACTTTTTACCATAATTAAAGTTGTGTGTAGCAAAAATAGTACTCCATCCGTCTCATAATATAAGAGCGTTTTCGGCACTTCATTCAAAACTACTTTCGAATACAAATCTAGCAATACACTTTTTATAACATAGTATTACTTGATACCCTGAATGCATGGCGCTTTAGGAAAAGTACGTTAACCGAAGCTACGTAACAAAAGGAATATATATTATTAACTCCTTCTTGTTTTGTTATACATTACTTTCTGTGTCACGTTTACTCCCCATATAACAACAAGAATATTTCTCGCGAAAATAAGTAAGTTATAATTTATGCAAAATAAACTATATTGGAAATAACAGTCACTAACTTCATTGGCACACCTTGTTGTTTAGACCCCAATTGGAACATTTTCGTTAATCAAATGGGTGAAAAGCTATATTTTGTAAGTACCTTCAATGAAGATTTTTTTTTATTTTATTATGTTGGGATATAACAACATAATGTTGCGTGTATTTTTTAGTTGTTGCGACAAAGGTTATAAAGATCTGTAGATGTCAGATAGGTTAAGTCTATTGCCCGCAAAAAAGATCTCCTTCTTTTGTTCGTTGAATGAAATTTAAACTTCTTACCATCCAATATTTCTAACCTCCTTATTTGCTTTGGAACGTGAAAACGTTTCCACCATTCACATCAACTTTGGCTAAGAAAAAGAAAAAAAAAACAGCCTATTTTGTATGGCAAACTAGGCATCCGCCTTCGAGATTTTGCAGGTACATCTGAAAAAATAGCCGCAAAAAAATTATTTGTAAAAATAAAATCACCAATAGTATATAGGGTGATATTTTGGACTTATGTCTAGAAATTTATTAAAACTCTGACTGTTGATATTTTTTTAAACAACTATATAGAAACTTTGAAAATCATATGTGTAGATTTGTCGAAAAGTATTTTGAAAATATCATTATTTTATTTTAATTTTAGTTGCAAGGAAGGTGCTCTGTCAATTTCAAAGGCAAAAAATTATAGAGTGACCAGGCTTATTGAGGAAACTAGACCGAAAACCAAAAAAGGGTAAAACAACACTGCTAGGCGTTGACCAAGCTAGACCACCAGCACCAACGTGACCGTAGCCCGAGAAGTAGTGAGCAGAATCTTCGGAAAACGCCTCCAATGAGGAAAATAACATCGCCGTCACCAACATCGACCCCTGTTGAAAACCAAACTTTCGCCTTGAACTGCACATAACACAAGAAAAAGCCAAGCTTTCGAGCTCGTTTTGGACTGTCAATTAATGTCCAACAATCACTTATTTATGGCAAGAAGGGAGTAGTTTGTTTAAGACTTAAAAACGGTTCAGAAAAAGTAGGTCATGCCAGCAACACATGCTAATGCTATTTCACTTGTCTTACATGTACCTTCGAAAGATTTTTTTTTTGTAATGAACCACGGCTTTAGAGTCTTTCTTATCTTATATTATGCTCCCTCCGTCCCAAAATAAGTGTCACTTTATACTAAGTGACACTTATTTTAGGACGGAGGGAGTAGTATATGCTTCCGATGAAACATGGGCTCTTGGGCCTTCTCTGGCAACGCAAAAAACAAACAATTTTATTGTCTGAAGCGCATAATGTAGCAAAAACATAAGAACAAAGATGCAATCTGAAACTCCAAACACAAACATATTTATTCAAGTGCATATCATATACATCGTGCATTTACATAAAAGGAACAAATTGAGCAGTTGCACCATGCAATACCACTCAGACATAACACTCTGTCAGGAACTAGAGTGCGGGCTCTAACAACATGTACAAGACATACACGTGTATATTATATAGTTAAATAATACTTAGATAATGGGTACTGTGCGGATGTAGCTAGTCCGATCATGGCTTGGCCTCTGGCTTTGGAAAATGGAACTCGGGCTTCGGGGGCAGCTCGGCTTTGGGGAACGGCGGCATTTCGTGCTTCGGGACCTCTGGCACAATAGGGTGCGGTAACTCGGGCTCCTTCAGCACCTCAGGGTGTGGCACATCTGGCACGGCATGGTGTGGCATTTCAGGCATCAACAACTCTGGTATGGCAGGGTGCGGCAGCTCGTGCTCCTTCGGCACCTCCGGCACGACGGGGTGCGGCAGTTCGTGCTCCTTTGGCACCTTCGGTGCGACGGGGTGTGGCACTTCAGGCTCCTTAGCCACCTCCGGCACATGCGGCGCTTCAGGCTTCGGGAGCTTGGGCACAGCAGGGTGCGGTGGTAGTTCCTTCTTTGGCACCTCGGGCACCACGGGATGTGGCACTTCGGGCTCCTTTGCTACCTCGGGCACAACTGGATGCGGCACTTCAGGCTTCGGGAGCTCGGGCACAGCAGGGTGCGGCGGTAGTTCATGCTTTGGCACCTCGGGCACCATGGGGTGTGGCACTTCGGGCACGAGAGGGTGCGGTGGCTCAGGCTTGGGCAGCTCGGGCATGGCAGGGTGCGGCGGGAGTTGGGGCTTTGGCAGCTCCGGGACGATCGGATGTGGTGGATACTCCTTCTTGGGCACGGCCTCCTCTAGGTGCCGTGCTGCGCTGCTCATGGAGCTGCATGAGAGCAGCAGCGCCATGAGGAAGACAAGGGAGGCCATGGTGTTCTTGCGCAGCATGGTGTTCTTGTCTATGTGTATGGATCAGAGAGAGGCAACTTCTTTGCTGTGATGTCTTGGAGATAGAAGAAGGCCCGTATTTATAGCGCTCCAAAATCCAAATGGAAAAAATCGCTGCATGCGGGTAGACATGCATGCATGTAACTTTCAGTGGACAGTAGTAGCCTGACTGAAACTTTTGGTGGGTTAGGGCATCTCCAGCCGTTGGCCCCCCAGGAGGGGCAAAAATCGCTTCGGCGCGCGGCGCTAAACCACGACCGGGGCGTGATGCCCCGATCGCGGCGCCCACGGTTCGAGCAAAAAAGACAAACACGGCGCAAAACGACTTAAATTTAACACAAACACGACGAGTTCGTTCAAACTTAAACATATTTTACAAAAAAAAACTACAGCGGGCTACCCCCGCCGTCTCCCTCGCCGCCTGCCTCGCCGCCCACCCACGCGGTTCTACATGCCGAGGAGGCTGTAGAACCGCGTGTAGTCGCCGCCGCCGTCGTCGTAGTCGTCGTCGCTGCCGCCCCCGCCTAAACCTCCGCCGTCCCTGCTGCACCCCTCCCCCGGTTGGCGCGGCGGGTTGGAAGGTCCGGGGGCGTCGTCGTCGTCGCTGTCGAGGATCACGACGCCGTGCTCGTCCTCGCGCCCACGCTTGCGGGCGGCGATCTCCTCGAGGCCGCAGATCGCCGGACCGTCTCGCCCGAGAGTAGTCGTCCCGCGCCCATCGCATGGCGTCCTCGTCGGAGAAGCGCGCTGGCTATCTCCTTGTACTCAGCGGGAGGCGGGCTCGGCTTGGGCTCGACGAGGACGAACGACCGTGGGTGGCGGCAGCGTTGAGCGCCGATACGGACGCCGGAGCTGCGGGCGCGCCGGCGACGGCGTGTCTGAGGCTCCGGCTGACGGGCGGAGGCGAAGCGAGCCGCCGGACGAGAGGAGGACCCCGGTCTCCATGCGCCTCGGGTCGAGAGCTTCCCGGCGTGAGAAGGAAGGGGAGCGGGTAGTCGAGGCGCGGCGTGTTGCCACCTCGATGTACTCGAGGACGGCCTCAACGTCGCCTCGCACACGCCCGCCACCGACGCCGGCCGGCGGAGTTGAGCCTGCCGGAGGGCACGACGCCGTTGGTGGCCTCGAGCTGTTGGGCGTGACGGCGGCGGAAGTACGGTTCCTAGAGCGGGCTGTCGGGGACGTACCGTGGCCCCTCCCTCGCCGCACGCGGCAGGTTCGAGCGGATGCGTGCGATCTCCGCACGCCACGCCGCGTCGGTGGGTATCGGGGGCACCGGCACGCCGCCCGCACTGATCCTCCACGCCCCGGGCACCCGCATGTCCGGCGGGACCGGGTACTCGGCCTCGTAAAGGAGGCGTGCCTCGTCTTCATGAAGATGGCGGCGGCCGAAGCAGTTCGCCGCCGCGCCGCCGCCTGGGAAGCGCTCGGCCATTGGTTTTGAACTAGAGACGGCGAAAGGGAGGAGAGGAGAGGGAGGAACGACGGCGGGCGAGGAAGTGTGAGACGCCGAGTGCGCCGGGGCGGCATGTATAGGCCGAGGCGCCGCCCACACGCGTGGCACCTTGCGTACGCGTGGCGGGCGAGGCGAGGGCGAGGGACGCGCGTCGTCCGGCCTTCACTGCGCCGCCCGTGAGGCATCAATGGCGCAGGCTGACCGGCGCGGCAGCGCGGCAGCTTTGGCATTGATTCGCCGCGGGAAACGAGGCGATGAGGACGACGAAGGGCCGAGAAGAAAGCTGTGTCGCTGACGCGTCGGGCCCGCGGTTTCTCCGCGCCAAAAAAGTTCGCCCGGTGCCCCCGAGCGCCCCCCAGCGCGCCGGGTTCGGGCTGGGTCCGCCGGCGCTGTTTTCGACCCAAGCCGGCGAAAATCGGGCTCCTGGGGACGCGACTGGGCTGTTTTTTCGGCGCCGGCGCGAAAAAAACGCCTGGGAAGGCCTTCTTGGAGGCGCGGCTGGAGATGCCCTTAGCAGGCAGATCACCTGCCTGCATTTCGGTTGTTCGTTTACTTTTTGACAAACCGGTGGTTGTTTACTTACTTCTGTTTTGTGTCTAGTTATGTGTGGTTAACTTGGTTTGGAAGAGACGTGAGTGTACCAGATATGGTCGGTGATACATTTCAATCTCTAACCTGAACAGTGAGCCTGGACGCAACTGTTTTTGGGAATGATACGGCGATTGGTCGGTCGGCAGCTCAGCTGCAACTATCTAGGTCGATCCGGCTGATCTCCTGAAGACGCCATACAACAGTCTGAGTTGATGGATTGCGCCCCTCACGCGTTCGCGTAGGAGCGTCCGTCGCCGTACCGCCATGTCAGGTCACTGGCCCATGGTCGTCGTGGTGTGGTACGGCAGGTGTTAGGTCACCGTTCACCGGCGAACGGCTGATGCAAGTCAAGTTCAGGGGCTGTGGTCAGGAAACACCCCCGTGCGCTTATTTTGAGACGCTGAAAATGGAAGCATGTTGGTTATTGTTGATGTGGAGCCTGGACGCTCCTGAGCTTTTTCCTTGCATTTGTGGTGGTTGTGGTTGATTGGCGCTCCACGTCGCCGCCACATGCAATTACCTAGTTCTATGCAACCGGGAAGATTAGTTACTCTTGCTATAAATCAATATTTTATCTTTTTTACCGTTTCGTGTGATCGTCACTGCAAGGCCCGTGATGGTGGGTTGGGTCGTACCTCGCATCCTCGTCGTCCTTCTCCACCGCGCCTACGCCGCATCCCATTGCGGTTCTCCCGTCGCTGACGCACTCCTCCTCCGACCTTGACGGTGTCCTAGTCCCTAGATCTCGAACCATGGGAAAAGGATGACATATCACCTGAACCATGTGAAGGAGGGGTGCTCGACGAGCACATGGTCGCCGAGGCATAAATGGTCTCAAAAGCAAACGAGGACATGGTCCCTACCATGCGGACCGGCCCCGAGGTCGTCAAGGAGCACCTCGCGATCAAGGCCTCTGCTAAAGCCATGCAAGTGTCCCTGCCACGGCGGGCCTTGTGCGCGGCCAAGCAACATGATTAAGCGGAGTTCAAGACCTATCTCGACGTCGGTGGTGCAAACTCCTCCGTTGACGAGACCATGCCAAGGGGCACGCATGACGCTACACTAGTGCAGAACCGGGCAATAGCACCGGTTCGTAAGGCTCTGTAGTGCCGGTTCCATAACCGGCACTAAATTGTGGTCACTAAAGCCCCCCTTTAGTACCGGTTGAGCATGAACCGGCGCTAAAGGGCAACCACGTGGCACGAGCCAGCTCGGGGCTCGAGTTTTAGTACCGGTTGGTAAGACCAACCGTACTATAAGGTTTGGGGTTTTAATTTTATGATTTCTTTTTCATTTAATTTTGTGTTTTCATTTTAATTCTTTTTAGTTTGCTGGTATTTTACGATACTACACATTGTACACGTTTATATATATATATATATATATATATATATATATATATATATATATATATATATATATATATATATATATATATGGAATTTCTAGTAGAACCAATCATGCATATATATATCATCAATGTCTCACAAACCACCATATTAATTAATTCACACATACACACATGTATAGCTATATACAATTTCTCCTACATATGCATGTTGCCATCGGAGCCAGTGGCATTAGCCTAATTGGTGCCTTCGGAGCACGATGACAATTGGAAGTGGTTTTCATGGGGGCGGTAGCGGGTAATAGAATTCTCCCTTCGGATTTATGACCTGGTCGAGCAAAAATCCCGCTATTTCCTCTTGAAGTGCTTCTACACGCTCCGTTTCTAGGAGCTTCTCCCGCACCTCTTTGAACTGTTAAGAAGGAGATCAATATGCATGTGTATTAGTTGTGTGACTAGATATCGATAATGGTGTAAAAATTGTGAATAGTGTTCTGATAAGCGTACCCATTCCTGTCTTTGAGATCTGCTCCTTTCGGACGCCATCATGCGAATGTTCTCGCAAACGCAGAATGCACACAGATCAGTCCCCTGCGCCTGCTTAAGGTCCTTTACGAGAATGGAATTTGATTAGATAATAATTAATCAAGCATGATAATTAAAGAGATGGCAGCTAGTTAGCTAGCTAGCTAGTACTACTTAATTACTTACCTTGGGTCGAAACCATTTAAGCTTTTGTTTCCATTCGCCGGGCGTGACGCTGATAAACCTTGCCCAAGCCCTGCCCGCCGACAAAGAAAATGAATAAATGGGTTATTAAATAGTTCATATCATGAAATGACGAACTAAATAGGCCGAGATATATAGTTAATAATGATTGAAATTACCTGTTGACTATCCCAAACAAGATGTTATAGTCAGTTTTTTCTGAGATTAGTGAGCCCAGTATTTCAACTGTTCCGGCGTCAACTTTAATGATAGACAAGACCCAGTTAAATCTGCATGCACACACGTTTGCATGTCTTAATTAAGTGGGCATATGTAAGCAAAAACATGTAGCTAGCTAGCTAGTAGGCAAAAACAGAGAATTTGTAGTACAAGACAGTGTGACTCGCTGGAAGTTGTAAGGAAGTAGTATATCTTCATTGTATTTGAGGCGCTTCAAGAGCTCTAGCATGTTGTCCTCTACGTTCTTTTGCTGACGTTGATTTATCTTCCATGTGTATTCATTAACGGTGTTTGGGTCAATGAACCCAATGCCAAAGCGTCCACCTTTTCTCATTTCATACATCTTCATCCTGGATAATACCACAGAAAAGAATATAGTGAAGATAATTACAGGTAATGATTGATCAAAAGGATCACTACAGCTAGCTTGAGACTTAAATTATAGAAAGAAATCACTTACAGATAATAGCAACTGACGATAGATTTGTCGAGTGCGTCTTGATTGTATAATTGAAACAGTTCGGTATACTCAACGGACACAGCTTTCTCATGGAAGTAATGCTCCTCCTTGACATTCACCATGAGGGACAATCGATCTGAAATCTTGGTAATGTTCATGTACCATTGATGCAATTCATACATTCTCGTTGGGAGGTTCTTGACCTTGTCTGGCTCGACCAAAGGTTGGCCCCGGACATATTTCCGTTTTATTTCATCCTCTCTAAGCAAAGGCATGGGCTCGATCTCGAGGAGTTGTCCAACAGTGATGTTGAGAACTTCAGCCTGCATTATATGCTCCTCCGTTATTACCACATTGCCCACCTCGAACGCGTGCCTCGTTTGCCCACAATAATATTGGGCGCAGCGTCATCACACTTGTTATTGGCACAACAAGCGAGGGGATCGATTGCGCCGCCTGTTCTCCCAGATGGGGAATGGTTTTCCCGCATTTTTTGGCAGCTGCTTCTTGTTTGCTCGATCCCGATGTAGACGTGCTCGCCTCCCTTTGTAGACGTGCTCGATTTAACTTCCTGATGTGGCGCTCATAGTCTGTGTCAATAGGCTTGGGAGCTGGTGGTTGAGCCATACGAATGAAGTGGTCAATCGTTTCCTCGGGCACTTTCTCCCTTGGCGGTGGTGGCGGTTTTGGTGCAAAATGGGCTTCCACCTCGGCCTTCGATATGGCTGTGATTTCCTCCTCGGACCTGTCATAAGACCTCTGCGGAAGAGGCGTGAGGCTTGGACCATATTTATATCGCTTGCCTTTGTACTTCTGTACTACCTCGACTCGTGCCGCTCGCACCATAGCTGCGGGTGTCTCTTCTGCGATTCTTGGCGGCGGAGACGGCCGACGGGCTGAGTTGGACAAGGAGGAGTGGCCTGAGGTTGTGCGGACTTGGAGGAGGAGGGCGTCCGACGCTGTGGCGGACTTGGAGGAGGAGGTGGCCTCGATACTTTGCGGACTTGGAGGAGGAGGTGGCTCGACACTTTGCGGACTTGGTGGACTTGCGGGAGCGGAGTCTGCTGACTCGGTGGCGGACTTCGACGAGGAGTCGGCCGACGCGGTGTCGGTGGCCTTCAAGATGATGTAATCCTTTTTCCATAGGATGATACGATGTTTGGCCTCTTGAGAAAGCGCCGCCGTCACCTCCAAAATGTCATGTCAGTAGCTCAAATATGGTGGGTCCACCACCTCATCAACCAAGACACGAGCATAGCCCGCGGAATCGAGTTGCAATGGAAGGTTGCCTCGGGGATTTGTAAAAGCAAAGCCGTCCGCCACCTTCATGGATATGTTCTTCATTTTGACGTAGCTCGCGATTAGTGTTCTCCGTGATGTCATCCACGGGTATCTACCCAGCATTGCATCGTCCGGGGCGGAACCCACGCTGCTTCTCGGCATGGATGGGCGGTGCTATCCAATGTTGGATCATCCGCTAGCTGCTGCAGCTGCCGAGACCCCTTTGATGGGTAAGTGAGTCGATCTGCTCCTCGCCGCCGCTAGAATTTGACCGCCAATTCCGCTTGACTTGCTTCTAGGCCTTGAAGGCGTTCATAGTCCCGCTCGCTGCTCCTCCTCCATCTTCCTCTTCTTCTCCTCCGCAATCTTCTTTCTCGCACGGGTTACGTAGTCGGTGTTCCATTCGAAAACCCTCATACCACGGAATAGCGTCCTTGCCTTGTGTTCTTCTCAGGTGTTCAGGATTTCCCAGGGCACGCATAAGCTCGTCGTTCTCTCTGTTGGGCTGGAACGCCCCTGATCGTGCCTCTTCTATTGCAACAAGTATCGCATCGTCGGCTCCTTCAGACTTGCCCTCGTCGAAACATTGCTGTCTCCGTGTCCAACTCCCCCATGCGCATAGAACCAAGTCCCGACTGGGGCCAGCTCTTAGTAACCGGAGTGACACCTGCATCCTCCATCTCTTTCTCGGACTTATCCCACTTAGGCATTGCCACCGCATAGCCACCGCCCCACTTATGGAACTTATCCTTTTTCGGCATTCTTCTTGTTTATTCTCGACCGTTCCTTAGATAATTCCGAATCCTTGAATTTCACGAAATCGTCCCAATGAGCACGTTGGTTCTGAGTGTTCCTTGAATACTGGAGTCTTCCTTCCTCCTTGACGTATTTCTTCCATTCACGATTCTTGTGGTTCTTGAATGCAATCGCCATCATCCTAAGAGCAGCCTCCTTGACTTTCTGCACATCTGCTTTTGTGAAATGATCTGGTAGGGTGAAATGTTCCATGAGAGTATCCCAAAGCAGATCTTTTTGATTCTTGTTGACAAAAGTAACATCTAGACGTGGCTTTGCTGGCTCTCTCCATTCTTGAAGTTTGATCGGGAGTTGGTCCTTCACAAGAACTCCGCACTGACGAACGAACTTGTCCGCAATCTTCTTAGGCGCTAATGGTTTGCCAGTAGGGCTGCATGCCTCGATATTGTACTTTACGCCCTGCTTCAACTTTTTGTTCGGGCCTCGTTTCGTCATTTTGCCTGAAGATTTGCTCGATCCGGATGGCTGAAAGAATAAAGATCGATTCGTTAATATATCTTCAAGTCATTTAAAACATGTGATGATCACCAGATGCATGCTTATATAAATATATATACCTCGCCGGTCTTTGTTGTTTCAGTATCAACATGTTCTTCGTCATCGGCATAATCGTAGTTCATGACTTCATCAATTTGGTCGTCGCGATCGAATATCATATCACCCTCTCCGGTGTTGTTTAGAAATTCGGAGCCGTCATAATCTTCTTCATTCTGATCATCATCTGGCCCGCGTATCATATCGAACATGGTCTATTCTCCCTCTCTGTCGGTATTGTCTGCCATAGCTTTTATTTAACTAATCCAAAAGAAATATAAAACAATTTAGTATTCAAATTACATCATCGTCTCGAATAATAGATATAATCTCGAATACATCGTCTAGAATAATAGATATAATCTCGAATACATCGTCTCGAATAATATATAATATTGAATAGTACATCACTGACTATTAGCTAATAAAGATCGAATACTACAGAAGAATCTAGGACACTCTCGGTTCCTCCGGCGCGGGCGGTGGACACCCAAAGAGAAGGAACCCTCACAGGATCATAGCTGAAGTGAGATCCCCAAAGAAACTGCTAGGTATTGGAGAACCTGCCGCCCTCTAACGCAACCATGTAGCGATGGACGTGCTCGTCCTCCTCCCTGACACGGCGACGCACCACCTCCGGCGGGTCAGTCCTCCGCACCAAACCGCCCACGCGAATGCCACCAAACGAGATCGGGGTCGACGACGGGACCCGGGGCCGGGTTCTCATCAAACGGCGCGCCCTCGAGCAGCACCTCCAGTGCTAGCCCGGCGGAGCCCAGTCCCAGACATGGGTCGGCTGGGCGTCGTCATGACGGGTCGACGGCGAGGATGCGGGCCGGGCATCGTCGAGAACAAATACTAGCTATATGCCCGCAAAAAGTAACATTTTTTTAATGATTGGATTTTGATAACTAAAATTTCTAACATTTCTAAATAACACTAATTATGGTAATCTAAATAATCTAAATAACACTAAAATTTCTAACATTTCTAACATTTCTATATAACACTAATTTCTAACTGATTAAACACTAATTATATCCATCTAACATGCATTCATACATATATAATAGTGAAAAAATAATAATCTAAATAATCTAAACTAATTAAACATACAAAATACGTGTGTGTGTGTACTAATTAAACACTAATTATCTAAACTAATTAAATATACAAAATAATAATCTAAATAATCTAAACTAATTAAAGACTAATTATATCCATCTAACATGCATGCTTGTGTGTGTGTGTACGGGCTCGGGGAGGGGCGGCGCCCATGGTGGCCGCCAGGCGAGGAGAGGGGAGAGCTCACAATGGGCGGCGGCGATTTATGCAGGCGACGGCGGCGATGGCGAGGGGCGGGACGGCGAGACGGACGGGACGGCGCGATGGGGAAGGGCCCAGTAGGCGGCGACGGGACGAAGCGGCGGCGGGGCGGGGTGGCGACGGAGACGAGCGGCGACGGAGACGATCGAGGGCGGCGGCGACGGCGACGGAGACGGAAACAGAGGAACGAACAGAGAGGGAAAACGAAATTTTCGCACTCTAATATATATAGAGGGCACCTTTAGTACCGGTTGGAGCGGCGGGAAGCGACCCCCTTTAGTACCGGGTGGTGGCACAAACCGGTACTAAAGGCCCCCTTTAGTACCGGTTTGTGCCACGGCCCGGTACTAAAGGGGTCTTATTGCCAGCAGTGCGGTCGGCAAGTTTAGTCCCACCTCGCTAGTCGAGGGCTACAGACCGGTTTATAAGCCCGGTCACGGTAGCTCTCTCGAGCTCCTCTCCTAACCAGGCCTACTGGGCCTACCTGTCCTCTTCGCCTAGTGGGACTACTTGGCCTTCGCGGGCCTGCATCCTGGCCCAACGATAGGTTGTGTCGCTAGTCGTATGCAGGCCGCTTTGGCCCAGTAGGCGGGCTTTTTTTTCTTAATATTTTTTCGCTTTATTTTTTTGTTTTATTTATTTTTGAGTTGTTTTTTGCTGTATTTAGAGTTTCTTTGTGAATATTTTTGCTTTAGGTAAAAAAATTACAAACTTTCTGTTAATGCCGGTAGATTTCAATTTTGAATAGTTTAAATTTTGAATTATTTGAAATTTGTGTGAATCACTAGTTTGTGAATAACTTAACTTTGAAAAAAGTTTTTCAGTGATTCTTTTTCTTATGTTTAATATTAGTGTGTTTTATCATTATATTCAATTTAGTAATGCTTAGGTTATTTAAAAATGGAATGCCTTTGTAACAGTTCGGTTTTAAATGAAACCCCGATACTTGAAAGAGATTGTCCATTTTGTACACGGTGCATCCAGCTTTTGCCGTAACCCTCTCTACTTGCTTGCACATGCTATTTGTATGAAATTATGATACCATGCCAACTTTCAACCTTTTCTCGAGTTCATTTGAATTGCTTTTCAATTTCAGGGTCATTTAGCTGGAAAAAAATCAAGAAATGCATGAAAAGAATTTGTTTGCACATAAAATTTCTTCGCATTTCAAATGCCAAAACACATAACTACCCTAACTATTACAGACATTCCCTCCTCGGGTGTGAAACACGTAAGAAAGTGATGATAGTGAAGCCGATCACATCCTGCATCTTTGGGTGTGAAACTTTTTCTTCAGCGTGTGTCCCTTTGCGCCGTAACCATGGAAAATCTTCATCATTTAACGGGATGCTCGGGCCAATATTCACTTGTGAATGGAGCAATTTCATCAAACTTTTCATAATCTTCTGACTTGTCTGTCTTGTCATCCACTCCCACGATGTTTCTCTTCCCGTAAAGAACTATGTGCCGCTTTGGCTCATCGTGCGATGCATTCGCTTCCTTATCTTTTCTTTTTCTTGGCTTGGTAGACATGTCGCTCACATAGAAAACCTGTGCCACATCATTGGCTAGGACGAATGGTTCGCTCGCATACGCAAGATTGTTGAGATCCACTGTTGTCATTCCGTCATCGCGGGTCTTCCGTTACCCCGCCTCGTGTCATATTGACCCATTTGCACCGAAACAAAGGGACCTTTAAACCACGTCGATAGTCAAGTTCCCATATGTCCTGTATATAACCATAATATGTTTCCTTTCACGTCTTGGTTTCTGCATCAAAGCGGACACCACTGTTTTGGTTGGTGCTCTTCTTATCTTGGGCGATCATGTAAAATGTATTACCATTTATCTCGTACCCTTTGAAAGTCATTATATTCGAAGATGGTAACTGGGACAGCAAGTACAGGTCATCTTCAATAGAGGTGTCATGCTTGGTACGTGTCTGCAACCAGCTGGCGAAACTCCTAGTTTGTTCACGTGTAATCCAGTCATCAGACCGCTCCGGGTGTTTGGAGCGTAGCAAATTCTTGTGTTCATCCATATACGGAGCCACCAAGGTGGAATTCAGAGAATTGTGTAGTGTGCTTCAAAGAGAGAATGTCCGTCCATACATATTATTTGTTCCCCTCCTAGCGTGCCTTTTCCATCGATGCGCCCCTTATGCCGCGATTCAGAACACCAATCGGCTTAAGGTCGGGAATAAAGTCAATACAAAACTCAATGACCTCCTCATTTTGATGGCCCTTGGAGATGCTTCCTTCGGCCTAGCACGGTTATGAACATATTTCTTTAAGACTCCCATGAACCTCTCAAAGGGGAACATATTGTGTAGAAATACAGACCCAAAACGTTAATCTCTTCAAGATAGGTGAACTAGGACGTGCGTCATGATGTTGAAGAAGGATGGTGGGAACACCAACTTGAAACTGACAAGACATTGCACCAAATCATTCTGTAACCTTGGTATGATTTCTGGATCGATAACCTTCTGAGAGATTTGAAAGCACATTTGCTCCCTAGGTGGTTTTGGTAATTAATGACAACATACTTTGTGGTTGGACTAATGCTTTTATCAAGTATGTTTCAGGAAAGTCAATCACTCTGGCATGGCAAAAGGACTAGAAAGGTGGACCCCTAGGATGCTAAGGAAAGGATTGGCAAAAGCTTAAGACTCCATTTTTGGTTTAGTGATTCAAGATCACATTGAGTCCATAGGAAAGCCAATACTATTAAAAGGGGATGAGGTTATGATGATGATCTGGTTGCTCAAAGTGCTTAGTGATTTATCTCTCAAACTATCAGCAATCTTTCATTCCAACAATAACTCATAAGTAATCTCGGTCCCACCGATTCCATAAACTCACCACACCGAGATGAACCACCTCACCCATATAGCCAAACCCTAGTAATTTGGATTTTCCGATTCCAAACTCGGTCTTACGAAATTGGTGTTGCCAAGCTTCAGAACATACAGACTCAAATCGGTGTCACCGAGATGAGAAAGTCGCTCCACCGAGATTGGCAAACCCTAGACTTTGGAAGAATCGGACTAACCGAGATTGTATTTTCGGTCCCACTCGAAAATCCCAACGTTCACAAGATTTGAACTTTCGGTCTCACCGAGTTGTCAACTTCGGTCCGACCGAGATTGGTCAAATGTGTGTAACGGTTGGATTTTGTGTGGAGGCTATAAATACCCTCCACCTCCTCTTCATTCGTGGAGAGAGCCATCGAAAGAACTACCACTCCTACCTTACATTTCGAGAAGAAAACTACCTACCCTTGTGTTGAGATCAAGTTGCTCCATTCCCACCATATGAAACTTGATTTCTAGCCTTCCCAAGTCGCTTCCACTCAATCCCTTCCTCCACCACAGCCAAATCAGTGAGGAGAGTTGAGTGTTGGGGAGATTATCATTTGAAGCACAAGAGCAAGGAGTTCATCATCACCAACACCATCTATTACCTTTTGGAGGGTGGTGCCTCCTAGATTGGTTAGGTGTCGCTTGGGAGCCTCCGTCAAGATGTGGAGTTGAACCAAGAAGTTTGTAAGGGCAAGGAGATCGCCTACTTCGTGAAGATCTACCCCGAGTAAGGCTAGTCCTCCGTGGGCGTAAGCCATGATGGCATAGACAAGGTTGCTTCTTCGTGGACCCTTCGTGGGTGGAGCCCTCCGTGGACTCTCGCAGCCGTTACCCTCCGTGGGTTGAAGTCTCCATCAATGTGGATTGACGATAGCACCACCTATCGGAACCACGAGAAAAATCTCCGTGTCTCCAAATTGCGTTTGCTCTTCACAATCTCTCCCTTACTACTTGTGCAATTTACTTTCCGCTGCCCATACTCTAGAATTGCATGTGTAGTATGTTGCTCGACTTGTATGCATGATGCTTGACTTGATCTTCATTGTGAACTTGCTAAAAACTTGTTCAAATCAAAAGGCATAGTTTTTATCTTGTCGAGTAGTCTAATCACCCCCCCCTCTAGACACTCTTGCCTTCAACGATCCTACAATTGGTATCAGAGCATTGGTCTCCATTGCTTTGGTTTGCACACCATTGGAGGAAGATGGACGTGTCTACGTTTGGGAGTGTTAGTCATAGAGTGCCTATTCTTGATGGAGTGTCCTATAACTCGTGGAGGATTGAAATGCTTGCTATCTTTAAGATGTACAACTTGCGCAAATATGTTGAAACCCCATATGTACCACCATTTGACCCTTGCACCCTACTATGGATGAAGAGCTTGATTTGCTTCATAACCTTAGAACTGTCAATCTTATCATTAGAGGTTTGCCCGATAACTTGCTTGAGCTTGTCACAAACTTTGAGTGCGCCCATGCTATGTGGAAGTTCTTGGAAGAACTTTATCCGGACTACTCTTTGAGAGGTCTTGATGAAATTCTATACAAGACTATTGAATTTGATATGATGCGCCCCAATGATCCCAACTTTGATAAATGCCTCTTTGAGCTTCGTGATCTTATGAAAAAGAAGGGTGATCCCGGTTTTATCAATGTTCGAATTAGAAATGCTCTTGTATTGCATTCCGATGATTATCGTCACTCTGACAAAACTGATGCAAGTCATTGTCAAATTGACCTAGGTATTGATGATGAATTGTCTATGGGTCAATATGATGATGAGCATGAGCAGGATGACGATTACTCCGATTCGGACACCGAGCTAGACAAGATCATGAAGAGTCTCAATCTTATGGCAAATCTGAGAGACTACATATCCGGTGGAAAAGAGTGGATTCTTGATAGTGGATGCACCGATCACATGACCGGAGATGAAGACATGTTTCGAGAGCTTGCAAAGAACGATGGTCCACGCAAGTATGTGACTTTTGGAGACAACTCCAAGGGTAAGGTACTTGGCCTTGGTAAGGTGGCCATATCTCATGATAGCTCCATTAAAAATGTCATGCTTGTTGAATCACTTGGATATAATTTACTTTCCGTGTCAAGATTAGTGACTTTGGATTCAATGTGCTATTCACGAAGTAGATTGCCAAGTTTTTCGTCGTGACAATCATAACATGGTATTTACCGGTATTCGTGAGGTGACCTATATGTCGTTGATTTCACTAAGAAAGCCCAACCTAGAACTTGCTTCATTGCTAAATCTGCTAAAGGTTGGTTATGGCATAGAAGGCTTGGACATGTTGGTATCGTAATCTAGATAAGCTAATCAAAGGTGATCACATTCTTGGTGTTAAAGATGTTTTCTTTGACAAAGATAGACTCAGTAGTGCATGTCAAGCAGGAAAACAAGTAGGTGGAAGTCATCCGTGAAGAACATCATGACCACAAGGAGACCGCTTGAGCTTCTTCATATGGATCTCTTTGGTCCCAATGCTTACAAAAGCCTTGGTGGTAACTCCTTTGGTCTAGTTATTGTTGATGATTTTTCCAGATTCGTGGGTATTTTTCCTTGATGACAAATCGCAGGTTCGAAAATCTTCAAAACCTTTGCTAGAAAGGCCCAAAATCAATTCGAGGTGAAGATCAAGAAAGTTCGGAGCGACAATGGAGCGGAGTTCAAGAACGCCCATGTGGACTCCTTTCTCGATGAGGAAGGGATTCTACATGAGTTCTCGACTACATACACACCTCAACAAAATGGAGTTGTTGAGAGGAAGAACCGAACGCTCATTGAGATGGCGAGAACGATGCTTGATGAATACAAGACACCAAACACTTACGGGGTGAAGCCGTCGAGACAGACTTGTCATGCTATCAACAGGCTTTATCTTCACAAGCTCCTCGGCAAGACTTCATACGAGCTCCTTACCGGTAACAAACCCCAAGTGGGATATTTTCGTGTCTTTGGTTCAAAATGCTATATCCTTGATAAGCATCGTTGGTCTAAATTTGCTCCTAAAACTCATGAAGGCTTTTTCCTCGGTTATGGATCAAACTCTCACACCTACCGTGTCTACAATAATTTCACCCGAAAGGTTGAAGAGACGGTAGATGTGAAGTTTGATGAATCTAATGGCTCGCAAGTAGAGCAAATGCCTATTGATGTAGGAGACAAGGACCCATCGGAAGCCATTCAAGATTTATCCATTGGAAAGATTCGTCCCATGGAAGTGAAGGAGAGTACCTCATCTACATATGTGGAGCCCCCTATCTCACGGAGAGATGAACCTCAAGGCAACATGGAGGCCTCCACAAGTGGAACTCACCAAGATGAGGAAGTGCGACAAGAAGATCCACCACAACCTCCTTCTCCACCACCTCAAGACAACACCAACAACAATGATGAAGAAGAAGATGAGGATGATGAGGAAGCTCAACCACGACCACGACAAAAGCTATCCCGAGTTCGAGCAAGAGTCAAGAAGGACCATCCCGTGGAACAAATGATGAATGACATCGACTCCGGGAGAATCACTCGCTCTAAAACTCGTTTAGCTAACTTTTGTGAGCATTACTCATTTATTTCTAGTCTTGAACCTATGAAGGTAGAAGAAGCGCTGGAAGACCGGATTGGGTGAGCGCTATGCATGAAGAGCTACACAACTTCGAGAGGAACAACGTTTGGACTTTGGTAGAAAGCCCAATGATGACCAAAACGTCATTGGAACCAAATGGGTGTTTGAACAAGCAAGATGAAGATGGACAAGTCATTCGCAACAAGGCTCGTCTCGTAGCACAAGGTTACACACAAGTCGAAGGTATGGACTATGGTGAGACCTATGCCCCGTTGCTAGACTTGAGTCCATTCAGCATCCTTCTTGCTTATGCCAACCACCATGATATTACTCTCTATCAAATGGACATTAAAAGTGCTTTCCTAAATGGTGAAATTGAGGAGGAAGTATTTGTGAAACAACCTCCGGTTTGTGAATCCTAAAAGCCTAATCATGTTTACAAATTGCACAAAGCTCTTTATGGTCTTAAACAAGCTCCTAGAGCTTGGTACAAATCTTGACTAGCTTTCTTCTTGAGAAAGGATTTGAGATTGGAAAAATAGACTCAACGCTATTCACAAAAAGGGTTGATGGTGAACTATTTGTGTGCCAAATATATGTTGATGATATTATCTTTGGTTCAACTAACCCTCATTTTAGTGAGAAGTTTGGAAAGCTTATGTCGGAGAAGTATGAGATGTCCATGATGAGTGAACTCAAATTCTTCCTTGGGTTGCAAATCAAGCAATCTAAGGAGGGTACTTTTGTCTCACAAACAAAGTACACCAAGGATCTCTTCAAGAAGTTCAACATGCAAGAGGGCAAAGGTATGAAAACCCCCATGCCTACTAGTGGACATAATGACTTGACTAAAGATGGAGAACCTGTTGATCAAAAGGTTTATCGATCCATGATTGGTTCTCTACTATATCTCTGTGCTTCTCGTCCTGACATAATGTTGAGTGTATGCATGTGTGCTCGATATCAAGCTGCTCCTAAAGAATGTCATCTTAAAGCTGTTAAAAGAATTGTGAGATATTTGATACACACACCTAACTTTGGCATTTGGTATCCTAAGAGGGCCTCTTTCGATCTTGTTGGCTATTCCGACTCGGACTATGCCGGAGACAGGGTTGATAGAAAGTCAACTTCGGGTACATGTCAATTCCTCGGTCGATCCCTTGTATCTTGGTCATCCAAGAAACAAAATTCGATATCATTATCTCTTGCCAAGCAGAATATATTGCTGCTGGTTCGTGTTGTGCTTTCGGTTGCTATGGATGACACAAACGCTTAAGGATTATGGGATACATGCGAGACATGTTCCTTTGCTTTGTGACAATGAGAGTGCGATTAAGATTGGACACAATCCCGTGCAACACTCTCGCACGAAACACATTGAAGTTCGTCACCATTTTATTCGTGATCACATTGCTAAGGGTGACATTGATCTTAAGCATGTTCGTACTGACAAACAGCTTGTAGATATCTTTACAAAACCACTTGATAAGAAAGTGTTTTGTCGCCTAAGGAGTGAGTTGAACATCATTGATGCTTCAAACTTGGAGTGAAAACTCCATTGATGCATGCAAGGCATGAGCCTAAATGACTAATCCTTGATACTTCTCTTATGATGATGATCATATGTCTTGGACACATTTGCCCCCTTGTATTGCATCTAACTCCTTGCAGGTACTTGGATGGTCTACATTCAACAAGATTATCACACACACTCAAATCATGAGTAATCTTGTCATTGACCAAGTATCTAGCTCTTTGGGATGTTGAGTTCAAGGAACAAAATTCCACATATCCTTTTTGACACCTTATACATCTAGTATTTCACTCTTGTCATCTTGGATATTCTTGAGAATTTCCTTGCTTGCCTAACCCATGTAGGAAGATGAACTATTCAGTTGGAAATGGTGCTCCAACTTCACATTCTATGATCATCAACATCAAGTTCACCTACATGAGAACAAGCAACAACAAGCCCAAGGTATGTTTTTTTCACATCTTGAAGGAGCTTTGCTCAAAGACATGAGTACAAGCAGTTTCATAAGATGTGATCACATCAAATGCTTAATCGAAAAATGGCAACCCCATTTTGAGCTTAAACGATGAGTATGACCTATGATCAAATGTTCTCATTTGACTCCTAAGTCAATATACTCAAACATAGGTGACCTAGTCGCCGACCCCTGTCTAGATGAAGTACATATGTTTTGGAATTTCTCTGCTTTTCTCATTGAGTTTTCTTGCTTATTTAAAAAAAAAACTTCATCTAGCAATCTTTTTCACTTCTATTTCTTATGTTCTTGTGTATATCTTTTGGCTCTGATCAATTCCCTGAAAATCATTTACAAATTCATTGTAAAACTTTTGAATCATTCCTTGCAAAGTGAGCTGAATTATTTCTATATTTCCTTGGAATTAAACTCGGCGTCACCGACTTAAAACCTTCGGTCTGACCGAAAAAGGATCTGCCCTAAGTCTCTGACTTTCGGACTCACCGATCCATATCAATTTGGTGTCACCGATTTACATTCACCAGGATATCATCTTCTGCAGCTCAACTCAATGATTCTTTATGCATGTTTCTTATTGAACAAGTTGTGATTCTTAAGGAACCCACTTCTTTCCTTCCATCTTTCCTGCACTTCCTAGTTTACTGTCCTTTTCGGCACTTGATGTCAAAGGGGGAGAAGATTTAGGGGGAGCTTAGGGGGAGATTGGAGGATAAGGGGAGAAAAGAAAATTTAAAGGAAGAAAAACAATCTTACCTTAAGGGGGAGAGGATCACATCAAAGCTTTGCTATATTTCAATGTGATAATACATTTGGCATTATTCTTTTGATTTCCGCTTCTCTTGCTTTCACAATTGGTATCTTATGAAAAGCACAATTGGTATCTTATGAAAAGCAAAATCTCTCAGAGCTCATTGAAAATCTTTTAGTCTTGGGAGACATGTTGGCTGATTCAAGCTAGTGCTCAACATGAGACACTCTTTATACATGTCATCCCTGGCTTGGTACTCTTGATGTTCTTGCTATTGGTTGAAGAACTACTCTTGTGTTATCTAACCTTGTTTTCCCAAGTTTATTTCTTCAGGTACAATACCAAGGAACTCCAAGGTAAGTATATGCATCTTGCAGAATGTGCATGATGGTGACTTGCTTGTGAATACTTGTTTGCAAGAAATCACCATGCACATATGCATCATCACTCACTTATCCTCATCTGCTCGATGCATATAGCCAAGCTGCATGTAGCACATCTTGCTTTTCTCTCATGTGTGCTTGTGGTAGTCCAAAACCAAAATCTAAAATCTTGCACACTTGTAGGGGGAGCCTGTGTACTACATGTTTGTCAAAGCTTTAATGATAATCCTGTCTTTCTTTTAGTAAGCTTTGATATCTTATTTTGTGTGTTGCCATCAATTACCAAAAGGGGAGATTGAAAGCACATTTGCTCCTAGGTGGTTTTGGTAATTAATGACAACATACTTTGTGGTCGGACTAATGCTTTTATCAAGTATGTTTCAGGAAAGTCAATCACTCTGGCATGGCAAAAGGACTAGAAAGGTGGACCCCTAGGATGCTAAGGAAAGGATTGGCAAAAGCTTAAGACTCCATTTTTGGTTTAGTGATTCAAGATCACATTGAGTCCATAGGAAAGCCAATACTATTAAAAGGGGATGAGGTTATGATGATGATCTGGTTGCTCAAAGTGCTTAGTGATTTATCTCTCAAACTATCAGCAATC
Source organism: Aegilops speltoides (assembly GCA_021437245.1). NCBI lineage: Eukaryota > Viridiplantae > Streptophyta > Magnoliopsida > Poales > Poaceae > Aegilops > Aegilops speltoides. The sequence continues at coordinate 126,505,739 of CM038142.1, read as the reverse complement.
TTTCATTCCAACAATAACTCATAAGTAATCTCGGTCCCACCGATTCCATAAACTCAGTCACACCGAGATGAACCACCTCAGCCATATAGCCAAACCCTAGTAATTTCGGATTTTCCGATTCCAAACTCGGTCTTACCGAAATTGGTGTTGCCAAGCTTCTGTAACCTTCTGTACTCAAATCGGTGTCACCGAGATGAGAAAGTCGCTCCCACCGAGATTGGCAAACCCTAGACTTTGGAAGAATCGGACTAACCGAGATTGTATTTTCGGTCCCACCGAAAATCCCAACGTTCACAAGATTTGAACTTTCGGTCTCACCGAGTTGTCAACTTCGGTCTGACCGAGATTGGTCAAATGTGTGTAACGGTTGGATTTTGTGTGGAGGCTATAAATACCCCTCCACCTCCTCTTCATTCGTGGAGAGAGCCATCAGAAAGAACTACCACTCCTACCTTACATTTCGAGAAGAAAACTACCTACCCTTGTGTTGAGATCAAGTTGCTCCATTCCCACCATATGAAACTTGATTTCTAGCCTTCCCAAGTCGCTTTCCACTCAATCCCTTCCTCCACCACAGCCAAATCAGTGAGGAGAGTTGAGTGTTGGGGAGATATCATTTGAAGCACAAGAGCAAGGAGTTCATCATCACCAACACCATCTATTACCTTTTGGAGGGTGGTGCCTCCTAGATTGGTTAGGTGTCGCTTGGGAGCCTCCGTCAAGATGTGGAGTTGAACCAAGAAGTTTGTAAGGGCAAGGAGATCGCCTACTTCGTGAAGATCTACCCCAGTAAGGCTAGTCCTCCGTGGGCGTAAGCCATGATGGCATAGACAAGGTTGCTTCTTCGTGGACCCTTCGTGGGTGGAGCCCTCCGTGGACTCTCGCAGCCGTTACCCTCCGTGGGTTGAAGTCTCCATCAACGTGGATTGACGATAGCACCACCTATCGGAACCACGAGAAAAATCTCCGTGTCTCCAAATTGCGTTTGCTCTTCACAATCTCTCCCTTACTACTTGTGCAATTTACTTTCCGCTGCCCATACTCTAGAATTGCATGTGTAGTATGTTGCTCGACTTGTATGCATGATGCTTGACTTGATCTTCATTGTGAACTTGCTAAAAACTTGTTCAAATCAAAAGGCATAATTTTTATCTTGTCGAGTAGTCTAATAACCCCCCCCCCCTCTAGACACTCTTGCCTTCAACGATCCTACAAGATTGCATTGAGAAATGCACATAGCTTCACAATGGCTAATCGAATGTTTTCCGGTAGAAGCCCCCTCAATGCAACCGAAGCAGCTATGTCATAATCACGTGGCGCCATGAGACTTTAGGTTCGGAACTTTTTCTCGCCATGTTTATTATTCCCTTTATATTTGACGAGAAGCCGACGGTACCTTAATATCGAAAGCAGCATTCAAAGAAGATTTCCTTCTTTCTTTGGTAAGAGCGTAGCTTGCATGACCCCGATGTATGCCGTCTTCTCCATGCATACGTTGCTGGTCCTCCGTGCCTCGGTGTATCTTTTTCTTCCCATACATGCCCAAGAAGCCAAGCAGGTCACGCAAAGATTCTTCGTCACGTGCATCACGTCGATTGCGGAGCGGACCTCTAGGTCTTTCCAATATGGCAGGTCCCAAAATATAGATTTCTTCTTCCACATGGGTGCGCGTCCGTCAAGATCCTTCGAACAGGTTGTCCGCCAGATAACTCCAAATATCACCTTCAAATCCTGGACCATATCATGTACATCAGCACCAGTACGGTGGCGAGGCTTCGTCCGGTGATCCGCCTCACCTTTGAAATGCTTGCCTGCCTTTCTTACGGGATGCCTGCTCGGAAGAAATTGACGGTGTCCCAGGTACACATTCTTCTTACAACTATTCAAATATATACTGTCGGTATCATCCAAACAGTGCGTGCATCCGCGGTATCCCTTGTTTGTCTATCCTGAAAGGTTACTGAGAGCAGGCCAATCATTGATGGTCACGAACAGCAATGCCTTTAGGTCAAGTTCTTCCCCCATGTGCTCATCCCACGCACGTACACCTGTTCCATTCCACAGTTGTAAGAGTTCTTCAACTAATGGCCTTAGGTACACATCAACATCGTTGCCGGGTTGCTTAGGGCCTTGGATGAGCACTGGCATCATAATGAACTTCCGCTTCATGCACAACCAAGGAGGAAGATTATAGAAACATAGAGTCACAGGCCAGGGGCTATGGTTGCTGCTCTGCTCCCCAAAAGGATTAATGCCATCTGCGCTTAGACCAAACCATACGCTCCTTGCGTCATCTCGCAAACTCCTTCCGTACTTTCTTTCGATTTTTCTCCACTCGACCCGTCGTGGTACTCTCAACTTTCCGCCTTCGACGGTCTTCTTCGTGCCATCGCATCGCCTTGGCATGCTCTTTGTTTTGGAACAACGTTTCAACCGTGGTATTATAGGAGAATACCACATCACCTTGGCAGGAATCTTCTTCTGGGCGCTCGCCCTCGACATCACCAGCTCATCGCGCTGATCTTATAGGGCAATGCACCACATACCGGCAAGCGTTCAAATCCTCGTACTCACCGCGGTAGAGGATGCAATCATTAGGGCATGCATGTATCTTACGCACCTCTAACCCTAGAGGGCGACAACCTTCTTTGCTTCATCGTACTCTCGGGCAATTCGTTGTTCGTTGGAAGCATATCCTTTATCATTACCAAAGAACTTTCCAAATCCCTTGTCGGATACACCATTCTCGCCTTCCATTGCAGCAATTCGGTGTGGTGCCCAGCTTTTTCTTGTCACCTCGCAATTGGGTACAACAATTTTTGTGATCCTCTAACATGCGCCGCAACTTCTTCTTCCTCCAAATCACTTGCGCAGCTCTTTGCATCGGCAATGGCCCGACCTAGATCATCAGCGGGCTCATCGATGCCTCTTCTTCACTTCTTCCCGCATTGCGGCTCAGCTTCTTCCGCATTACCGGCTCAGCTTCTTCCCCCATTGTTGTATCATCGTATTCAGGGAACCCATGGCCAGGATAGCTGTCGTCGTCCTCTTCTTCTTCATTGTCTTTCATCATAACCCCTCTTTCTCCGTGCTTGGTCTAAACATTATAGTGGGGCATGAAACCGGACTCAAACAGGTGGACGTGAATGGTTCTTGACGTAGAGTAATTGTGACGCCCGGATAATCATGCTATAGTAATCCCACGCTAATCAAGCCACGTCACCTCGGTTACTATTGCTAACCTCGCAATGATTCGAAACCGTTTCAAAATTTAAATTCTAAATATGTCAAACAACAAAAGTTTTCAAAAACTGAAACAAAAATGTTCGGTGGGTGCCAAATATTACAAGGGTAATTATAGTAAAGAAAACATATTTCGTAAAAGGCCTAAATAATTTAAAATGATTTAAAACAGAAAAGTAAAGAAGTAAAAGAAAAGAAATTACAAAACAGAAAAAAGAGAGAAAACCCCTTGGGTCGTGGTTCAACTGGGCCAACCCATCAGGCCCAGCCGGCCACCCACTTCCCCCCTTATCCACTCACCACCCCCACCCACTCCACCGACACCCCCACTTCCCCCCCCCCCCTCACAAAAATATCTCCTCCCCCTCTCTCCCCCGATTGGATCGGGATCAAGGGAGGAGGCCGCCACTCGCCACCTCGGAGCCGGACGCCGTCGCCGCCCGGACTGCCTCCCCGTCGTCCTCTACGTCGTCACCGCCTCGCCGGACTTCCCCGCTGGCTTGCATCTCCTCTCCGCCGTCGTCCCCGTCATCCTCCTCGACACACGCCGCCCCGAGCCCGCTATAGCACATCTACAGGGCTATGTGAGCCCTCCTTCCCTTCCCCTCTTCTTCCCTGGCAGATCCGCCGTCGCGTCCGCATGCGCACACTCGCCGTCCGTGCCGTTCCCGCTCCCTGCACACCGCGCCAAACCGCGCCCGAGCCCGACGTCGTCGGTGCCCTCTGCTGCACCCGCACGTCGCCTGCGCCCCGGACCTCCCCTGACTCGCACTTCCCCCGCAGTCCCGTGCCCTCACCACGGCTCGCCACATCCCGCCAAGGTCCTTTGCCTCCATCGCGCCACGGCGCGCGCCGCGCCTGCGCCCGCTTGCGGCGTGCCTCGTCGCCTCTCCCCTACTCACACTGCTGCTCGGCGCTCGCCCAGCGCAGCCGCCCGTCCGCCTCGACACAAGCACTGCGTCTGACGACCCAACCACGGCGCCCTCGCCTTCGCCCCGCCTCGTCGCCTCACGCTCCACCAACAAGGCCTGCAACCGGCGCGCCGTCCTCACCTCCCGCGTTGCCACGCCACGCCCGCCGCCCGACCTTGCGGTGCTTTCATTGGCGCCATAGCGGCGCCCGTTCTCCCGCTAACCCAGCGCTCGCATGCCCGTGCCCGTTAAGGCCCTTTGGGGCCAATGACAAGGCCCCACCCCCCAAAACGTTTTATAAAAAGAAAAGGAGATAGAAAAATAATAGTAATAATAATAAATGTAATTAATTAATTAAGTGATTAACTAAATTAATTAAGTTAATTAATCCTATTTAATTAATCTAATTAACCTGTTAGTTTAATTAAACAGTAATTAGTTTAACCTAAACCCTAATTAACCTAACAGTGTATGACAGGTGGGTCCCACTGGGCCCACATGTCAGGTTGACCAGTCAACCTCTGTTGACTGCTGACGTCAGCATGACAACATGCTGATGTCGTAAATCCAATTTCGAATTAAATTAAATAATTAATTAAATTCCAGAAATTAATAAAATCTTTAGAAAATCATATCTTTTAAACCATAGATCTGATGAAAATACTTTATACATGAAAGTTGCTCAGAACGACGAGACAAATCCGGATACGCAACCCGTTCGTCCGCCACACACCCCTAACATATCAAACTCGCAACTTTCCCACTCCGGCTCCTCTGCTCGAAAACGCGGAACACCAGGGATACTTTCCCGGTTGTCCCCCCTTCACCGGTATCACCTCATACCGCGTTAGGGCACCCCTAGCACTGTTACTTGTCATGTCATGCATCGCTATGCATCTGTTTGCTTAAGTATTTATTGTTTCTTCCCTCCCTTCTCTTGCTAGACACCGAGACCGACGCCGCTGCTACCCAGTACGACTACGGTGTTGACGACCCCACTCTCTTGACAGAGCAACCAGGCAAGCCCCCCCCCCCCCCTTGATCACCAGATATCGCCTATTCTCCTCTATACTGCTTGCATTATAGTAGTGTAGCATGTTACTGCTTTTCGTTAATCCTACTCTGATGCATAGCCTGACATTGTTGCTACATCTGTTGATACCTTACCTGCAATCCTAAATACTTAGTATAGGATGCTAGTTTATCATCATTGGCCCTACATTCTTGTCAGTCTGCCTTGCTATACTATTGCGCCATGATCACTTGGGAGGTGATCACGGGTATATACTATACATATGTGCATACTACAGATGGTGACTAAAGTCGGGTCCGCTCGACGAGTACCCGCGAGTGATTCACGGATTGGGGGCTGAAAGGACCTTTGCCCCGACGGCCCTCTGTGTGGATCTTTGTGGCGGAGCGACAGGCAGGTTGAGACCACCTAGGCGAGAGGTGGGCCTGGCCCTGGTCGGCGTCATGGTTGCTTCATAATAACACGCTTAACGAGATCTTGGTATTTGATCCGAGTCGGCCATTTGGTCTATCGCACTAACCAACTATGTGGGAAAGATATGGGCACTTTCGGCGTCGTGGTATCGGCGAAGCCTTCTAGGCGTTAGCGGCGAGTGGCGCGCGCGGATTGGAACGTAAGCTTTGCTCTTGTATTAGGGGCTAGTTACGCTTTCGCCGCCAACGCAACGTGCATGTGTGCAATGGGCGATGGGCGGACCCACATGCCATAGGAGTTAGACCGGCGTCTTGACCTCTCTGTTAGGCCTAGGTGGGGCTGCGGCGTGTTGATCTTCCAAGGCGGGCATGACACAGAAAGTGTGTCGGCCAAATGGGATCGGCGTGTTGGGTTATGTGGTGCACCCTGCAGGAAGTTTATCTATTCAATAGCTGTGTCCCTCGGTAAAAGGACGACCCGGAGTTGTACCTTGACCTTTTGACAACTAGAACCGGATACTTAATAAAACACACCCAGACAAGTTCCACAGACAACCCGGTGATCGCTTTTCCACAGGGCAACAAGGAGAGGATCGCCGGGTAGGATTATGCTATGCGATGCTACTTGGAGGACTTCAGTCTACTCTCTTCTACATGCTGCAAGACGGAGGCTGCTAGAAGCGTAGTCTTCGATAGGACTAGCTATCCCCCTCTTATTCTGGCATTCTGCAGTTCAGTCCACTGATGTTGCCTCTTTACACATATACCCATGCATATGTAGTGTAGATCCTTGCTTGCGAGTACTTTGGATGAGTACTCACGGTTGCTTCTCTCCCTCTTTTCCCCCTTTCCATTCTACCTGGTTGTCGCAACCAGATGCTGGAGCCCAGGAGCCAGACGTCACCGTCGACGATAACTCCTACTACACTGGAGGTGCCTACTACTACGTGCGGGCGGCGACGACGACCGGGAGTAGTTTAGGAGGATCGAGCGGGAGCTGCGCCTCTTCGTCTGTATCCCGTTTGTGCTAGCCTTCTTAAGGCAAACTTGTTTAACTTATGTCCGTACTCGGATATTGTTGCTTGGCTGACTTCGTCTATGATCGAGCACTTGTATTCGAGCCCTCGAGGCCCCGGCTTGTATTATGATGCTTGTATGACTTATTTATGTTTTAGAGTTGTGTTGTGATATCTTCCCGTGAGTCCCTGATCTTGATCGTACACATTTGCGTGCATGATTAGTGTACGATTGAATCGGGGGCGTCACAAGTTGGTATCAGAGCCGACTGCCTGTATGAATCCCCCTTCCACACTCCTTGGCCGAAGTCGAGTCTAGACATTGCAAAACTTTTACTAACATGGTTGTGTGCCTTACGGGCCCACGTCGCCATTGGGTGGTATTAGGATCTTTTACTCCTCGATCTGTACTCTGGGAATCGATCTCTCTTCTATTCGGGTTAAACGATTTTTTTACTAACTCTGACTCTAGGTTCTCGATAGTACTTTCTTCCGGAGAGCCTCTTCAGTCCAGATGATTACTTTGTGCACCGAAGGATTCCAAGATACCTTCCGATATTCTCCCGAGACCTTGTGCCCGTTGCTTTTGCAATTCCCTACCACTGCAATATCCCTATGAATAAATACTTACACCCGTCGTCCTCACTTTATACCCAGTCAATCTTGTTATTACAAGATACCTCGAAATTCTCTCTAATGTTCCGAGAATACTTTGTGCCTACTGCCTTGTAGTTCTTTGCTACACGAATACCACTACGGATAATTTCTCGCACTTACCGAGTATCCACTCATCCCCAGTTGATTCATGTATGTCACCAATCCTCAAAATATCATTCGATCTTCCCAAAATCTTGAGCATCCTATTGCTCTTGAAATTCTTGATTGCTTGCATTATGGTTAATCCCATAAGTCTAGTAATCTTGTTGACATCCATTGTCATTGTCATTTTGAGTCCGTTGATTCGATTTGTTGCGAATGCTCACAATACTCAAACAGATCCTAGAATTCATCCTTCCGGCTCAGATGTTGTTTTAATCATGAGCTGGTTCTCGCCAATTAAATTGTCGTCGATTGTGCCCCTAAGTCTATTGAACTTATCCATCCTTGATCAGAGCGTCTGCTTCTGATCCTTCGCTTTGTAAATCATAATTCCTTAGCAATTGAGCTCTAAGTTATTCAGTTGTTTCTATAATCCAATGCAGATCCTTTGTTGGATTTTATCGGACAATGTCCTTCATTTGGATATATACCGCATTTGGTAAATTGTATCCTCTGCTTTGTCAACCATGCTCTGCTATCGAGCTTGTGTCATTTACTCCTGAAGTTTGTGGTATATGTTCCTAAGAGGCCCCGATGGGTTGGACATCTGCCTTCTCTAAACTGTGTGAACCCGAAAACTACTATGGGTCATACTCTACTAGTGTTATGTCAGATAAAATTTCAACACACAATTTCGTTGAAGGCGAGAAGTGAATGAAAGGTTATGCATTAAAGAAGTGGGAGTCGACCTTGAACTTTGTGTTCATGCCCATGGACACGATGTAGATCTTATCTTTAAAAGCTTCTTTTAAATTAATTATTCCCTTGGTATAAGTTCATCTTATATCTGGGATCTGGCCTTTTGCAATCGTGGTTCTGACCATATGTTCTTCCTTGATCCCATTTCTTGGGCAAGTTTAAACACTTGTCCTCTGCAAAGCAATACCCCAGACCAACCTCTACTTTGGTCTGTCGTCGAGTAACCCCTGGTATCTCGAGGATATCACGCCATTGCACTACATTACCCTGTCCTTTGATGAAGTACTACCTTTACCCTGTCTTTGTCACTTCATGCTTCTGGGTTGTTTGTTAACCGAGAACACCGATAAGTGAATCGATTCAGCACTCCGTTTCAATAACTCTAAGTAATTTTTGTTGCTTACGAGTTTAATAATCCTTTAGGTCATTCCTAGCCTGATCAGCTATATCATCATCATACTAATTTTTTTTAACTGTGCTACCTGGTCCTTATTCCCGGAGCACAACTTTCAATGATGAACTAAGCTTGCGTCGATTTTCGTCGTCATATCATTTCTCCTTGAACAACAAACTTGATTTCGAGTTTGTGTCCTAACCGTGATTCCAATAACCTTTCGCTTCATCATTCGTTTGACTTGTTGTCATCGTCGATCGATTACATCTTCGTGTAACCTCTCGACAAATGTGTCGTGATCATCATCAACCTTATGAGCTCTTCCAGGATGTCAATCGGATTCATGATGAGAAATACCATCCTTGCCTCGATGATTTGCGTTATCATCAACCACTTTATTGCCTTCCCTCCAACACAAACTTGTTCGTGTTTTGTGTTATACCTTGAGTTCCTTGCTACCCAGCATTGTTCTTCTTTACATTGGAATATTACCACCTTTTATGTCAAGAATGTCGTGAGAATTTCACCACCTCTTAAGAAATTCTTGTTGCAGCGATGCTTCTCGCCATCACCATTCTTTCTTGTCCCCGTGTTGGTTCTAACCAGGATACCAACAGATGAACGGTGCTATTTGGATTCTGCCCTTCTAGCAACCCTATTGCTTTGAAGTTAATGGTTGGCCCTTCATTCTTAGACATTTGATTATTGAATCACCATTCCGACGTTGGTTGTGCAACCCAGCCCATATTTTGGGTGCACCTTTCAACCAATGTTTAATTGTGTATGTTTTCCTCGAGCATACATCATTATACCATTTGATCTGACAAATGTTATCTCCTTGTTCATATAATTGTGGAAATCCATCTTTTGTTAATCTCGATGAATTGTCGCTGATTCCATCAGCCACCTCCTCATCCTCTCGTTGGTTTACCGATGAACTCTTGTTTCGGAACTGGCTTCCATGGTTCATCTCCCGGGAATCTTCGATGTCATCTCGTCAATTTGTATCTGTAACGCCCCGGATCCGATGCGCCAGGTGTCTGCCAGTTATTCGCCGCCATTGCCATGTCATTTTCTTGCGTGTTGCATTTCACCATGTCATCATCTGCATTTCATCTGCATGTTTTTCAAAACTTGCATCCGTTTGGGTCCTCCTGTTTCTCTCCGTTGTCCGTTCGAGTCTGACCACACTCGCACGCGCGCCCTTTCCTCCGAAATATTATTTTATTAGTTGCATAAAAATGTTCTCGGAATGGGATGCAACTTGGCGTGCGGTCTTATTATAGTGTAGACAGAGCGCCTGTCAAGTTTCGTCACATTCGGAGTCCGTTTGATAGCCCAACCGTTAAACCTACATCCGCAATATAGCCGGTCTATCGTCGGACGTTTTCGGTCTCCGAAAACCCTGCCGGGCTGCTTTCCTCTTCTCTTCTCTCAGCCCAAGGCCTCTTCTGCACAGCCATCTGCAGCCCACCTAAAACCCCCGCTCGGACCGTCGGATCGAAATCCGATGCCCAAAGCCCTGCAAACCCCTAACCCTAATACCTACCTATATATACACCCATTCCTTCCAAAATGGGCATCCCTAGCCCTCACCTACCCCTAGCCGCCTCCACCTCCATTTCCGCCACCCGCTCGGCTTCGCCACTTGGCGCCGCCATCGTCGTGCGGACCAACCAGCGCGCCACCTCACCCCGGCGTCGGCCGGCCAATCCAAGCCGCCACCTCGCGCCCAGCGCCTCGGCAAGCCGCAGCCACATGCGCGCAAAGCCCATCTGGGCCGAGGCCGCCCAGCCTCCCGCCCGGCGAAGGCGCGTCCTCCTCGAGCTGCCCGAGCCGCCGTCGGCCGCCGCCCGCCGCCGGCGCCGAGAACCTCGCCCGCCGCCGCCGAGCTCCGCCCGCGCCCGCAGACGTCGCCTCGCCCGATGCCCGCCGCCAATCACCTTCGCCGCCCGGCGCCGTCCCAAGGCCTCCGCGCCCGGCTGCAGGAGTTCGTCGCTGCCGCCTCCGCATCCCTTCGCCGCCCGGCCTCCTCGAGGCGAATCCGTCCGGATCCGGCCGAACCAGCGCCCTATGGCCTCCTCCGCCCTCGCTGCCCGTCCGGATCCCGCCGCCCCTCCATCGCCGAAACTGCCGCCGCGCGATTTTCCCGATCTGCAGCGCGTGCGGCGACACGCGCAGCCGTGCCTCCGCACGTGGGCCGCGCCCCCCCTGTTGGCCCATCGCCTCGGCCCAGCCCCGGCCTGCCTCTCCTCCGTCTTCCTGGGCCAAGAGCCCAAGGGTGAGCATCCCCCTCCAGCCCCTCCTGTGCACTGTTGGGCTAAACAGATTCGGCCCGCTTTTGTTTTTTTTTCAGTCCTGCGATTTGTCCAATTTTCCATAATTGCTGATTTACAGAAAACCCCCTAGACTTCATGCATATAAGAACTCATTAACCGTGCATCGGTTTAAAATAATTTATACATGTAAAATGCTTAGTTTTTCGTCTAGTTTAATAATATGCCACTTTCATCCATGTTTAAAATGTTTAAAATGATGTTTGTTTTAATTTGCTCCTATGCCATGCTAAAATGATTTAATTCATAACTAAATAACCGTAACTCGGAATTTAATAAATTATATATGTAAATAGGGTGGAAAAATGCCTAGTTTAACATGGTACACTTTATTTTCCTGTTTAACAACTTTAAAATATGTTTAGGGCAGAACAGTACCAAATCTAAAATATGCATATGAGGATTTTCCGGAAATGTTTTTTGTTGTTTCCGGCCTCATTTAAACTTGCCTAGATAGGTAGTTTTGTTATGCTTCACCCCTTGCCATGTTAATCAACATTTAACATTGTTGTGTACCTAAACGAGAGCGAACTAAATAACGGATGTGGTGTTCCGTCAATATGCAACTCGTTGCATATTGAGCTCCACTTAATTTGTAGTGTTGTTTGTTGCACTTTTCCATGCCATGCCATGCCTCATTAAACCGGACATGCATCATCCTTGGTTGTGCATCATGCCATGTTTATGTGATGGTTGTTTACCATGTTGTTTGTTTCTTTCGAGTTTGCTTTTCTCGTTAGCCGGTTTCATTCGGAGTTGTGAGGATTCGTTAAATCTCGACCGTTTGTCTTCTTCATGGACTCGTTCTTCTTCCTAGCGGGATCTCGGGCAAGATGACCGCTACCACAGATCTCACTACTATCATTGCTATGCTAGTTGCCTCGTTCTTTCGCTATGTTGCGCTACCTATTACTGTTTGTCCAGCCATCCCATATTGCCATGAACCTCTAACCTTTGACACAATTCCTAGCAAACCGTTGTTTGGCTATGTTACCGCTTTGCTCAGCCCTCTTATAGCGTTGCTAGTTGCGGTGAAGTTGAAGATTTCTCCATGGTGGACAGGGTTTATGTTGGGATATCACAATATCTCTTATATTATTAATGCATCTATATATTTGGTAAAGGGTGGAAGGCTCGGCCTTATGCAGTGTTTTGTTCCACTCTTGCCGCCCTAGTTTCCGTCATACCGGTGTTATGTTCCCGGATTTTGCGTTCCTAACGCGGTCGGGTGATTTATGGGACCCCCGACAGTTCGCTTTGAATAAAACTTGTCCAAAGAAGGCCCAACATTGACTTTTACCATTTGCCTCACCACCACCTACTTTTCCTTGGGAGTAATTAACCCAAGGGTCATCTTTTATAGCCCCCCACAGGCGGTGCTTGTCTAAGCGTTGGTCCAAACTAGAGCACCGTCTGGGACCATCCCTTGGCAACTTGGGTTACGTCGGTACCAGACGCTTCGCTTATCCGGTCGTGGCACGAGGCGAGATCTGTGCGGCTACTATCAGGGATGTCGGCACGCCGGAGGCTTTGCTGGTCTTGTTTTACCATTGTCGAAATGTCTTGATGTACCGGATACCGAGTCGATCGGAGTGTCTTGGGTGAAGGTCTATTCCTTCGATGATCGCGAGAGCTTGTCATGGGCTAAGTTGGGACACCCTGCAGGTATAAACATTCGAGAGCCGTGCCGCGGTTATGTGGCGAGATGGGAATTTGTTAATGTCGGTTGTAGACAACTTGACACCAGATCCGAATTAAAACGCATCAACCGAGTGTGTAGCCGTGATGGTCTCTTCTCGGCGGAGTCCGGGAAGTGAACACGGTTTCTGTGTTATGTTTGACGTAAGTAGGTGTTCAGGATCACCTCTTGATCATTGCTAGCTTCACGACCGTTCCGCTTGTTCTCTTCTCGCTCTTATTTGCGTATGTTAGCCACCATATATGCTTAGCCGCTGCTGCAACCTCACCACTTTATCCCTTCCTTTCCCATTAAGCTTTGCTAGTCTTGATACCCATGGTAATGGGATTGCTGAGTCCTCGTGACTCACGGATACTTCAAAACCAGTTTGCGGTGCCTATGTTATCGGCGGTGACCGCAACCAAGCTCAAGGAGGAGCTCGATGAAGATCTTGCCCTTTGTGTTGTTTCGTTCTAGTTGATCAGTAGTGGAGCCCAGTTGGGGTCGATCGTGGACCTTTTGTCGCATTTGGGGTTCTTCTTTTATTTTGGTTCCGTAGTCGGACCTTGATTGTATCTGTATGATGTAATGCTTTATTCATGTAATTGTGTGAAGTCGCGATTGTAAGCCAACTATGTATATCTTTCCCTTATGTATTACTTGGGTTGTGTGAAGATTACCTCACTTGCGACATTGCTTTCAATGCGGTTATGCCTCTAAGTCGTGCTTCGACACGTGGGAGATATAGCCGCATCGAGGGCGTGACAAGTTGGTAATCAGAGCCTTCCCCGACCTTAGGAGCCCCACTGCTTGATCGTTTTTAGCGGCCGAGTTGTGTCTAGAAAAATGTTTTGAGTCATTTAGGATTATATATATCGGAGAGTAGGATTCTTTTTACTCCCCAGTCCCTTCAACCTTCTGGTGAGGTATCCTGTCGTAGAGTTTTGACTCTTCTCTTCTCAAATTTCACTAAAAAAAAATTTTAGGATCACGCGGGTATCTTGGAATCGTTCCGATATTCTTATGACGAGAACATTGTTCTTGGTGCCTCCTGACATTTAGGGGTTGGGGCAGTGTCCCGGGGAGTTGAGCTCCGAGGTGTTGTCGTCATAATTTTATCGTTGCAGTTCTAGAATACCTGAGTTTAGTACGCCGACATCGAAAATCTCTTTTATGCAGTTGTTGGTGAGATAACCCGCTAACCCAATCTTGAGGTGAGTACGGAGTATTGCCATGACTCGTATAACGGATGCTTTTGAAGGTTGAGGTAGAGCGATTTCGAAGGTTTCTTGGTTATGTGTTGACGGATGGATACAATGGATGTAGGGATTGTTAGTTTGGGTGAGATATATTGCTCCCCTGTATCCCCAACACCAGATTGCATAACCAGAAAGTTTCGGGAGTTTTATAGGTGGGAATTCAAGTAGCTCCTAGAATATCTTTCCGACAGATGCATGATATGGGATTGGGTAAATCTCTATCATATGTATTTGTTCCGGCTTATTCTGCAAGCCAAATCCTTTGTTTTGTTTTATTGTGGTATTCGAGTTGCTTCGAAGTCAAATGTTGAATCCATACCTTTCCTAAACGGTGTTCTCATATTGCTATGTGAAGACTAATCCTTTTTGATCATTGAGGTTGTCTTGTTAATTCTTTTCCAACCGGTGCGCTTCTCTTCGAGATGATCCCATCATTCTCCCCATCCGTAAGATCAATTCTAAATTTTCTCAACAGTGTTTGTTTCGTTCATCCCAAGTTGTCTTTGTTTTCCCGCCCTCCCACCCTTTTTCTTCAAGGACTCATTTATGTTAATCAAGCATCCATTTATTCATGTGAAGTCACTTCATTTTTTTTCAATCAATGTTTTGATCCGGTGATCCCTCGCGAAGATGCTCACGAGCTTCAAGTCCATCATCCTTCGTTCTTTTGCTTCTCCGGTGGATCCAATTCAAGCTTTCAGTGTTGATCATATTCCTTTCCTCGTGTCAAATGCTTTCTCATGCCGGTGCACCTCTCAATCACTCACTTCTCGCTATTTGTTATTCCGGAGTGTTCAAGATATCTCGAAGATTCGTGTTTCCACTCTGCATTCGTTCAAGCTCTTTCGAGATTGGTATCTCATTCAAGTCATTTAATTCAACCGGTGCAACATCTCTTTTAAATCATTTCCAACGGTGTTTTCTTTTGAGTGGGCCCTAACCCACAGGTCTTTTTCCAGGATCTTACCTAACCCTTCTATTTTCCCAGAGCTATCCTAAATTCTTCACCAAGTTTGACGTAAGAATGAGTTATCATCAGTCAAATGCTTTTCTCCAAGATCTTTCAAATTCTTTTCATAGTTGGCTCAACCTCTTCACTTTTGATTCTTCCGGTGTGCCTCAATAATTCTTGGTGGCGTTTCCCGTCGTCATTCTCATCATTTGAAGACCGAAGAAGAGTTTCTCTTAAATCTTGGTCCATTCTCTTGAAGATTCATGGTTCTAGCTTCTTGCTATCCACATAATTGTTTTGATTGTGACAATTCTTTTCTTACCATTCGGAGCATTTCATGAGTTGTTTCCATTTCTTTCCTCTGAAGGCCTTTATGTCATAATTCTTAATTCTCAGCGTTCAGCTCTCGTTCTCGAATTCTTCCGGTGAATCGTTCAAATATCCTCTAATCAGTTCATGATCTCTTCGTTATCAGGTATCTAAATCCCTTCAAGTATCTTCATTCGTTTTCCAATTCTTCCCGGTGAATTGTGCCTTTGCTACTTTCATTTTCATCTTATGGTGGTTCATTCAAGATTTCACTTCCTTCATTATCTTATCAATTCATTCGTTCTGTCCAATCCTACCGGTGATTCATGAAGACCTTCTCAAGTTTGCGCTATATCTCTCTTAATTCTTTCTACGAGAATAAGTGGTATGCCAAATCCGTTGCTTGTCATCAACTAAATTTGATGAAGGATAAGCATACAATAAATCTTATTCCTATTTCCTCAAGGTGATTCAATTCTTTTCTTTCGGAGTTTGTTCATGATGAATAAATTCTCGGTTTCAGTTGTTTCATCTTTTCTTTTCCCGGAGTTCCAAGCTCTCATCATCACGAAGACCCATCTAAATCATTGCAAGGCTTCAGCTTGTGTTTTCAACTTTCCTTTCTTTGTATCATCCTTTTATTACCGGAGTTCTTCATGGAGGCTCTACATGGTGGTTCGTCAAGGATTCCTTTCATTCTCGATTTGTTCTTCAAGATTTCTCTTGAAGTTAAGATCAGCCAAGCTATACTCAAAATTAAACAGGGTTCCCAACACTTGTTTTGTTTGGAGCTCAAGTATTCTTCATCTTGCATTCCAAAGTGCAATTCTTTCTACCTTATCTTTTGAGATGGTGTTATGTCACTCTTGACAATTTCCATTCATGTTTCGTGATTCACATGTTGTCAAGAATGAGGTATTTTTAAAACCGTCAATCTCTTCATTGGAGTTATCTTGGTATAGATTTCACCTAAAGCCTTCCCTAAGGAATGTTGCTATTTGTGGTGCTTATCAATGATCCAAGTTATATCTCTATCATCTTGGTGAACAAGTTTTCATCTCCTCTTTGATCTCAAACAAGCAATTGTTTTTTGTTAGTGGCAGAATTTCACCTCAAGTGTTGAGATGTTTTCCATAAGCCACAACAAGCTTGTGCTTCTCGTTGTTGATTTTCCAACAATTCCGTTCGATTCTTCTTTGCAAGGATGCTTTCCAAGTTCGCTTGTGGCAAAAGTTGTCATTTTCTTCTCCGCCCCTTTATCTCAACGGTCTAGCTTCTATTCTTTCGTTCCGGAGGCATTGTGATGTTGTGCTCTTCATCCATCACCTCGTTTTGTCAAGATCATGTTATTTTCTTGCTTATCCATTTAACCGCAGTGTCGTGTTTTCATTCGAGTTCTCTCATCTTATCAAGTTTTGCCTTCCTTCTCAACCGGAGTGCGGTCTGAAATGTTTCTTACCCCTTGTGCCATTCTTTCAATTCCGGAGGCAGTATGTTGTTGATTTCATCATGTATCCTCTCATCTTGTCAAGTTCATGTTCAATTCCTTCCATTTACAGTCGGAGTGCTGCCCGAATTTTTTTCCTCTCTCATCTTGTTTTAACCGGAGTGGTTACGAATTCTATCTTGTCCATTAAACTCTTGATTCATGTCTTTGCAACCATCAAATTCTCGTAATACTCCTTGTTCCTCTTTTCTACCGGTTTGTTTGTAAGCTCGTTCATCTCTGTTGTACTCTTTCTTTTAAATTGCTCAACCTTTCAAGGTTCATTGGTTTCACTCATTGGTCAAAGAAGCAACTTAGTTTTACCTCTTCTCTTCCTCTTCCGTTTTCCCTCCGGTGCCATCCTAGATCTCGGGACGAGATCCTCTCATAGTGGTGGAGTGTTGTAACGCCCCGGATCCGATGCGCCAGGTGTCTGCCAGTTATTCGCCGCCATTGCCATGTCATTTGCTTGCGTGTTGCATTTCACCATGTCATCATCTGCATTTCATCTGCATGTTTTTCAAAACTTGCATCCGTTCGGGTCCTCCTGTTTCTCTCCGTTGTCCGTTCGGAGTCCAGACCACACTCGCACGCGCCCGCGGCACCTCCGAAATATTATTTTATTAGTGGCATAAAAATGTTCTCGGAATGGGATGCAACTTGGCGTGCGGTCTTATTATAGTGTAGACAGAGCGCCTGTCAAGTTTCGTCGCATTCGGAGTCCGTTTGATAGCCCAACCGTTAAACCTACATCCGCAATATAGTCGGTCTATCGTCGGACGTTTTCGGTCTCCGAAAACCCTGCCGGGCTGCTTTCCTCTTCTCTTCTCTCAGCCCAAGGCCTCTTCTGCACAGCCATCTGCAGCCCACCTAAAACCCCCTCCGCTCCGGACCGTCGGATCGAAATCCGATGCCCGAAAGCCCCTGCAAACCCCCTAACCCTAATACCTACCCTATATATACACCCATTCCTTCCAAAATGGGCATCCCTAGCCCCTCACCTACCCCTAGCCGCCTCCCACCTCCATTTCCGCGCCACCCGCTCCAGCTTCGCCACTTGGCGCCGCCGCCATCGTGCCCGGACCAACCAGCGCGCGCCACCTCACCCCGCAGCGTCAGCCCGGCCAATCCCGCAGCGCCACCTCGCGACCAGCGCCTCGGCAAGTCGCAGCCAGCGCGCCAGCATAACCCATCTGGGCGAGAAGCCCCAACCTCCAGCGCCCGAGGTCGCGCGTCCTCCTCAGCTGCCCGAGCCGCCGTCGGCCGCCGCCCGCCGCCGCGCCGCGGGCGACCCTCGCCGCCGCCGCCGGAACTCCGACCACGCCCGCAGACGCCGCCTCGCCAAGATGCCCGCCGCCATTCGCCTTTACGCCGGCGCCGTCCCCGCGGCCCCGCCCGGCTTGCAGGAGTTCGTCGCTGCCGCCTCCGCATCCCGCTTCGCCGCCCGGCCTCCTCGGGCCCAGATCCGTCCGGATCCGGCCGAACCGCGCCCATAGGCCTCCTCCGCCCTTCTTGGCCCGTCGGATCCCGCCGCCGCCCTCCATCGCCGGAAACTGCCGCGCGCGCGATTTTCCCGATCCTGCGGCGTGTGCGGGCACACGCAGCAGCCGCAGTCTCCCGCCGTGGGCGCGCCCCCCTGTTGGCCCATCGCCTCGGCCCGGCCCGCCGCCTCTCTCTCCGTCTTCCTAGGCCAAGGGCCCAAGGGTGAGCATCCCCCTCCAGCCCCTCCTGTGCACTGTTGGGCTAAACAGATTCGGCCCGCTTCTGGTTTTTTTTCAGTCCTGCGATTTGTCCAATTATCCATAATTGCTGATTTACAGAAAACCCCCTAGACTTCATGCATATAAGAACTCATTAACCGTGCATCGGTTTAAAATAATTTATACATGTAAAATGCTTAGTTTTTCGTCTAGTTTAATAATATGCCACTTTCATCCATGTTTAAAATGTTTAAAATGATGTTTGTTTTAATTTGCTCCTATGCCATGCTAAAATGATTTAATTCATAACTAAATAACCGTAACTCGGAATTTAATAAATTATATATGTAAATGGGGTGGAAAAATGCCTAGTTTAACATGGTACACTTTATTTTCCTATTTAACAACTTTAAAATATGTTTAGGGCAGAACAGTACCAAATCTAAAATATGCATATGAGGATTTTCCAGAAATGTTGTTTGTTGTTTCCGGCCTCATTTAAACTTGCCTAGGTAGGTAGTTTTGTTATGCTTCACCCCTTGCCATGTTAATCAACATTTAACATTGTTGTGTACCTAAACGAGAGCGAACTAAATAACGGATGTGGTGTTCCGTCAATATGCAACTCGTTGCATATTGAGCTCCACTTAATTTGTAGTGTTGTTTGTTGCACTTTTCCATGCCATGCCATGCCTCATTAAACCGGACATGCATCATCCTTGGTTGTGCATCATGCCATGTTTATGTGATGGTTGTTTACCATGTTGTTTGTTTCTTTCCGGTTGCTTTTCTCGTTAGCTTCGGTTTCATTCCGGAGTTGTGAGGATTCGTTCGTCTACGACCGTTTGTCTTCTTCATGGACTCGTTCTTCTTCCTAGCGGGATCTCAGGCAAGATGACCGCTACCCTGGATCTCACTACTATCATTGCTATGCTAGTTGCCTCGTTCTTTCGCTATGTCTGCGCTACCTATTACCTGTTTGTCCAGCCATCCCATATTGCCATGAACCTCTAACCTTTGACACAATTCCTAGCAAACCGTTGTTTGGCTATGTTACCGCTTTGCTCAGCCCCTCTTATAGCGTTGCTAGTTGCAGGTGAAGTTGAAGATTTCTCCATGGTGGACAGGGTTTATGTTGGGATATCACAATATCTCTTATATTATTAATGCATCTATATATTTGGTAAAGGGTGGAAGGCTCGGCCTTATGCAGTGTTTTGTTCCACTCTTGCCGCCCTAGTTTCCGTCATACCGTGTTATGTTCCCGGATTTTATGTTCCTAACGCGGTCGGGTGATTTATGGGACCCCCATGACAGTTCGCTTTGAATAAAACTTGTCCAAAGAAGGCCCAACATTGACTTTTACCATTTGCCTCACCACCACCTACTTTTCCTTGGGAGTAATTAACCCAAGGGTCATCTTTTATAGCCCCCGGGGCGGTGCTTGTCTAGCGTTGGTCCAAACTAGAGCACCGTCTTGGGACCATCCCTTGGCAACTTGGGTTACGTCGGTACCAGACGCTTCGCTTATCCAATCGTGGCACGAGGCGAGATCTGTGCGGCTACTATCGGGATGTCGGCACGCGGGAGGCTTTGCTGGTCTTGTTTTACCATTGTCGAAATGTCTTGATGTACCGGGATACCGAGTCTGATCGGAGTGTCTTGGGTGAAGGTCTATTCCTTCGATGATCGCGAGAGCTTGTCATGGGCTAAGTTGGGACACCCCTGCAGGGTATAAACTTTCGAGAGCCGTGCCCGCGGTTATGTGGCAGATGGGAATTTGTTAATGTCCGGTTGTAGACAACTTGACACCAGATCCGAATTAAAACACATCAACCGAGTGTGTAGCCGTGATGGTCTCTTCTCGGAGTCCGGAAGTGAACACGGTTTCGTGTTATGTTTGGCGTAAGTAGGTGTTCGTGATCACCTCTTGATCATTGCTAGCTTCACGACCGTTCCGCTTGTTCTCTTCTTGCTCTTATTTGCGTATGTTAGCCACCATATATGCTTAGCATTCTTTGCAACCTCACCACTTTATCCCTTCCTTTCCCATTAATCTTTGCTAGTCTTGATACCCATGGTAATGGGATTGCCGAGTCCTCGTGGCTCACGGATACTTCAAAACCAGTTTGCGGTGCCTATGTTATCGAAAGGTGACCGCAACCAAGCTCAAGGAGGAGCTCGATGAAGATCTTGCCCTTTGTGTTGTTTCGTTCTAGTTGATCGATAGTGGAGCCCAGGTTAGGGTCGATCGGGGACCTTTTGTCGCATTTGGGGTTCTTCTTTTATTTTGGTTCCGTAGTCGGACCTTGATTGTATCTGTATGATGTAATGCTTTATTCATGTAATTGTGTGAAGTGGCGATTGTAAGCCAACTATGTATCTCTTTCCCTTATGTATTACTTGGGTTGTGTGAAGATTACCTCACTTGCGACATTGCTTTCAATGCGGTTATGCCTCTAAGTCGTGCTTCGACACGTGGGAGATATAGCCGCATCGAGGGCGTGACAGTATCGCACCTTTTTTCCTCAAGCATCGTGAGTTTGAGGTATCCTAACACCGATCAGATCTGAATCTCGGTCAGATATGATGGTTGGAACATTTTTCCAAGAGTTATAACACTGGTCTTTTATGACCCGGTAAGGTGATGGCATGCCCAAAGACACCGGCGGATGACCTGCTGTTATAGTTTCCTTATTAGCAAGGCTATCCATTCTTCCATGAGGAAATTGTAAGACTTATTCTACAAGTTGTTCCTGATGGATCTTTCCTGTATCCAAAGTCTGACCTTTGCTTGAAGACCATGTCAATACTATCTCGAAGCATGTCTATGGTACTCCGATTTTCAACAAGAACATTTGAAGCCCAATGCTAAATGTTTCCTGCTCAATTATCCAAACACCGCTGTATGGGTAATGTCATGAAATTCCTCTCCCCTTACATAAATGGTTTTCTACTTCCTGTCATGGATATCACGCTCTGTTTGTCCTTGGGAAGGAAATACCCCTGAGATATGTGTTTTAACACATTTTCCTTTCCATTGTTCTGTTTAACCTGATAATCATATTTTCCTTTCCATTGTTTGGTTTAACCTTTCTTGTGATCTATATGACCTAAGCAGTAATATTCTCCTGCTTATGTAAACACCTCGTGGTATCGCTCTGTCAGTAAGACCCTGTTACTATTGTTGATGACATTCCGGTAGCCACCGATGGACGAGAACCTTGCCTATTGGCCCACCTCATTCAACGAGCAGGAAAATGGTTCTCTTCGTCCCTCGCCCTTGGTATCGATGTTGTTGCCGACATAACTGATAGGCTACCCTCTGACACGCCTTACTATCGTGACCGTGCAAGATGTCGGCCCCCTTCCTACCTTCAACCACATGGTGGGCCCATAACCCACAGTTCCACATGATCGAAACCTGACTCTCCTGTACACCCCCTGTTCCCAAAGTTATTCCTCATGTGTGGACTCGTATGTAATTCACGGACCATCGTTCCAAGTGATCTATTTTGGTATCAGACGCAATACTTATTCTCGTTGCCCTGAACCCCTTTCACCTTCTGATTAGGCATCGAACGCTTGCCTATCCGTTTGAAACTTCTCATGGTACCTCCTTACTTTGCTCTTGATATTTTCTTAAGATTCAATTCGAGAGTAACTTCCGCCACCTTCCTCGATGTTATCGACTAGATAGTCAACCTTGTAGAGGTATGTCCTTTTGAAGCTACCCCTTATCCTTTCCGTAAGTACGATGAAGATCCCCAAGGAAGGACGACAACTTCATCATGATGACCCGAAGCAGAGAACTGAAGACATCAATGTAATGGATCGACCTCTTCGAGAAGAACAACCAACACCGAGAAGACTCGTTAGAATTTCGTAACCAAATCCCTTCCCCCTTACTTCCCCTCTTAAATCTCGGGACGAGATTTCTTGTAGTAGAGGAGAATTGTGACGCCCAGATAATCATGTTATAGTAATCCCACGCTAATCAAGCCACATCACCTCGGTTACTGTTGCTAACCTCGCAATGATTCGAAACCGTTTCAAAATTTAAATTCTTAATATGTCAAACAACAAAAGTTTTCAAAAATTGAAACAAAAATGTTCGGTGGGTGCCGAATATTACAAGGGTAATTATAGTAAAGAAAACATATTTTGTAAAAGGCCTAAATAATTTAAAATGATTTAAAACAGAAAAGTAAAGAAGTAAAAGAAAAGAAATTACAAAACAGAAAAAAAAGAGAAAACCCCTTGGGCCGTGGCCCAACTGGGCCAACCCATCAGGCCCAGCCGGCCACCCACTTCCCCCCTTATCCACTCACCACCCCCACCCACTCCACCGACACCCCCACTCCCCCACGAAAATATCTCCTCCCCCCTCTCTCTCCCGATTGGATCGGGATCAAGGGAGGAGGCTGCCACTCGCCACCTCGGAGCCGGACGCCGTCGCTGCCCGGACTGCCTCCCCGTCGTCCTCTACGTCGTCACCGCCTCGCCGGACTTCCCCGCTGGCCTGCATCTCCTCTCCGCCGTCGTCCCCGTCATCCTCCTCGACACACGCCGCCCCGAGCCTGCTATAGCACATCTACAGGGCTATGTGAGCCCCCCTTCCCTTCCCCTCTTCTTCCCTGGCGGATCCGCCATCGCGTTAGATAAGACACTTCGCCGCCTGTGCCGTTCCGCTACTCAGACATCAAGCCCAGATCACGCGCCCGCGCCCGACGTCGTCGGTGCCCTCTCTTGCACCAGCGTCGCCGCCGCCCGGACCTCCCGACTTCGCACTTCCCCGCGGTCCGTGCCCTCGCCACGGCTCGCGCCCGCCCGCCAGCGTCCTTTGCCTCCATCGCGCCCGGGCGCGCCGCGCTTTGTGCCCGCTTGCAGCGTACCTCGTGCGCCTCTCCCCATCACTTGCTGCTGCTCGGCTCTGCTGCCCAAGAGCCGCCCGTCCGCCCTCGACCGCGCACTGCGTCCGATGACCCAACACGGCGCCCTCGCCTTGCGCCCCACCTCGTCGCCTCACGCTCCACCGGCGGCTGCAGCATCTCGCGCCGTCCTCACCTCCCAGCGTTGCCACGCCACGCCGCCGCCCGCCTTGCGATGCTCACATTGGCGCCCATAGCAGTGCCGTTAGCCCGCTAACCTAGTAGCTTCGCATGCCGTGCCGTTAAGGCCCTTTGGGGCCAATGACAAGGCCCCACCCCCCAAAACGTTTTATAAAAAGAAAAGGAGATAGAAAAATAATAGTAATAATAATAAATGTAATTAATTAATTAAGTGATTAACTAAATTAATTAAGTTAATTAATCCTATTTAATTAATCTAATTAACCTGTTAGTTTAATTAAACAGTAATTAGTTTAACCTAAACCCTAATTAACCTAACAGTGTATGACAGGTGGGTCCCACTGGGCCCACATGTCAGGTTGACCAGTCAACCTCTGTTGACTGTTGACGTCAGCATGACAACATGCTGATGTCGTAAATCCAATTTCGAATTAAATTAAATAATTAATTAAATTCCAGAAATTAATAAAATCTTTAGAAAATAATATCTTTTAAACCATAGATCTGATGAAAATACTTTATACATGAAAGTTGCTCAGAACGACGAGACGAATCCGGATACGCAACCCGTTCGTCCGCCACACACCCCTAACATATCAAACTCGCAACTTTCCCACTCCGGCTCCTTTGCCCGAAAACGCGGAACACCGGGATACTTTCCGGTTGTTCCCCCTTCACCGGTATCACCTCATACGCGTTAGGGCACCCTAACCATCATTACTTGTCATGTCATGCATTGCTATGCATCTGTTTGCTTAAGTATTTATTGTTTCTTCCCCCTCTTGTCTCGCTAGACACCGAGACCGACGTCGCTGCTACCCAGTACGACTACGGTGTTGACAACCCCACTCTCTTGCCAGAGCAACCAGGCAAGCCTCCCCCCTTGATCACCGGATATCGCCTATTCTCCTCTATACTTCTTGCATTAGAGTAGTGTAGCATGTTACTGCTTTTCGTTAATCCTATTCTGATGCATAGCCTGACATTGTTGCTACATCTGTTGATACCTTACCTGCAATCCTAAATACTTAGTATAGGATGCTAGTTTATCATCATTGGCCCTACATTCTTGTCGATCGCCTTGCTATACTATTGGGCCGTGATCACTCGGGAGGTGATCACGGTATATACTATACATATATACATACTACGAGATGGTGACTAAAGTCGGGTCCGCTCGAAGAGTACCGCGAGTGATTCACGCATTAAATGAAAGGACCTTTGTCCCGACGGCCCTCTGTGTGGATCTTTGTGGCGGAGCGACAGGCAGTTGAGACCACCTAGGCGAGAGGTGGGCACTGCCTCGTCGGCGTCATGCGTTGCTTCATAATAACACGCTTAACGAGATCTTGGTATTTGATCTGAGTTTGGACATTTGGTCTATACGCACTAACCAACTATGTGGGAAAGATATGGGCACTCGACGTCGTGGTATCAGCCGAAGCCTTCTAGACGTCAGCGACTGAGCGGTGCGCGCCGGATTGGAACGTAAGCCAGCTCTTGTATTAGGGGGCTAGTTCTGCTTTCGTCCGCCAACGCAACGTGCAGGTGTGCAATGGGCGATGGGCCCAGACCCCTGTGCTATAGGAGTTAGACCGGCGTGCTGACCTCTCTGTTAGGCCTAGGTGGGGCTGCGACGTGTTGATCTTCCGAGGCCGGGCATGACCCAGGAAAGTGTGTCCGGCCAAATGGGATCGAGCATGTTGGGTTATGTGGTGCACCCCTGCAGGGAAGTTTATCTATTCGAATAGCCGTGTCCCTCGGTAAAAGGACGACCCAGAGTTGTACCTTGACCTTATGACAACTAGAACCGGATACTTAATAAAACACACCCAGAAAAGTTCCACAGATAACCCGGTGATTGCTTTTCCACAGGGCAACGAGGAGAGGATCGCCGGGTAGGATTATGCTATGCGATGCTACTTGGAGGACTTCAGTCTACTCTCTTCTACATCTTTGCAAGGCGGAGGCTGCGAGCGTAGTCTTTGATAGGACTAGCTATCCCCCTCTTATTCTGGCATTCTGCAGTTCAGTCCACTGATATTGCCTCTTTACACATATACCCATGCATATGTAGTGTAGATGTAGGGGAACATAGTAATTTCAAAAAATTTCCTACGCACACGCAAGATCATGTTGATGGCTTAGCAACGAGAGGGGAGAGTGTATGTCCACGTACCCTCGTGAGACCGTGGCGAAGCGTTAGCACAACGCGGTTGATGTAGTCGACGTCTTCACGATCCGACCGATCCAAGCACCGAGCGTCACGGAGCCTCCGAGTTCAGCACACGTTCAGCTCGATGGCGTCCCTCGAACTCCAATCCAGCCGAGTGTCGAGGGAGAGTTCCGTCGAGACGACGACGTGGTGGCGATCTTGATGTTCTATCAAGCAGGGCTTCGCCTAAGCTTCACGACGATATGACCGAGGTGGAATATGGTGGAAGGGGGCACCGCACACGGCTAAGGAACGATCCGTAGATCAACTTGTGTGTCTATGGGGTGCCCCCTACCCCCGTATATAAAGGAGAGGAGGAGGGGAGGTCCGGCCTTCTACTATGGCGGCATACAGGGAATCCTACTCCCACCGAGTAGGATTCCCCTTCCTAGTCCAACTAGGAGTCCTTCCATGTATTAGGAGTAGGAGACTAGGAAGGGAAGAGAGAAGGAAGGAAGGAGGGGTGCGGCCTCCCCTAGTCCAATTCGGACTAGGCCATGGGGCGCACGGCCTGCCCTAGGCAGCCCTCTCTCTTTCCTGGCCCAATAAGGCCCAATACTTCTCCCGGCGAATTCCGTAACTCTCCCAGACTCAAAAATACCGAATCACTCGGAACCTTTCCGAACTCGAATATAGTCGTCCAATATATCGATCTTTACATCTCGACCATTTCGAGACTCCTCATCATGTCCCCGATCTCATCCGGGACTCGAACTTCTTCGGTACATCAAAACTCATAAACTCATAATATAAGCATCGCCGAAACTTTAAGCGTGCGGACCCTACGGGTTCGAGAACTATGTAGACATGACCTAGAACTATTCTCGGTCAATAACCAATAGCGGACCTGGATGCCCATATTTGCTCCTACATATTCTACGAAGATCTTTATCGGTCAAACCGCATAACAACATACGTTGTTCCTTTGTCATCTCAGATGTTACTTGCCCGAGATTCGATCGTCGGTATCCAATACCTAGTTCAATCTCGTCCTTGGCAAGTCTCTTTACTCGCTCGTAATGCATCATCCGTAACCGACTCATTGGTCACATTGCTTGCAAGTCTTATAATGATGTGCATTACCGAGAGGGCCGAGATACCTCTCCGACAATCGAGTGACAAAACCTAATCTCGAATACGCCAACTCAACATGTACCTTCGGAGACACCTGTAGTACTCCTCTATAATCACCCGATTCGTTGTGGCGTTTGGTAGTACCAAAGTGTTCCTCCGTAAACGGGAGTTGCATAATCTCATAGTTACAGGAACATGTATATGTCATGAAGAAAGCAATAGCAACATACTAAACGATCAAGTGCTAGGCTAACGGAATGGGTCAAGTCAATCACATCATTCTCCTAATGATGTGATCCCGTTAATCAAATGACAACTCTTTTGTCCATGGCTAGGAAACATAACCATCTCTGATAAACGAGCTAGTCAAGTAGAGGCATACTAGTGACACTATGTTTGTCTATGTATTCACACATGTATTATGTTTCCGGTTAATACAATTCTAGCATGAATAATAAACATTTATCATGAAATAAGGAAATAAATAATAACTTTATTATTGCCTCTAGGGCATATTTCCTTGATCTCCCACTTGCACTAGAGTCAATAATCTAGTTCACATCGCCATGTGATTTAACACCAATATTCATATCTCAGATATGATTAACACCCATAGTTCACATCATCATGTGACCAACATCCAAAGGGTTTACTAGAGTCAATGATCTAGTTCACATCGCTATGTGATTAACACCCAAAGAGTACTAAGGTGTGATCATGTTTTGCTCGTGAGAGAAGCTTAGTCAACGGATCTGGCTCACATTCAGAGCCGTATGTATTTTGCAAATATTCTATGTCTATAATGCTCTGCTGGAGCTAC
The DNA here is from genome assembly GCA_021437245.1 of Aegilops speltoides. Taxonomy (NCBI): domain Eukaryota; kingdom Viridiplantae; phylum Streptophyta; class Magnoliopsida; order Poales; family Poaceae; genus Aegilops; species Aegilops speltoides. The sequence goes on along the minus strand of CM038142.1, from coordinate 126,478,310 downwards.
TCTAGCTAATTGCTCCCACTTTCAATATGTATCCAGGTTGAGACTTAGAGTCATCGGATCGGTGTAAAAGTTTGCACCGATGTAACTTTTACAACAAACTCTTTTATCACCTCCATAATCGAGAAACATCTCCTTAGTCCTTACTAAGGATATTCTTGACCAATGTCCAATGATCTACTCCTAGATCACTATTGTACTCCTTGCCAAATTCAGAGCAAGGTATACAATAGGTCCAGTACATAGCATAGCATACTTTATAGAACCTATGACTGAGGCATAGGGAATGACTTTCATTCTCTTTTCTATTTTCTGCCGTGGTCGGGATTTGAGTCTTACTCAATTTCACACCTTTGCAACACAGGCAAGAACTCTTTCTTTGACTATTCCATCTTGAACTATTTCAAAATCTTGCCAAGGTATGTACTCATTGAAAATCTTATCAAGCGTCTTGATCTATCTCAATAGATCTTGATGCTCAATATGTAAGTAGCTTTTAATGAGGTCTTTCTTTTAAAGAACTCTTTTAAAACACTCCTTTATGCTTTGCGGAATAATTCTACATTATTTCCGATCAACAATATGTCATTCACATATACTTATCAGAAATGTTGTAGTGCTCCCACTCACTTTCTTGTAAATACAGGCTTCATCGTAAGTCCATATAAAACTATATGCTTTGATCAACTTATCAAAGCGTATATTCCAACTCCGAGATGCTTGCACCAGTCCATAGATGGATCGCTGGAGCTTGCGCATTTTGTTAGCACCTTTAGGATTGACAAAACCTTATGATTGCATCATATACAACTCTTCTTTAATAAATCCATTAAGGAATGCAGTTTTGACATCCATTTGCCAGATTTCATAAAATGTGGCAATTGCTAACATGATTCAGACAGACTTAAGCATCGATACGAGTGAGAAAATCTCATCGTATTCAACACCTTGAACTTGTTGAAAACCTTTTGCAACAAGTCGAGCTTAGTGGATAGTAACACTACTATCGATGTCCGCCTTCCTCTTGAAGATCCATTTATTTAACATGGCTTGTCGATCATCGAGCAAGTCAATCAAAGTCCATACTTTGTTCTCATACATGGATCATATCTCGATTTTATGGCCTCAAGCCATTTCGCGAATCTGGGCTCATCATTGCTTCCTCATAGTTCGTGGGTTCATCATGGTCTAGTAACATCACTTCCGTAATAGGATTACCGTACCACACCGGTGCGGACCGTACTCTGGAAGACCTCTGAGGTTTTGTAGTAACTTGATCTCAAGTTTCATGATCATCATCATTAGCTTCCTCACTAATTGGTGTAGGAATCACTTTGGAACTGATTTCATGATGAACTATTTTCCAATTCGGGAGAAGGTACAAATTACCTTATCAAGCTCTACTTTCCTCCCACTCACTTCTTTCGAGAGAAACTCCTTCTCTAGAAAGGATCCATTTTTAGCAACGAATGACTTGCCTTCGGATCTGTGATAGAAGGTGTACCCAATAGTTACCTTTGGGTATTCTATGAAGACGCACTTCTCCGATTTGGGTTTGAGCTTATCAGGATGAAACTTTTTCACATAAGCATCGTAGCCCCAAACTTTAAGAAACGACAACTTGGGTTTCTTGCTAAACCACAGTTCATATGGTGTCGTCTCAACGGATTTAGATGGTGCCCTTTTAACGTGAATGCAGCTATCTCTAATGCATAACCCCAAAACGACAATGGTAAATCAATAAGAGACATCATAGATCGCACCATATCCAATAAAGTGCGGTTACGATGTTCGGACACACCATAACATTGTGGTGTTCCAGGTGGCGTGAACTGTGAAACTATTTCACATTGTTTTATATGAAGACCAAACTCCTAACTCAAATATTCCTCTCCGCGATCAAATCACAGAAACTTTATTTTCTTGTTACGATGATTTTCCACTTCACTCTAAAATTCTTTGAACCTTTCAACTATTTCAGACTTATGTTTCATCAAGTAGATATACCCATATCTGCTCAAATCAACTTGTGAAGGTCAGAAAATAACGATACTTGCCACAAGCATCAACACTCATTGGATCGCATACATTGGTATGTATTATTTCCAATAAGTCAGTAGCTTGTTCCATTGTTCCGGAGAACAGAGTTTTAGTCATCTTGCCCAAAAGTCACGGTTTGCAAGCATCAAATGATTCCGAAAAATCCATCTTTATGGAGTTTCTTCATGCGCTTTACACCGATATGACCCAAACGGCAGTGCCACAAATAAGTTGCACTATCATTATTAACTTTGCATCTTTTGGCATCAATATTATGAATATGTGCATCACTACGATCGAGATCCAACAAACTATTTTCATTGGGTGTATGACCATTGAAGGTTTTATTCATGTAAACAGAATAACAATTATTCTTTAACTTCAAATGAATAACCGTATCGCAATAAACATGATCAAATCATATTCATGCTCAACGCAAATGCCAAATAACATTTATTTAGGTTTAACACTAATCCCGAAAGTATAGGGATTGTGCGATGATGATCATATCAATCTTGGAACTACTTCCAACACTCATCGTCACTTCCCCTTCAACTAGTCTCTGTTTATTCTGTAACTCCTGTTTCGAGTTACTAATCTTAGCAACCGAACAAGTATCAAATACTCAGGGGCTACTATAAACACTAGTAAGGCACATATCAATAATCTGTATATCAAATATACCCTTGTTCACTTTGCCATCCTTCTTATCCACCAAATATTCAGGGCATTTCCGCTTCTAGTGACTATTTCCTTTGCAGTGTAAACACTCAGTTTCAGGCTATGGTCCAGCTTTGGGCTTCTTCGCAGGAGTGACAACTTGCTTGTCTTTCCACTTGAAGTTCCTTTCTTTCCTTTGCCCTTCTCTTGAAACTAGTGGTCTTGTCAATCATCAACACTTGATGGTCTTTTCTTGATTTCTACCTTCGTCGATTTCAACATCACGAAGAGCTCGGGAATCGTTTTCGTCATCCCTTGCATACTATAGTTCATCGCAAAGTTCTAGTAACTTAGTGATGGTGACTAGAGAATTCTGTCAATCACTATCTTATCTAGAAGATTAACTCCCACTTGATTCAAGCGATTGAAGTACCCAGACAATCTGAGCACATGCTCACTAGTTGAGCGATTCTCCTCCATTTTTTAGCTTTAGAACTTGTTGGAGACTTCATATCTCTCAACTCGGGTATTTACTGGAAATATTAACTTCAACTCCTGGAACATCTCATATGGTCCATGACGTTCAAAACGTCTTTGAAGTCCCGATTCTAAGCCGTTTAAGCATGGTGCACTAAACTATCAAGTAGTCATCCTTTTGAGCTAGCTAAACGTTCATAACGTCTGCATCTGCTCTTGCAATAGGTTTGTCACCTAGCGGTGCGTTAAGGACATAATTCTTCTGTGCAGCAATGAGGATAAACCTCAGATCACGGATCCAATCCGCATCATTGCTACTAACATCTTTCAACACAATTTTCTCTAGGAACATATCAAAATAAACATATGAAAGCAACAACGCAAGCTATTGATCTACAACATAATTTGCAAAATACTACCAGGACTAAGTTCATGATAAATTTAAGTTCAATTAATCATATTACTTAAGAACTCCCACTTAGACAGACATCTCTCTAGTCATCTAAGTGATCACGTGATCCAAATCAACTAAACCATAACCGATCATCACGTGAGATGGAGTAGTTTCAATGGTGAACATCTCTATGTTGATCATATCTACTATATGATTCACGCTCGACCTTTCGGTCTCCGTGTTCCGAGGCCATATCTGTATATGCTAGGCTCGTCAAGTATAACCTAAGTATTCCGCATGTGCAACTGTTTTGCACCCGTTGTATTTGAACGTAGAGCCTATCACACCCGATCATCACGTGGTGTCTCAGCACGAAGAACTTTCGCAACGGTGCATACTCAGGGAGAACACTTCTTGATAATTAGTGAGAGATCATCTTAAAATGCTACCGTCAATCAAAGCAAGATAAGATGCATAAAGGATAAACATCACATGCAATCAATATAAGTGATATGATATGGCCATCATCATCTTGTGCTTGTGATCTCCATCTCCGAAGCACCGTCGTGATCACCATCGCCACCGTAGCGACACCTTGATCTCCATCGTAGCATCGTTGTCGTTCGCCATCTATTGCTTCTCGACTATCGCTACCGCTTAGTGATAAAGTAAAGCAATTACGATGCGTTGCATTTCATACAATAAGCGACAACCATATGGCTCCTGCCATTGCCGATAACTTCGGTTACAAAACATGATCATCTCATACAATAAAATATAGCATCACGTCTTGACCATATCACATCACAACATGCCCTGCAAAAACAAGTTAGACGTCCTCAACTTTATTGTTGCAAATTTTACGTGGCTGCTACGGGCTTAGCAAGAACCGTTCTTACCTACGCATCAAAACCACAACGATAGTTTGTCAAATAGACTCCGTTTTAACCTTCACAAGGACCGGGCGTAGCCACACTCGATTCAACTAAAGTGAGAGAGACAGACACCCGCCAGCCACCTTTAAGCATGAGTGCTCGTAACGGTGAAACCAGTCTCGCGTAAGCGTCTGGCGTAATGTCGGTCCGGCCGCTTCATCTCACAATACCGCTGAACCAAAGTATGACATGCTTTGGTAGGCGGATGACTTATATCATCCACAACTCACTTGTGTTCTACTCGTGCATATAACATCAACGCATAAAACCTAGGCTCGATGCCATTTGTAGGGGAACGTAGTAATTTCAAAAATTTCCTCGCACACGCAAGATCATGTTGATGGCATAGCAACGAGAGGGAGAATGTATGTCCACGCACTTTGTAGACCGTGGCGAAGCGTTAGCACAACGCGGTTGATGTAGTCGTCGTCTTCACGATCCGACCGATCCAAGCACCGAACGCACGGAGCCTCCGAGTTCAGCACACGTTCAGCTCGATGACGTCCCTCGAACTCCGATCCAGCCGAGTGTCGAGGAGAGTTCCACAAGACGACGGCGTGGTGGCGATCTTGATGTTCTATCGGCGCAGGGCTTCGCTTAAGCTTCGCGACGATATGACCGAGGTGGAATATGGTGGAAGGGGGCACCGCACACGTCTAAGGAACGATCCGTAGTTCAACTTGTGTGTCTATGGGGTGCCACCTACCCCGTATACAAAGGAGAGGAGGAGGGGAGGGCCGGCCTTCTACTATGGCGCGCCCTGGGGAGTCCTACTCCCACCGGGAGTAGGATTCCTCCTTTCCTAGTCCAACTAGGAGTCCTTCCATGTATTAGGAGTAGGAGACTAGGAAGGGGAAGAGAGAAGGGAAAAAAGGAGGGGGTGCGGCCCCTCCCCCTAGTCCAATTCGGACTAGGCCATGAGGGGGCGCACGGCCTGCCCTAGGCAGCCCTCTCTCTTTCCTGAGGCCCAATAAGGCCCAATACTTCTCCCGGCGAATTCCCATAACTCTCCCAGACTCAAAAATACCGAATCACTTGGAACCTTTCCAAACTCGAATATAGTCGTCAATATATCGATCTTTACATCTCGACCATTTCGAGACTCCTCGTCATGTCCCCGATCTCATCCGGACTCGAACTTCTTCGGTACATCAAAACTCATAAACTCATAATATAACTGCATCAAAACTTTAAGCGTGGGACCCTACGGGTTCGAGAACTATGTAGACATGACCTAGAACTATTCTCGGTCAATAACCAATAGCGGGACCTGGATGCCCATATTGGCTCCTACATATTCTACGAAGATCTTTATCGGTCAAACCGCATAACAACATACGTTGTTCCCTTTGTCATCGGTATGTTACTTGCCCGAGATTCGATCGTCGGTATCCAATACCTAGTTCAATCTTGTCACCGCAAGTCTCTTTACTCGCTCGTAATGCATCATCCGTAACCAACTCATTGGTCACATTGCTTGCAAGTCTTATAATGATGTGCATTACCGAGAGGGCCCAGAGATACCTCTCCGACAATCGGAGTGACAAAACCTAATCTCAAATCGCCAACTCAACATGTACCTTCGGAGACACCTGTAGTACTCCTTTATAATCACCCGATTCGTTGTGACGTTTGGTAGTACCCAAAGTGTTCCTCCGTAAACGGAGTTGCATAATCTCATAGTTACAGAACATGTATATGTCATGAAGAAAGCAATAGCAACATACTAAACGATCAAGTGCTAGGCTAACGGAATGGGTCAAGTCAATCACATCATTCTCCTAATGATGTGATCCCGTTAATCAAATGACAACTCTTTTGTCCATGGCTAGGAAACATAACCATCTCTGATAAACGAGCTAGTCAAGTAGAGGCATACTAGTGACACTATGTTTGTCTATGTATTCACACATGTATTATGTTTCCGGTTAATACAATTCTAGCATGAATAATAAATATTTATCATGAAATAAGGAAATAAATAATAACTTTATTATTGCCTCTAGGGCATATTTCCTTCAGTAGATCCTTGCTTGCGAGTACTTTGGATGAGTACTCACGGTTGCTTCTCTCCCTCTTTTCCCCCTTTCCATTCTACCTGGTTGTCGCAACCAGATCTTTGGAGCCAGGGAGCGAGACGTCACCGTCGGCGACAACTCCTACTACATCAAGGTGCCTACTACTACGTGCAGGCGGCGACGACGACCGGGGAGTAGTTTAGGAGGATCCTGGCAGGAGGCATGCGCCTCTTCGATCTGTATCCCGGTTTGTGCTAGCCTTCTTAAGGCAAACTTGTTTAACTTATGTCGTACTCGAGATATTGTTGCTTCCGCTGACTTCGTCTATGATCGAGCACTTGTATTCGAGCCCTCGAGGCCCCTGGCTTGTATTATGATGCTTGTATGACTTATTTATGTTTTAGAGTTGTGTTGTGATATCTTCACGTGAGTCCCTGATCTTGATCATACACATTTGCGTGCATGATTAGTGTACGATTGAATCGGGGGCGTCACAGTAATTGTGACCATTCTTACAGCCAGCACATGGACAAGGCATAAAACCATCCGCCCGCTTGTTTGCCTCACCATAGCGAGAAAAGTATGCACCCTCAACAAACTGGGAGAGCAACGGTCATCGTACATCCATTGCCGGCTCATCTTCATTACACAACACCGAATAGACCAAATTAATACAAGTTCATACATAAAGTTCATACAACACTTAAATGCAACAAACAAATAACTCTCTAGCTAAAGCATTTAAATGCAACAACAAATGCGATCAAGATCGCAACTAAGGTAACAATTGATCCAGAAGATAATGATACCAAGCCTCACTATCGATGGCATATTTTCTAATCTTTTAATCTTCAAGCGCATTTTCTCCATCTTGATCTTGTGATCATCGCGACATCGGCAATATGCAACTCCAATTCCATCTTCTCCCCCTCAATTCTTTTCAATTTTTCTTTCAAGTACTCGTTTTCTCTTTCAACTAAATTTAACCTCTCGACAATAGGGTCGGTTGGAATTTCCGGTTCACATACCTCCTAGATAAAAATATCTATGTCAACTTGATGGGCATAATTTGTCATAAACACGAAATGCAACAAATAGTTTTAAAAGAGAATATACCACATCCGAATCATAACAAGGACGAGGGCCGACGGAGACGGATATCAAAACCATGGCACTATGTATAACAAACAACGTACGGGTAAGATAATTATACGAGTAACTATATATCCAAATCACACAAACATTAATTTTTTATATAAAATTTCATGAACAAGAGGCTCACCACAAGGTGGTGCCGGCGACGGGACGGTGCGGGCGATCGACGGTGGTTACGACGGAGATTTAGAAGGCACTAAGTAAACCACACCTACATATGCAAACTAAGTGTTATTTTGACCTCAAATTGCATATAAATCAAATACTACCACATATAATTCCTCCCAAATTACTAAAACCCACAATTAATCACTATATAAACTAATGCAAGAGCTAATCTAGCAATGAGAGATGAAAGGACAAAGTTGCTAACCATGGTGATCATTTGAATGGATGGGGGCCTGCAAATCTTGACAAATTTGGGGCAAATTTTGTGATGAACTCGAGAGGAAGAAGGAAAGAACAGAGGAGAGGGAGAGGGGAAAGGGGGAAGAACAGAGTGCGGGTGGACGAAGGGTTTATATAGGACGATCTTTAGTACCGGTTCGTGCCATGAACCGGTACTAAAGGTGCTGGAAGGGCCCCACTCTGACAACATTCTGCCACCACTTTCTTTAGTACCGGTTTGTGGCACGAACCGGTGCTAAAGGTTCACCACGAACCGGTACTAAAGAGCTCCTCCCGCCTAGCCGTTGGAACCGGCATTAATGGACACATTAATGTCGGTTCTGTTACAAACTGGGACTAATGTGTCTCACATTTGACCCTTTTTCTACTAGTGCAAAGGAACAGATTGAGCAGTTGCACCATGCAATACCACTCAGACATAACGCTCTCGTCAGGGACTAGAGTGCGCGGCCTCTAACGGCATGTACAACACATACACGTGTATGGTATATACTTTAACACACACACACACACACACGTATATTATGTAGTTTAATAATACTTAGATAATGGGTACTGTTCGGATGTAGCTAGTCCGATCATGGCTTGGCCCTGGCTTTGGAAAATGGAACTCGGGCTTCGGGGGCAGCTCGGCTTTGGGGAACGGCGGCATTTCGTGCTTCGGGACCTCTGGCACAATAGGGTGAGGTAACTCGGGCTCCTTCAGCACCTCAGGGTGTGGCACATGGGGCTCCTTCGGCACCTCTGGCACAGCATGGTGTGGCATTTCAGGCTTAGGCAACTCTGGTACGGCAGGGTGCGGCAGCTCGTGCTCCTTCGGCACCTCCGGCACGACGGGGTGCGGCAGTTCGTGCTCCTTTGGCACCTTTGGTACGACGGGGTGTGGCACTTCAGGCTCCTTAGCCACCTCCGGCACATGCGGCACCTCAGGCTTCGGGAGCTTGGGCACAGCAGGGTGCGGTGGTAGTTCGTTCTTTGGCACCTCAGGCACCACGGGATGTGGCACTTCGGGCTCCTTTGCTACCTCGGGCACAACTGGATGCGGCACTTCAGGCTTCGGGAGCTCGGGCACAGCAGGGTGCGGCGGTAGCTCATGCTTTGGCACCTCGGGCACCATGGGGTGTGGCACTTCGGGCATGAGAGGGTGCGGTGGCTCAGGCTTGGGCAGCTCGGGCACGGCAGGGTGCGGCGGGAGTTCGGGCTTTGGCAGCTCCGGGACGATCGGATGTGGTGGATACTCCTTCTTGGGCACGGCCTCCTCTAGGAGCCGAGCTGCGCTGCTCATGGAGCTGCATGAGAGCAGCAGCGCCACGAGGAAGACAAGGGAGGAGGACATGGTGCTCTTGCGCAGCATGGTGTTCTTGTCTATGTGTACCGATCAGAGAGAGGCAACTTCTTTGCTGTGATGTCTTGGAGATAGGGGAAGGCCCTTATTTATAGCACTCCAAAATACAAATGGAAAAATCGCTAGCTGCATGCGGGTAGACATGCATGCATGCATGTAACTTTCAGTGGACAGTAGTAGCCTGACTGAAACTTTTGGTGGGTTAGCAGGCAGATCACCTGCATTTCGGTTGTTCGTTTACTTTTTGACGAACCGGCGGTTGCTTACTTACTTCTGTTTTGTGTCTAGTTATGTGTGGTTAACTTAGTTTGGAAGAGACGTGAGTGTACTAGATATGGTCGGTGATACATTTCAATCTCTAACCTGAACAGATATGGCTACACAGCGAGCCTGAACACAACTGTTTTGGGGATGAGTGGGCGATTGGTCGGTTCGGCAGCTCAGCTGCAACTATCTAGGTCGATCCGGCTGATCTCCTGAAGACGCCATACAACAGTCAGAGTTGACGGATTGCGCCCGCACGCGGTCGCGTAGGAGCGTCCTGCCATACCGCCATGTCAGGTCGCTGGCGCATGGTCGTCGTGGTACGGCAGGTGTTAGGTCACCGTTCACCGGCGAACGGCTGATGCAAGTCAAGTTCAGGACTTCAGGGGCTGTGGTCAGGAAACACCCCCGTGCGCTTATTTTGAGATGCTGAAAATGGAAGCATGTTGGTTACTGTTGATGTGGAGCCTGGACGCTTCTGAGCTTTTTCCTTGCATTTGTGGTGGTTGTGGTTGATTGGGGCTCCACGTAACCCGGACTGGAAATTAGGGACAGCATATATCACAGTCGTGTGCAGTACATACTAAAAGAAAAAACACAGATGAAACACACAGACAAAGACTATGCAAATTTTCCTTAGCCGGACAACTCGCTCCTTAGTACTCCCTCCGTAAACTAATATAAGAGCGTTTAGAATACTAAAATAGTGATCTAAACGCTCTTATATTAGTTTACAGAGGGAGTACTCCATAATACAGTGGTATGATTTTTGCTCCCGCCATAGTCGGTCTCGTTGGTTAAATTTACGGTCAAACTTGGATCTTGGAAACTGCGGACACACTACATTGTGGAATGGAGGGAGTACAAATTATGCTCTCGGTGCAATGCACATGCAATTACCTAGTTCTATGCAACAATAACGATTAATTACTCATGCTATAAAACAGGCTCGTATTTTGTATTTCTTACCATTTCGTGTGATGGTCACTGCAAGGTCACTGTGCAGGCGACAATTCCATGGTGGTGTGTGGGGTTGTATCCCGCATCCTCATCGTCCTCTGCGCAGCAATTGCGGTTCTCCCGTCGCTGACGCACTCCTTTCACCTTGATGACGCCCTACTCCATGGATCTCAAACCATGGGAAGAGGACGAGCGGGAACTCAACACGGAGGAGGAGGTGCTCGACGAGCACATAGTCGACGAAGCGTAAATGGCCTCATGAGGAGACGAGGTTATTGCCCCCCACATGTGGATCGACTCAGTTCCTCGAGGAGCACCTCGCGATCGAGGCCTCTTCCAAAGCTATGCGACTGTCATCGCCATCCCAGCCACGTGCAGGGCCAAGCAACGGGATTGAGCAGAGTTCAAGACATATCTTAATGCCGGTGGCTCAAACCCCTTCGCCGACGAGGCCACGCCAAGGGGCACACATGACGTCGGGCATCACCGACAAAGGGAAGGAGCCCATTGCCATCTCCCCCTCTGACGATTAGCTTAAATTAGGTTAGCTAAGATGTAATTTAAGTTAATCAAGTTGTAGCTTATGTTAGTTCCACCATGTTTAGTTCAATTATGTGATGTTTAATTGTGCACTATTGTGATATTTAATCAATTTGTTAAGTTCATATCATGTTTGAATGCTGAAAGTTGTGCAAAATTAAGGTTTGGGGAGTGGTTTTTAACTGTGATAAAAATTTATGATTGAAGGAGTTAAGTTTTGGGAGGTGGTTTGGGGAGAGATAGAAATGTAGGCTTGCAGGCGGATGCATCCACCGCAGACAACCTGATTTTGCTGATTTTCCTGTAATTACGGTAAAAAGTTGTAATTATTCTTACACGGACAATAACCTGATTTATTTTTCTACTTTCTATGCTCTATAATATGTGATTTACTTTTCCTCTACGCCACTGCTAAGGAGTGAGTTGTTCAGCTAGGGAAAATTTTGGTGTTCATTATTTGCAATGGTCAAGGTAAATAAATTTTACATATCTATCAATTAATGTTCTAAAAACGTACAATCATACTTCTCTAACTTTGACTATCGACATATAAACTGACTGTTATGATAAAAAGAAATAACATAATTAGTTTCACATGAAAATATTTCATGATTAGGGATTTTTTAATGATTATAGAACTACCGATATCCATATATAAAACATTGTGTATATAAAATAACTACTCTCCCCGTTCCAAATTATATGGTGTATTTTTTTAAGTCAAACTTCTATATATCATCAATATGAGGTAACAGCGATGGCATGAATCAGCATTAATTTTACGGTGCGTCTGCATTGACAGATGAAGGATGTAAAATATCTATAGTGAGGCAGGTAAGAAAGAAAGTCATTCATTTTCCACCACATATTCATGCTTCTTCACCAACATACATCAGTCATTTACCTAATACAACATCCACTGAAGACATGATGCAAAACAGATGTATGAAACCGCCATCTCATCCTCACTAAAAATAGACCAGCCATGTTTAACTCAGCAGTCCCATCACTCCCACTGGATAAAGATCCATCAACCTTCTGTATAGCTAATCCTCATCAAACTTGATCTTCTTAGCTGAAGACTGAACGCTCCCGATCTGTATAGCCAAGAAAGCATTAGCAACCAGGCAAATATTTTGTTATTACCTCACACATAATAGGATCAGAAAAAAGTTGCTAGAAAACAGAAGCTAATGTACTAGCAATCAATATCAACTATTTATCCATTAAAAACAATTGAAGCACAGCTCAGAATATGATTAAGCAAAGCCTGGGATGAACAATGGTGCTAATACATAAATTATTTCAGCAAGCAAATGTAGATAAGAATAGGAATAAACAAGCAATACTATAATTATCAAGAACCTACACAGTAACACATGGCAAAATTGGCTTCTAGAAAACTACAAATGCATGCCTTTTGCCCAAGGTCAATACAAAAAAGTTGAAATTTTCCTAATACCATTACAATTCCGTGGCAAATTGCTGACCTATTTCATTTTCCTAATACCATTACAATTCCGTGGCAAATTGCTGACCTATTTCAGATCTGATTAAGTAAGATAGATTTATTAAATCAATGAACAGCATCAAAGTGTTACTTACAAGGGCTGGACACTCATAATCGATACCAGCAGCCTTGATTCTTTTGCGACGATTCTCATCCCGCTTTACAATTCCTTCGAGCATCCTCTTATGCTCTTCTACTGTTTTATCCTGGTAACACAACAGCTCATATTAATCTACAGCATTAAACTTTTGCGTTCCAGTTGTAGTTAGCAACAGATTACCTTACTGAGCTTCTTCCGTTCAATTGCTACCCGGTCAACTGGTACAAATCCCTTCCGCACACCTTTCCATCTAGAAGCGATACAAGATATGGACATTGTAAATCGTAAGAATTATGTTAACATTTTAATCAAAACGCAAGAAACAGTAACTATGTACAGCTATATGTTACAGAAGTACAGGGAAACAAAACTCTAGTGCTGTAGAAGAGTTGCTGCAATCTCCATATTAATATTAAGTACACAAAAAGAACAAGGATTCAATAAAAACTTGCAAGAGATTGGCATCAATGCTTCAGTTCTGCACTTATCGATGCAGTGGTATATATACCAATTCATAGTACTGTCACAAATCCTTGACTTTATAATTCAGTTTTGACATTCACATATCACTTACTATGCCTATTGACATATATTTATTTCTAACATGACTTACAGTTTGCATAAAGCAATCAGAAAGTATCAACACCAATCTATGTTACCCCAATGAGCTCGCATCATTACTAGCTGTGCAATGCAGTGGAAGCAAATAGCCTAGGTAATATTAAGTAAATGTATGTAGCCTGTTGGGAGGGTATGTCACTGTAAACAGTATTCCATGACAGAGAAATACAAAGTAGACAGCATTTGCCCAAGAATATACAAATATTGACCTCATTTAGTGGTAATTAATGTGCACTCATAGACAGAAGATGAAGGCTATGTTTCCGTTATCCAAAAGCGAAAATAAACAGAATTAAGCAGCACAGTTGCAGTGATTACAATTTGGCATGAACTTTCTCCAGTGGGACAGGCGCAATTTGCAGAGTGTGCTCGAACAAGAGGTAGTTATTCATCTCATCAGCTACAATCTTGGCCACCTGATATACCAAGAACATGGCAGAAATTTGTAAGCAGACGACAAACCTACAGTGTGCACTGATAATCTGATATATCCCAACGCACGTGCTTACCTCGGGGTTCTCAAACTCAATGAATCCATAATGCTTGGACTTTCCTGTCTACATGTACCACCAAACAGCAGGTTAGATGCTCAGCACACAAATATCAGATACCTAGTAAGGCAGCATACAATACCTTGCGGTTCCGGGCAATCCTGACCCTCTTAACAGCCCCGAACTGCTGAAAGAAACCTGCAGAATCAACCAAACCAACAAAGACGGCATCAGAACCAGACCCCTCGCACCCCCTGCGCTTCTCTAAGCTCTGCTGACGGAGACAGACCTTGCATCTGGTCCTCGTAGAAGCCGTGGGGGATGTGGCCGATGTACAGGACGGTGGCCGTGTTCTCCGGCTCCTCGGGCTGCTTCTTCTCCCGGAGCCTCTGCTCTTTCCCCTCCAGCGGCTGCGCCAATCACAACACAGCGTCAGGGACAGCAACCAAAAGGTTGTGTTTTTTCTCTGTAGGGTTCGATTTGGATCGAAGGGGAGCAAAGCACGCACCAGGAAATCCTTCCCGTCGCCGGTCCGGGGACCGGCCGAGCGCCGCGAGAGCACCCGCCTCTGGTTCCTCTTCTTGTCCCTCAACCCCATCTCGCTCAAACCTCTACCTAGGTTCTAGACGAAACCTGGCTGTGGCGCGGACGGGTGGAGGTGGGAGACGGAATCAAGGCCGCTTGCCCTGGCCGTCGATGACGGACGGCGGACGGCGACGCCTCGAGCAGGGAGCGCCGGGAGCTTGCGACTGCTGGCGGCTAGGGTACGTAGAGGATGGGAAACAGGGGAAGGGACGCAGTGTGTACTCTGGTGGGCTGGGCTAAAACCAAAGGGAATAGCAGCTGGGCAGAGCTGATGTTTTTTTTTCTTTCTAAAACAGAAACATAGGTGATGCCTTTTTTACCCCCTAAAAAAAAAAGGATCCGGGACGCCACTTGTGGCTTCGAAATCCCCATGACCCTTTATGTATACCACACCATGTGGTTTTTGGTGATGAATAAATTGTTTTTCACCCCTCAAAAAAAAAAGGTGATGCCTTTTTTTTTGAACAGAAGCTGATCGCTTGTCTGTTCATGCTTCGGGCTATTCGGGTGCCGGGAGAAAAAACAAAAGAACGAAATAATTCGTTTTTTCCTGTGGGGAAAATAATAATTTGGGTTCCTAAACTTGGTAACCGAAAATAGTCGGGCTTTGGGAGACGACTGTTATAGATTTTTTTTTAGAAACACAATATAAACACAGATGCTCACACACACGCTACCCTTGTGAGCATCTTAAAAGACTAAAGCGTGGGAATAGGAAAAACATAGGATTATAATGTCATGCCCATCTCAATTCTAATGGGTTTCGATTTGGGAAATTTTTATTTTCGCCACTCTATATTTTGCCAATTTTCCTTATGCCACTCTAGAATTTGACATTTTACTTTTGCCACTCTTAGTTTTTGACAATTATCACAATTGCCATTCTGTGGCAAAAAATAATTTTATTCCATTTTTGCCACTCCTAGCTTTTGAAAATTATCACAATTGCCACTCTGAAAATTTTGCTTTTGCCACCGGAATGGCAATTGTGATAATTGTCAAAAACTAAGAGCGGCAAAGATAAAAATGTAAAATTCTAGAGTGGCATAAGGAAAATTGGCAAAATCTAGAGTGGCAAAAACAAAATTTTCCCTTTTGATTTTTTTGATTGCATCATAGGAAAGATAAAGGATCCTATATGAAGCAGTACCTTTAGAAAAAATTCTATAGGATATAATCCTATGGATCAAACATTCAACATAGAAAATATCTTAAGGATTCTAACACCCAAAATTCCATTGAAAATCCTTCGAATCAAGGAGCCCTGAGCCAACAGATTTTGATATTGATGAAATCGTCGTAGGTGCTTCGTGGTTGATGGGCATGCCATGTAATTGAACTAATATCGTCAAAAAATCTAAAATGAATTTAGAATATACCGCCACACGTATCAATTCTAGAACTTGAACCTGCATATGCAGGTTTCACCGCAAGAGACCTAGCTAGCCATCTGATACTCACTTCACAACAACTGTTACACTAGTATGTTTGTAGTAAAGGCATGACGGTTTATAGTTAGTAAAGCATGACAATCTGAGAAACGAAGACTATGCACACGAACGAAATCCATTTTATTATATATGTATGCATAAGATCTCAAACACTCCCAATAGCTCAGCAGGTACGACGTAGTACAAACAAATCACGGATGTCAGGCATGCCACGGTAGCTCGTCATAATGGACACAGGACTCAAGCATATCATGGACCATGCATGGATTCGTCGGTGGTTGAGTGATCATGGTTTTGGTTCCGCGGGATTCGGCAGTGGCGGCTGCGCCGTCGGTGGAAGCTCACCGGTAGGGTGCGGCGGCAGGTCTGGCTTCGGTGGCAGCTCGACGTCCGGCTTCGGTGGAAGGTCACCGGCCGGAAGTGGCGGCAGCTCCGGCCTCGGTGGCTCCTCTGTCTTGGGTGGCAGCTCGCCCTCCGGCTTCGGTGGCTCATCTGTCTTAGGTGGCAGTTCGACCTCTGGCTTCGGTGGAATCTCACCGGCCGGAAGTGGAGGCAGCTCTGGCTTCGGTGGCTCGTCTGTCTTGGGCAGCAGCTCGGGCTCCGGCTTGGGCGGAAGCTCGCCTGTAGGAAGAGGCGGCGAAACCGGCTTTGGTGGGATCTCACCTGTTGGCAGCGGCGGCAGCTCCGTCTTCGGTGGCTCCTCACCCTTGGGCACGGGTGGCAGCTCCGGCTTCGGTTCCACGTCAGGTTTGGGCACCTCCGGCACCGTCGGTGGCAACTCCGGCTTGGGCTGCTCGTCAGGTGTGGGCAGCCCCGGCTTCGGCAGCACGTCGGGTGCGGGCAACGGAGGCTCTGGCAACACGTCCGGTGTGGGCAACGGCGGCAGCTCCGGCTTCGGCAGAACCTCCGGTGCGGGCAACGGCGGCGGCACGTCCGGCTTGGGCAGAGGCGACGGGACGTTAGGCGGCACCGGCGGGTACTCCGCCTCCTCCAGGTGCCGCGCCGCGTTGCCGACGCCGCTGCGGGAGAGCAGCAGCACGCCGAGGAGGAGCACCGCAAGAGACGACGACATGCTATTGCTAGCGATCCCGGAAGCCATGGCTGGCTCCGATCGCTGAACTAATTAATCAAGAAGAAGGGTGTGTGTTCTCCTTGCTGGGGTGAAGAGAAACGAAGGCGAGGGCGAGGCATTTATAGGAGGCGTTCGCTCATACTCCAGTACGGAGCCGATCGTAAATTCGTAATGCGTTGCACTCAAGTTCAGTACGATTAGTTGGCAGAAGAGAAGATGGATCACCTGCGTTGCGTTTCTTCCTGGCACTTAACCCGTGGTACGTTTCGTACTTGCCCCGTGCGACGTTGGAGAATCGGGCCGATCGACCGGATCGGTTGCTCCGGTTACACTACTGCGACGTTGCCTACCCAGATATCTGTCGTCCTGTCAAAAAAGGAGAGAAAAAAATGACCTGACGTTACAAGCGTCAAAAGGTCGGCACATAACTTTCTTTCCATGGATTTATTGCGACAGGAGTTTCTGCAAGAATCACGTTTTTTTAGAAGGTGCGACGTCATTTCCTAGATAAAAATAAAAATGAATACAAGGCGCAATGTCACGCCATTGGTTGCTTATAAGGCTACTTTCCTAGTACGGTTGACGCTTTATTATTGACGAACTGGTTCTACTCCATGCGATTGATCGAGCCACACGAAATCGGTCGACCAACACGCACTATGAGACGTACGTCGAGATTATTAGTAACTAGTACAATGCCCGTGCGTTGCCACGGGCCTTTTAAATTTTGTGGTGACATTTATAAAGATAATACATGTCAAATTTTGCATGTATAAAATAACCATTGGAAGGATACTGATGGCTTAGTTGCTATATGAAAAATTAGGATGCTACATGACCGTATACAAGTTATTTGGTACCATATTTTTTACAATTTATTAACTGATTTGCCATGCTGAAAAATTGTATCATTTACAAACTGGCCATGCTAGTTTTTAGATAACTGAAGACAGACAACATTTGGATTAAAATTTGCCATGCTATTTTACAGAACACGCAAACATTTGCCGACTTGATATATAACTGAATATTAGTGCAGTAAGTTCAGTTCTCATTCAGAACCGTCACAACATTTTTGTTATCAGCAGTGTACACGGCGCCACCCCATCCCCGTCTGCCACGGCGAGCGCCTCAAAGTGATCTTTGCCGTTGTCATAATGAACCAAAGTCTATATAAACAGTCAAAATTCTGTAAAAAGAAATCAACATTCAGAGGCATGTTACCTAACATCTCATGGAGCATTTTGAAGCAGCGGAAATATCATGACAAGCTGGTTAACATGATTCTTGACTTGTTGAAAATTCTACCTTTTTCAAGCTTGACCTCCTATATGAGTATCTTATATAACATAGCAAGGTAGCCTATATGAAATACCAACTGAGAAAAAAAAGAGAGAATACGGGGTTGTTTGGATAGCGCCTGCAACCGCCCTGCCACGCTAGGCGTGCCAACTTTTTAGCAGAAGGTTTCGCCTCCGCTGAATCGCCCCGTGGTTTGTGGAAAAACTGAATGTGTTAAACAAAAAATTGGCTACATCAGAATTTTGGGCAGCCACGGGCTTTTGAAATATTTTGGTAAAGTTATATAAATAAAGTGTATGTTAAATTTCACACGTACAGAAAATATAGCATGTGCACAATCAGATAATAATTGAAGTCCACTTCACTTGCAACAAATGATTAAGAAGGAACAATTTGACGATGTATACATATAGAGCTATTATCTAACTAAAATTTTGTTACAAATTAAAATCGGCTTGATGCATTTAAGAAATTCTCGCACACTATTAAGAATGTTGTCGTTTAAGTCTATTCGCACGATATTTGAGCAAGTATAATAAAAACTTCTTTCTCAACTCATATCCATCTTGTAGAAGCAAACTATGCAATTAGCATGAATATTTCACATCGATGGTCTTTAAAATGTGCAACGGAGAATACTCACCGTGGAAACCATACAAACCAATTATTTACTGTTCCACAAGAGCATAAAAAAAGCCAGACACATCCATGCAATTTCCTAAATTAGTATTATCTTGAATATAGTGATAACAAAAATAAATGCAAGTAGCAATTATTCTGTGTTTTGCGTCTCCTACTATACATCCTTATCCTCCCTAGACAGTGGCACCGCACAGTTCATCTCACTCTCTCAGCTCGAGCATGCTCCAGTCCCCGCCGCTTCCCTTCCATCAACAACGTCGCTGCATCCTCCTCTCCACTCCACGGAGTCGGCTGTCCCCTCTTCTCCCCACAATCTCTCCTCCATGCCTCGTCCGAGCCCGTTCTCCCATCCCTAGGCCAGCATCTTCCTCTAACCGCCAAGGTGGCTCGATTGGTTCGATCCGGTGGTGGGCGGTGGCGAAGCTTAGCGCGACGACTCAAGGGCTTCCTCGACTACCAAGAAACCCTCGCTCGCCGCCCATCTTCCTCCGTTCGCCAGCACCACCTAACGTCGTCATGGTCGGCGACGGCGACCACCTGGGCGCCAACAAGAGGAGTCGCGAGGTGGCGGGTTTGCCTAAGCGGTCCAGGCGGAAGATGCCCTACGAAGACCCCGCGGTGCGCGGCAGCGACGGCGCCAAAGGGAAGCCGCAGCCCGTCACCGCCGAGGACAATCGGGTCACAACCAAGGTATGGACATCGTTGGAGCATGTGTGTTGATTTAGAGTATGGGCTTCTTGAGTTTGAGCTGAAACCGGAATGTCCTTGACTTTCTGTGGCAGGAAATGCTGGAGTCGAGGAAGCCCTTGAGAAAATAATTTTTACTTCATCATATTTCCAGTAGTATCAATTCCTGTATGTGATCCACAATTTTAGTAGTATTTAGTGCCTCACATTGGATATTCAGTAGTATTTTCCTTCTCGCTTATTTGAAGTGTGCTTTTGCGATTTAACAAGTTTCAGGTTAGGAGGCATATTATCTGATTATGAAGCTTGGTGTCAGTGATTATGGATGCCTTTTAAGTGATGTCTATATATGTAATATATTTTAGAGTTTAAATAGGATCATACTGTGTGAATTCTATTCTTTAACCTATACAAACATTCTCCCAATGCACAGTAACTTCAGATGGTTTTATGCTTCCAAGCGATTAATCATCAACTGAACTAACATGTCTTTTATCCTCGAGTTCTTTGTTTGTCTTCTCTCCATTATTGATGACACAAAACTTGTTACTAAGGCTAGCCGGAATCAATCATTTGTTTGAAGCAAGCGTTATGCTGCCATTACAAGCAATTTGAAGAGACAATGCTTATAGCTTTCTTTTATTTGTAGGTTGTATTGGCAAGAACTGACAGAGGAGTTAAAGGAACACATATTTGACAAGGTAAAAGGAATTCCAAGCTTATGATGTGCTTATTTTTATTTGTTAGTTATATGCACATGAGACTATTTATGATGGAGCTCCAAGGAATCAGAAAAGCGAGCTTATGATGCCGCTCTGACATGTGTTGCAACAAGATTTACACTAATTGTCAATTTTTCATCACTAAACTTTCTTTTGACTGTCTTTGGTTCTCATCGACGAGGGTGTTCTCCAAAACAACCTTTTGTGTCTACAGGAAGGCATCAGATAGAATACTTTATCAAATGACAACAATGATTTGCTTTTCTAACATGCGTCCTTAATTTTCTAACCAGCCTGACCAACTTCCTAATCCACCTCCTAATCTGCCGTAGGAGAGGTATCGCATGTTCGTCATTATGTTTAACATGTACTTGGGGTCTAACTTGAGATAAAGTTGATTTTGCATGGTACGTGTGTGCATCAATCCCATGTGGCCTTCAAAGAAGATATACGATGAAAACAAAAATCAAGTGCCAAAACATGTGTTGAAGTTACAAAATTCTTAGGTCGGATACATTTAAAATACGCAAAACAAGATTTTTATTTTTCACAAAACAAAGCTAACAATAGTAAAATAGAAATATATGCTTACCTCTGAATCCGCCTGAATATATGCAGAAAGTGGTTCACCGACATGGAAAATTACATCAACAAAAAGCCCTACACCATCAGTATGTGCTTTCCTTTCCTCTATAAGTTTCTTTGTCATTCCATTTGAACCCTTTGCTCCATCTCAAGAAAAAAGAAAGCCTCAATATGTGTCTATGGATAATGTCAAACCTATCTTTTCTACAACCACTTATATTGGAGGAACAGCCTTCATGGTACCCAAAGCACAAAAAATTCTTTCGTACGTCAGTGTCTGTCAGCAGCTCTATACTACTTGTTTCTTTTTTTACTTTTTTAGATTAGAAGAGCATCTGTTCTTGTTTCTTCATAAATTAGACCTAGAAACGGGAGCAATATCACACCATGCAGAGGAAACCAAATTTTCCTACTTGATAAACAATCAATTTATGTTCGAAACAAGGTGAGATAAATGTCAACACACATCTAGATGGGGAGAGTGTCAAGGAGCAGCGTCTGCTTCTGCTTGAGAAGCGAAGCTGCATGCTTATGCATTATCTCAAACTCAGTCGCATCGATGAGGAAGACCGGGTCAGAGGCATCAGCGACGAGGATTAGTACGTCGGGGCCAGGGACCGGCACCACGATAACAACAAACGAATCGATCGAGCGATTCGAGCAAAGATTCAGATTAGGAATCATTGTACTGTAAAAACAAACTGGATCAAACAATCGAGAGATTCGAGTGAAAATTTGGATTAGGAAACATGGGAGAATTCATCACCTTGCTCTGCTGCATTTTGACGGTTGTCGTTGGCGCTCTGTGATAATGTTGACTTGTTTGAGAAGTTGCCAGAAAGACAGTAAACTTTTCGAGCAAGCCTTCCTTTCTTAGTTCACCTGTCGGCTGTCAAAAAGGAAGCTTGGATTGTTTGACGTCCAGATAAACTGTAAAGCTTTCATTAAACCATGGATATAACAGCAAATAATTTAGGGCAATACCGAAACTGTAAATCTTTCATTACACTATGGACGTACCTAGCATTATCACCAATGATAGACATGTACGTGCTACTAATAATTATTCAAACTCATATGTATCTAACAATTACAGTAGTTCACAAAGAATTTAAATGTAAAAAATAGGTAGCTAATTGGTATGATGAAAACTATTCAGTTCTATGTTATCTAAAGGTCCATGTATGTATCAATTAGATATGTCTCACAATTGTTTGTGTTCTACTTATGGTTGAGGCGATGCATTCAGCCAAAAAATCCTAGTGCCAAAACTGCCAAATTTCTTTGAAGACACACATCACGTAAACTGAATTTTGCATCATGGCTACATACACGCATACAAATACGTTCACATCACCTGCATCTGCAACGGTTCATACATGGGAGGACAAGTACCGAGCAGCATGGTATTTTCACCTTCAGGCAACGAGGAACCACAACCATAGCTGATCAGTCTGATCTTGTGCTGGCCTCGTGGACGCACGATTTCCATCCCCTGCAGCCATACCATGGGGCTGGTTGGGGGGAGCGTCGCCCGCAGCGCCGTCAAGAAGGCCACCGACTGCAGGCAGTGCCACTCCTCCGCCTCCGGGCCACCTGCAGCTGCTGACGCCTCTGTCATCTTCTAAGTTCAGGTGGCTTCTGTTCAAGAAAGAGTTCAGTAGTGTGGTGATCATGATTTATTTAGCAAAAGAAAAATAAGTGCATGGTGATTTACCAGATAGCGCGAGAGCAAGCACACAACACAAACGTTCAACAGCACACCACGCACAGCGGCAAGGGCACACCACGCCCACATGCGAAAATCAGCAAGCAAGCACACATGCGAGTGGCTACAAAAATATCCACGGTGGCCTCTCCTCATGCCCCTTCTGTCTCGCTCCATCTCCCTTCCATCCAACGTCGTCTTGCCATCCAGTTGTCATTCTCGTCTTACTCTGGACCGAGACCACCTCGTCTATCCACGATCAGCATCCGTCCTCTCGTCTCCTCTCTCCAATCCCTGCTGCCACCTTCCTTCCTTGCAGATCGGGGCAGGGCAGAGCAAGGCATTGATCCGCCATCGACCTCCAGCCAGAGGAGATGAGAGAGGCAGGTGGATGAAGAAGAGCATGGACGTTGGACATCTGCGCTACAAGGGGTCTCCTCTTCCTCCTATTGATCCCCTTTGGATCGCCCATCTCAGGAGTGGCTGGGAGACATGGCGTGCTGATGGGCTCCTCCTCCTTGTCGACCTACCACCGGCGACCGTCCACACGCTAGAAGGATGGTGCAGCGCCCCCGACCTTGGCCGATGTACAGGCCATCGATGGAGCCAGATCTGCAGGGGAGCGCCGATGCGTGGGAAGGCCATGGCCATCATGGCGCTGGTTGAGATCTGCAGGGGTGCGGCCGTGCGTGGAGGAAGATGTGTGGCAGCCATGGGTCATGGAGTTCGGCGGCAGGGACTGAAACCGCCCTGCCCTGGAGAGGCGGCGACGGCTGCGGGATTCAAACCGCCCTGCCTTGCAGAGGCGGCGGCGGCGGCGGCGGCGGCGGCTCCCCCTCGGACGGCGGCGGCGGCGACAACGATAGATGGGATCGATGGGATCGAGA
The DNA here is from genome assembly GCA_021437245.1 of Aegilops speltoides. Lineage (NCBI taxonomy): Eukaryota > Viridiplantae > Streptophyta > Magnoliopsida > Poales > Poaceae > Aegilops > Aegilops speltoides. The sequence goes on along the minus strand of CM038142.1, from coordinate 126,454,754 downwards.
GGACGGCGGCGGCGGCGGCGATGGGAGGGGATCGAGAGGAACGGCGTTCCTCCTGCGGGGTGGTTTTTTTTGGGGTGCGTGCGTGGGTGGGGAGGTGGGGTGGGGAGGGCGAGGCCGAGTCTCGATGGGATCGCCTATGTCTCAGTTGTTTTTTCGCTGGTTAATTTTCGCCGGTCTGTGGTCGGGGTTTTTTTTTGTCGTTCATCTGAGATAACAATGACGGGAGTTGGTGCGGGTGCGGGACTTCATTGGGGTTTTTTTTGGTTTTCTGCGGTTTAGAGAGTGGTGGGAAGTAGTACCAAAGAAGTACCAAAATAAATTTTATTGAGGTGGGACGAAAATTAAACCCGGAACGCGACCTACCAACTGAGATATTAGGAGTTTAGATTTATTTTTTTGAGAAAAACGTTTTTTAGACTTTTTTTTCGGAAATGTTAACGCCCACACGTGTGGGCGTTTGCATATCGCTCACATGCCTCCATCACCACTCATTTTGCCACGTATGAATCGATGACATTAACAGAATTTTTTTTAGTTTTCGGCTTAAAAATATTGTATCTCCTAAATAAAAAAGCGAACTAAAAATCCGTTTTCACCATTAAATCCGTCTCGACGAGATCTTCAAAATTAGACCCCATGATGATATGTTTCGATGAATTTTTTTTGCCAGAAGTTGCCACTGTTTACACTGCGGTTGCCATAGGGCTTAAACTAAATGTTGAGTATAATGTTTATTAGGAAAGACAAGATAGACTAGGATTTGTTCTGGCTTGTCTTGTACTCCAAGTAGATAATTGTACCCTTATGTATATGCCCATGAGGCTCAAGCAATACAACGACTATTCCACTAAATCCCTCTCTCCCTTCTAACATGGTATCTATCGCAAGTCGGTCCTAAACCCTAGCCGCCGCTTCAAGACTCTGCACGCCTCGGGCGGTCGGCCTCCATGATCGCCATGGGCCGCGCCGCCGTACCTAGGGTTCGTCCGTGTGTGTCGGCCTGCCCTAGAGAGTCTTTTTCCCGATCTTTGATCCGGTTTTCTCTCCACGGCCGCTTTGATCGGCGTCTACTTTTTGGTTTTCCGGTCTATGTGATCCGGTTTACGCCGCCCACCGCCATTGTCGACCCGTGCGCGCTTACTCCAACACCGCGCGATTGGCGGCTTCTTCACCGACCCGGCGGCCTCGCGCGTCGTTGTCGCGTCTGCCGTCGCCGCCGCCGCAGCGGCCTCGCTGCGTCGTCTGCGCATTAGCTGCCGGTCGCCCGACCCGGCGGCCTCGCGTCATCGCGCGGCGGCTTCACCGCCGCCGTTTGCGTGATGGCCCGCTTGTCGATCTCGCCGCCGCCACCGCCCGCTTCGACCGACTCTGATCACCCGACCCGCGGCCTCGCGCCATGCGGCGGCTAATCATAGCCGCCGCCGCCGCCGCCGCCGCCTTCATCTCGGACTCCGCCGCCACCACGCCCACCGAAGCGGCGTCCCCAACCTCGCGATCGGCTTGATCACCCGCCGCCGCGCGATCCGCTTCATCTACGCCACGACGACCGACCACGCTCGTCGGTTGCACGCGCCTCCGCGAGTCCCGTGAAGATCGCCCCGAGTTCGTAGCGCCTTTCCACCGACGAGCATCGGTCGCCGCCGCGTCGCCCGTCGAGCCGCAGGCCGCCGCCTGTGGTTCTTCTCCGGCGCACCGACCAGCGTCGCGTTCGTCGCCCGCTTCTTCGTCGAGTGCCGCGCCCGCGGATCCCCGCCGCCGAGGGCGCCCGCTCTAAGCCGCCCGTGGCTGCATCGACCCTCGCGCCATTGCCGCGTCGCCCGTCGGGCCGTGCGAAGCGTGGCACGCGGTCCACGCCGCCGCCCCGAGGCCGTCTCGTGGTTGCACCGACTCGCGAACCGCCGTTCGCCGCCCCATCGAGCTGCAGCGTCGCGCCCATGATCCCCGCCGCCGCCGAGGTCTTCGTCGTCGCCCGACACGCTGCCTTGTGTCGCCCCTTTGGGCCATAGCGCTGCGGCCATGCGATCACTCCGCCCGTCACGCTGCGTCGACCTCCCGTGGTATGTGCCGCGCCGTCTCCCTTGGCGCGGGAACACCACCCTCCGCGCCGGTCTTTGTCACGCTGCCAGGGTTCTTCGCCTATTTCGAGCACCGCCGCCGCACTCCTAACCTAGCCGCCGCCGCCGCCGTCAGGCCGCCACTGTCGCTCTTCTTTGGCCGCCGCCGCCGCTACCTTTGTAGGCGCCGCCGACGACCGTCCACCCTCTTCGTCTTCATCCAAGCGCCAGCCCGTCGCCAGCGTCGCCGTCATCTACCCCGACCACTTCGTCTACTCCGACCACCGTTGGTGACATCGGCCCCGCGGCGATGGACGCCGCAATCGTCGTCGAGTTCTTCTCTGCTGGCCCCTCCGACTTCTCCGACATGGCGTCACACTCGTGTAGGTCCTCGTCTCACGCATGCCCGGTCTTGGCAACACCGATCGTGCCTTTGTCCACGACGTGTCCCGGGCTGGCAAGCTCGGTGCGACACCGTCAACTTCGTCTTCGTCCGTCTCACGCATGCCCGGTCTTTGGCAACACCGATGTGCCTTCGCCCACGATGTGTCCCGGGCTTGGCAAACCCGCCGCGACGCGTCGTCAACAACATCTTCTTCCCGCGCACCACTACTTCGACACCATGCGCGCTTATGACTAACTCGGCGCCACCATGCGCCTGCGGCTCCACGACGACTTCCTCGACACCGGCCACCCCGACTCGACATCGACCACGGCATTCTTCGCACGGCTACCTCGACCACGGCTCCACCACCCACGCTCTCGGCTACCTCGACAACGGCACAAAGGGCTACCGCCTACTTGAGCAACCTCGTCGGTTTCACTCCGACCACGACTCGCGATCGTCGACCGCCCGATTGTGGGGGTGTTAACGGCTTGCCTTCGGATTCTTCTCCAGTCTCACCGTCTGCATCACTACTGTTGTGACTGTGGGGGGATGTTGAGTATAATATTTATTAGGAAAGACAAGATAGACTAGGATTTGTTCCGGCTTGTCTTATACTCCAAGTAGATGATTGTACTCCTATATATATGCCCACGAGGCTCAAGCAATACAACGACTATTCCACTAAATCCCTCTCTCCCTTCTAACACTAAAGTTGCCATGTGGCAATTTTAGTTTGTAGATCATGGCAATTTTAGTATTTTGATGATGGCAACTCCAGTACTTTGACTATGAAAAAATTATTTTTTGTATGAACCATGGCAATTTTACGTGCATGTATCATGGCAATTTTAGTTTATGGTTCATGGCAAGTCTAGTTTCTTAATTCCCCGTTTTATAAATGTCAAAATTTACTTTTAAATGTAGAAGAAAATAGCTGAAACATATCATGGCAATTTCAGTGTAAACATCATGGCAATTCATATGCAATAGACATGGCAACTTTTAATCCAAATTTTTTTTCATCAAAACATATCAATATGGGATCTAGTTTCGAAGATCTCATCGCGAGGGATTTAATGGTGAAAACGGATTTTCAATCGGATTTTTCGTTTAAGAGATAAAACATTTTAAAAACTGAAAAACCAAAAAGATTCCTGCATGCATGCATGCGATGACGTGGCAATTTATTCACATTAGAGACGTGTGGTGCGTCTCCCTTCCTGCCACACGTGTGGCAGTTAGCGCGACCCTTTTTTTTTGAGTAAAACGTACTCTATCGAGATCTATTTTTTAGACAATACTCTATCGAGATCTGATCGAAATATTTGCAAAGTTCGCACGAAGGTTAGGCCCGGCGTCGGCCCATCTAAAAGAAGCTGGACTGTATGCTGTATATACACATTTATTGCACAGTCAAATGGGCTTCGAGTCTGCGACGTGCAGGACGGTCGCTATGGGCTGGAGCTGTGAACATATTTATTTAGTTTTCGTTCACCTAAAAAAATTATTTAGTTTTCGTGTTTGCCCCAAAAAAATATTAAGTTTTCGAAATATATTCCCCCTTTCTCCTGAACTGAAACTATATTTGTAAACTTTTAAATAAAAGACGTGTCAAACCAGGCATGAGTTTCTTTTTTAGATTCGTGTATGGGCTGGACCTGTGAAAATTTTAAAAAATCTTTGTGCTTCCCTCGTCATGAAAGTGGGTCCGACCAACCATGGTTGGAGAAGGTAGCGAATGTCCAAACCAAAGCCAGAAAACGACGCGGGTGGTAGCGGCATTGATGGCAGGGGTGACACAGTAACAAGTTAGACATGGGACGGCGTTGACGGCCATGACATCGTCGATGGAGAGGAGAGAGTTACAAAGTTGCTTCAACGCGAGCTGATGTTGCGGGTGCGAAGGGGATCACCTACACGGGAGAATAGGGGGTTCTAGGGGTAGGCAAACGTTGCAACGACGTTAGTCACCGACATCAGGAGGCGACAGTTAGGTCAGTGATTGTGGGTAGGTCAATGAACTGCGCATTATTACGACAACGGTAGTGGAAGGAGAGACAATAATTCTAGGCATGTCCGCTAAAAGGCTTTAAGGTGGGCTCAATTTAGTGGGGATGAGGTCAGACACCCGCCACATCTATTTTGAAAAAGTTTCAGTAGTGGGTAAAAATATTATCGGCCACTGCTATCTGAACAACACTCGCGCCCGAAAACTACCACCGCCATTCATAAATTTTACAAAATTGCTCGTGCAGAGAATAAGTGCCAGTGGCGGGCCAAAAAACATGCCCGCCACAATAGTACTCGGCAACCCACGCTCAAATTTTTCTAAATTCCAAAAGTTTGCAATGGCCGGCATTATTAGCCGCCCGCCAGACATATCTTAAACTAAAAAAATGGTTGGAAAAAATATATTTACTAAACAAAGTATAGTCTCAAATTTGAGCATGGGGCTTCCAATGATGTGTATTAAACATGAAAAAGGTTCGAAGTTGAAATCATGAATAAAAATTTATTTGTGTGTGGCAGGCGGAGATTTTCGTTCAAAACACTCACACTTCGTCGAAAAGTGTTCGTTTGTACACCAAGTGCGTCAATTTTTTGCCTTAATGCTCTCATATTTTTCCACACCCTACATGGGTCCTATGAAGACATCATGCGAACTTTCATCTAGTTTCGAGCTTGTTTGCGCGCTCAAAGCTTTTTGCCCTTTACAATGGCTGAAAAATCAATTAATGCTTCAAAAATAACAAACAACTTAAAAAGTGGCCAAATTTGAGCTAGAGGATTAAAATCGTGTGTATTAATCATTGGAAAAGTTTGAGGTTGGAATCATGAATAAAAATTAATTTATGTGTGGCAGACCGCAGTTTTTTGTTCGAAACACTAACACTTTGCTGAAGTGTGTCCAATTTATACACGAAGTGCGTCTTGCCTTAACGCTCTCAAATTTTTATCATACCCTACAAGGGTCCTATGAAGACACCATGCCAAGTTTCATTCAGTTTCAACCTCGTTTGCACACTCAAAGTATTTTGCCCTTGTTAGTGGCCGAAAAATCAGTTGATGCTTCAGAAATAGCAAACCAACTAAAAAATTGGCTAAATTAAGCATGGGGCTTATAATGGTGTGTATTGATCATGTAAAAAGTTTGAAGTTGAATTTGTATGTGGCATGTGAGCCGTTTGAAACATTGACACTTCGCTGGAGAGTGTTTGAATTATACTCGAAATGCATGAAGTTGTTTGTCGTAATGCTCTCAAACTTTTACCACACCCTACACGGGTCCTATGAAGACACCATGCCAAGTTTCATCCAGTTTTGAGCTCGTTTGCACACTTAGAGATTTTTGCCCTTTTTAGTGGTTGTATTCCCTCTTTAGGACGTCGTCTTGGAGTCCTTGGCCCTGGTTGTGCTTCTGACATGCTGGACGTGCACGACATCACGGTCGATAAGTGCCCATCCAGTGATGTTGATGTTTACTCGGCTTCTTGTGAGGCAACGCAGGCGGCTTCAGGCGGAGCTAGGTTACAACAGTGTTTTGGTAGTCGGTTTCATCTGGCATGCTCAAGGTGTTAAACATTATCTTGTGTAACATGTATCTTGTGTAACACCCATAGGTAGTTAGAGATAGATTTATCTCACCAATGTATTCGTTTATCTTTCTATCTCTTCTCCTGTATCCTGGCTGTATCTCCTCTCGGTTACGATGCATGTATGCGCTATTGGGAGGTGCGCCCCAACCGAATCAATATAAACCCTGTGGACCTCCCGTTTGGAGGTTGAGACACTTCGATACATTATCTCACATGGTATACAGAGCTACCCTCTTCCCCTTCGTCTAGCTATCCCTCCCCTCAACCCTCCTTCCATCTCCAAACTCGACAATGTCGATGTCCGCCTCGGTTGTCTCTACCCGCCTCAACAACAATGTCTCCGAACCCCTCACTCATTCCAATTATGTCCTCTGGCGTGCTCAAGCTCGTTCCCAGATCATGGGGGCGGGCCTCTTTGGGTACGTCGACAAAATCCTAGAAGCACCACCCAAAACAATCACCAGCAAGAACGCCGAGGGCAAAGATCAGGTGGCTGTGAACCCTTCTTATGCGCCTTGGCTCATCCAAGATCAACAGATCGTTGCCTATCTTCTTCGCAATCTCTCGAAAGAAGTCCTAGTTCAAGTAGCATCTCTTGAAACCTCCCATGCCATCTGGTCTGCCCTCGCCAAAATGTTCTTTGCCCAATCTCACTATCGCTGCAATCACATCCGCATCGCCCTCACCACTGCCCAGAAGGGACCCCAGTCTGCTGCTGCATACTTCGTCTATATGCGGGGTCTTGCTGATGAAATTGCAGCGACCGGGAAACCCATAGATGTGGATGAACTCCTTTCCCACATCATATCCGGGCTCGACATGGAATACCAACCCATCATCAGCACCTTGGACATGCGTCCTGAGCCAACCATGGTCTACGAACTCTTCGGCATGGTATCTACCTTCGATCAGAGAGTCGAGATGTTCCAGGGCACAGGCAGCCAAGCCTTCAAATCGTCGGCCAACGCCGCTTCCCGCGGACGGGGTGGCCCTTCCAAAGGCTACCGTGGCGGTGGCGGTGGCTCTCGTCGCGGTGGATATGGCGGCAGCGGTGGTGGGGCCACTGCGGCGGCGGTGGCGGCGGCGGCCACTACTCCAACTCTCACGATGGCAGCAGCGGCGGCCACTACGGTGATGGTGGTGGCAACCATGGTGGTGGCTATGGCGGCCACTACTCCAACTCCGGAGGCAGCGAAGGACACAACTACAACAACAATGGTGGTCCCCCTTCTAGAACAACAACATGGGTGGCCAGAACAACAACAACAACTTTTGAGGGTATGATGAATATGAAGGAAAATGTCATATTTGCAAGAAAACTAATCATATTGCGAAGGAATGCAAGTGGCACTGTGCAGATGATAACTCACAGAAGAAGAAAGTTGCCGCAGCAGGCAACAAGTCATATGGAGTAGATACCAACTGGTATGCTGATTCTGGTGCCTCCGACCACATCACCCACGAGCTCGAGAAGGTCACCATGCATGAGAAATATCATGGCCATGAACAATTTCATAACGCCAATGGTACCGGTATGGAGATAAGCAATATTGGTCATTTGATTATTCGTCCCCACATAGAGATATTGTAGGACCTTGAGAAGAGGTGTCTAGAGGGGGGTGATTAGACACTAAGTACCAAAGTTGCAGTTTTTAAGTTTTCTTAAGTTTAAGTGGAGTTTAGGCACAAGCTTAACATTCACAATACACATCAAGCAAGCATGCAAGAGTATACGGGCAACGGAAAGTAAAGCATGCAACTTGCAAGAATGTAAAGGGAAGGGTTTTGGAGGATTCAAACGCAACTGGAGACACAGATATTTTTGGCGTGGTTCCGATAGGTGGTGCTATCATACATCCACGTTGATGGAGACTTCAACCCACGAAGGGTAATGGTTGCGCGAGTCCACGGAGGGCTCCACCCACGAAGGGTCCACGAAGAAGCAACCTTGTCTATCCCACCATGGCCGTCGCCCACGAAGGACTTGCCTCACTAGCGGTAGATCTTCACGAAGTAGGCGATCTCCTTGCCCTTACAAACTCCTTGGTTCAACTCCACAATCTTGTCGGAGGCTCCCAAGTGACACCTAGCCAATCTAGGAGACACCACTCTCCAAGAAGTAACAAATGTTGCGTTGATGATGAGCTCCTTGCTCTTGTGCTTCAAATGATAGTCTCCCCAACACTCAACTCTCTCTCATAGGATTTGGATCTGGTGGAAAGAAGATTTGAGTGGAAAGCAACTTGGGGAAGGCTAGAGATCAAGATTCATATGGTAGGAATGGAATATCTTGGCCTCAACACATGAGTAGGTAGTTCTCTCTCAGAAATGGTAAGTTGGAAGTGTAGGTTTGTTCTGATGGCTCTCTCCATGAATGAAGAGGAGGTGGAGGGGTATATATAGCCTCCACAGAAAATCTAATCGTTACACACAATCTACCAAACTCGGTGGGACCGAATCGTTAAACTCGGTCAGACCGATTTAGCAAATAATGTGACCGTTAGGTTTTTTGGTGGGACCGATATGCAACTCGGTAGGACCGATATGGTTAGGGTTAGGGCATAACGTAATCTCGGTAAGACCGATTACACAAACTCGGTGAGACCGATTTTGGTAATAAGCTTTCCAGAGAGTTGGTCAGGCAAACTCGGTTTGACCGATTACACAAACTCGGTGGCACCGATTTTGGTAATGAGTCAACCAGGAAGTTTGCATTGTAATCTCGGTAGTACCGATTGGTCAAACTTGGTGGGACCGATTTTGGTAATGGACATACACAGAGAGATTACAATCCCATCTCCGTGAGACCGAGATCCCTATCAGTAGAACCGATTTGCCTAGGGTTTGTGGCAGTGGCTATGACATTCAAAATCGGTGGCGCCGGATAGAAAGAATCGGTGTGACCGATTTTGGCTTTAGGTTTTAGGACACATGTGTGGAAGTGGGAAAGTAGTTGAGGGTTTTGGAGCATATCACTAAGCACTTGAAGCAAGAGGCTCATTAAGCAACACCTCATCCCTCCTTGATAGTATTGGCTTTTCCTATAGACTCAATGTGATCTTGGATCACTGAAATGTAAAATGAAGAGTCTTGAGCTTGAAGCTTGAGCCAATCCCTTGTCCTTAGCATCTTGAAGGAGTTCCCACATCCTTTAGTCCATGCTACTCCATTGTTGAACTTATCTGAAACATACTAGATAAAAGTGTTAGTCCAACAAGAGATATGTTGACATTAATTACCAAAACCACCTAGGAAGCACTTGTGCTTTCAGATATCCACCTGAATAATATCTTGCATTGTCCCACTTCATCAAAAAATCTCCTTTCCGGTCATCGCATTGCCCTTGACAATCATGTATTTTTAGAATTTCACCCATTCTTCTTTTTGATCAAGGATCAGGTCACAAAGCAAATCCTGTATCGAGGTATATGCGTGGATTGACTGTACCCGTTGATTCCTCAAGTTAGCAGATTCAATAAACAAGTGTGTAGTGCCATCAAATTGTCTTTGGAGAGATGGCATGCTCGTTTAGGCCACCCTTCCTTTTCCATTATCAAACAAGTTCTTAGTAAAAAAACTCCCGGTTGTTGGGGAGCATAATTCTGAAACTATTTGTGACTCTTGCCAAAGAGTAAAAAGCCATCAGTTGCCTTATCCCGTTTCCACTAGCATTTCTGTTAAGCCATTGCAACTCATATTTTCAGATGTATGGGGTCCTGCTCCTATTTCTGTTGGGAAACATGCCTACTATGTTAGCATTATTGATGATTATAGCAAGTATACATGGATCTATCTTCTTCAGAAAAGGTCTGATATGTTTCAAGTCTTCCTCAATTTCCAAGCTCTTGTAGAAAGGAAGTTTGGTAGGAAGATCATCATTGTCCAGTCTGACTGGGGCGGCGAATACGAAAAGCTAAACTCTTTCTTTCAGAAGCTAGGCATTTCTCACCATGTATCATGCCCCCACGCACACTAGCAAAATGGCTCCGCAAAGCGGAAACATAGACACATTGTCGAAGTAGGACTCTCCCTACTTGCGGCTGCTTCCATGCCTCTCAAGTTTGGGACGAAGCTTATCTCACCGCTGTTCATCTTATTAACATACTACCCGGCCATGTTATTAAGAATAAAACACCCACTGAGCGTCTTTTCCACACTAAACCAGATTATGCTCCTCTTCGTATTTTCGGTTGTGCATGTTGGCCTAATCTTCATCCATATAACAACAGAAAACTCATGTTTTGTTCCAAACAGTTCGTTTTTCTGGGTTATAGTACCCAACACAAGGGAGTCAAGTGTCTAGATGTCTCAACTGGCCGTATCTATATTTCTCGCGATGTTGTCTTTGACGAAACCCAGTTTCCCTTTGCTAAACTTCATCCAAATGCTGGCGCTCTCCTTCGCAAAGAGATACTAGTTTTACCCCCTCATCTCACAAGTACCGGTAGCGGGGAAGTAGATAATTGTGATGATCAATATTTGCCTAATCCTCCTAATGGTTTCCCTGAGTATTCTGTTTCAGAAGTTACTACAGATCGCAATGGTGCAAACAGTGCTGAAAAGCTACAGAGCAATATTTCATGTGCACAATTTTTCCCCGTGGATCTGCTTCGGGATTACCCCAGGTGACGGCGCCAGGTGGGTCAAGCGAATCTGCCGCGGGATCACCGCGAGGACCAGCCTCCCCGCTCCTGTCGGGCTCCCCGCCCAGGTTTTCACGCGCGCGCCGGGCTGCCCGGTCTGAGGGCGCCACGTCTCCCTCGCCAGGCACTACTGGGCCCGTCACAGGCTCTGGGCCCGTCACTACTCCACCCACCGCGCCTCATTGGCAGGCCTGCACCAGCCGACCGGCCTGTTCCCGAGGCCCGACCAGCACCTGGTTCCCCCAATGCGGTTGGATCACGCGCCGCTGCTCTCGAATCTGCTTTGGGATCCCCCGCTGCAGAGAATTCGCTGCTGCAGTCGCCTGGATCTCCTGCGATTGCCTCTCCCGTGGCCGCTCCTACACAACAAGGCTTCAACAGGGGGTTACCTCCAGAATTAATTATAGAAATATTGCAAAATATGGATTGACTTGTTTGACAGGTGAATCTAGTGAACCCAAGACTCTGGATGAAGCTCTTGGTGATACTCACTAGAAACAAGCAATGGAGGATGAATTTTCTGCTTTGCAACGCAATAAGACATGGCACTTAGTTCCTCATCGTGAAGGTATCAATTTAATTGATTGCAAATGGGAGAATTAAGAGAAAGTCAGATGGTAAAATTGATCGGTTCAAAGCACGTTTGGTAGCAAAAGGATTTAAACAACGCTATGGTATTGACTATGAAGATACTTTTAGTCCTGTAGTCAAAGCTGCATCTATTCGTCTTGTGCTCTCCGTTCTTTGTTTCTGAGGGGTGGAGTCTCGCATACCGGACGCATGTAACGCAGCGTTTCTTCATGGTGTTCTGGAAGAGGAGGTCTACATGAAACAACCTCCTGGGTTTGAGGACAAAAATGTGCCTTTTCATGTCTGCAAACTTGACAAGGCTTTGTATGGGCTCAAGCAAGCACCTCAAGCATGGTACTCTCGGCTGAGTATGAAACTGCAAAAGCTTGGGTTTCTTTCATCCAAGTCTGACACTTCTCTGTTCATTTACAACAAGTTTCAGACTATCATTTTTATTCTCATTTACGTTTATGATATTATTGTGACTAGTTCATCTAGTGAAGCAATAACAGCACTGTTAAAAGATCTTAGGGCAGATTTTGCTTTGAAAGATCTGGGAGATTTGCATTACTTCTTAGGCATAGAAGTCAAGAAAACTAAACATGGCATTCACTTATCACAAGGAAAGTATGTGACCGATCTGTTAGGCAGAGTTGGTATGCAACATTGTAAACCTTCTCCAACTCCCTTGTCCAGCTCAGAACAGCTATCCTTGACAGAAGGAGCACCTTTGGATCAGGAAGATAGCACCAGCTACAAGAGTATAGTTGGAGCATTACAGTACTTGACTCTTACTCGACCTGACATTTCCTTTGCAGTCAATAAAGTTTGCCAGTTTTTGCATGCACCCACTACAGCCCATTGGACAGCTGCAAAGTGCATCTTGAGGTATGTAAAAAATACAGCAAACATTGGTCTAGCTACAAATAAATCCTCCTCTCTTCGCATCAGTGCCTTCTCTGATGCGGATTGGGCTGGTTGTGTGGATGATAGACGCTCAACAGGGGGATTTGCTATCTTTTATGGACCTACTTTAATTTCATGGTGTGCAAAGAAACAAGCTACTGTTCCCAGGTCCAGTATTGAGGCAGAGTATAAAGCATTATCTAATGCTACAACTGAAATTATTTGGGTACAAGCTTTGCTCAGTGAACTTGGAGTATCACATACTCAGATGCCTATACTTTGGTGTGACAACCTTGGTGCAACCTATCTTTTTGCTAATCCTGTTTTTCATGCAAGAACTAAACACATTGAGATAGTTTTCCATTTTGTCAGAGAAAGAGTTGCAAACAAAGAATTGGAGATCAGATTCATACCTTTTCCAAGGATCAGATTGCAGATGGGTTCACAAAGGCACTTCCTACAAGAAGCTTTGAAGAGTTTTAAGCCTAATCTCAACTTGTGCAGTTGTGATTAAGGGGGAGTGTTAAACATTATCTTGTGTAACACGTATCTTGTGTAACACGCATAGGTAGTTAGAGATAGATTTATCTTACCAATGTATTCGTTTATCTTTCTATCTCTTCTCCCGTATCCCGATTGTATCTCCTCTCTATTACGATGAATGTATGCGCTATTGGGAGATGCGCCCCAACTTAATCAATATAAACCATGCGGGCCTCCTATTTGGAGGTTGAGACGCTTCGATACATTATCTCACACAAGGGTCCGCTGGGCTTCACTTTGTCTTCAAGTCGGATCTTCTATGGAGGGTCCCATGCGATGATAATGAAACGAGTTGGGTGGTCGGTTTCGCTGCTGGATCAGTGCAGGCCCAGAGCTTTTCTCCTGCGATGCTCGGCGATAGAGTCGGAGCTGGGCGGCTGACTGTTTGGCATTGGCTGACGCAGGCCTAGGCACTTTGTTTACGGTGAAGGCTGCATTGGTGGTCGTTACTGGCGGAGTCGGAGTTGCCCTTGCAATGGTGTACGACGATGACACCAGATTGCAATCTTGATGGCGTGTGTGCGTTATGGATCACCATGTCGCCCTGATTTCCCTGTTTTGATTTTGCGGGAGTGATGTGATGGTTTTCGGTCGGTTTTTCGTTAATTAATCAAACAACTTTGCGGCCGACTTGAAAACACATCCGGTGAATCGATCTTATTACGTCGTAGTGACGGTTTAATTAGTAAATTGTACTCCCTCCGTCCAGAAATACTTGTCGCAGAAATGCATAAAAATGGATGTATCTAGAATTAAAATATGTCTAGATACATTCATTTCTCCGACAAGTATTTCCGGACGGAGGGAGTATATGTACGTATCTCAAACACTCTCAACAACTCAACAGGTACGTGGAAAGAAGGCCACGCTAGCTCGTCATGGACAGAGGTTTCAAAATATATCATGCGTCATGCATGGAATCCTTCGTGGTTGAGTGATCATGGTTTTGGCTTCGCGGGCTTGGGCAGTGGCGGCTGCGCCGGCTTCGGTGCAAGCTCACTGGTAGGGAGTGGCGGCAGCTCCGGCTTCGGTGGAAGCTCACCGGTAGGGAGTGGAGGCAGCTCCGGCTTCGGTGGCTCCTCTGTCTTGGGTGGTGGCTCGACCTCTGGCTTCGGCGGAAGGTCACCGGTCGGGAGTGGAGGCAGCTCCGTCTTCGTCGGCTCGTCTATCTTGGGTAGCCCTTTGGGCGGAAGGTCGCCTGTAGGAACAGGCGGCAGAGCCGGTTCTGGTGCGATCTCACCTGTTGGCAGCGGCGGCAGCTCCGTCTTCGGTGGCTCCTCACCCTTGGTCACGGGTGGCAGCTCTGGCGTTGGTTCCACGTCAGGTTTGGGCAGCGGCGGCAGCTCCGTCTTCGGTCGCTCCTCACCCTTGGTCACGGGTGGCAGCTCTGGCGTTGGTTCCACGTCAGGTTTGGGCAGCGGCGGCAGCTCCGTCTTCGGTCGCTCCTCACCCTTGGTCACGGGTGGCAGCTCTGGCGTTGGTTCCACATCAGGTTTGGGCAGCGGCGGCAGCTCTGGCACCGGCAGCACGTCAGGTGTAGGCAACGGCGGCAGCTCCGGCAGCGGCAGCTTTGGCAACACGTCCGGTATGGGCAACGGCGGCAGCTCCGGCCTGGGTTGCTCGTCAGGCGTGGGCAGCGGCGGCAGCTCCGGCTTTGGCAGCACGTCGGGTATGGGCAGCGGCGGCAGCACGTCCGGCCTGGGCAGAGGTGCCGGGAGATCCGGAGGCAGCTCCGGCTCCTCCAGGTGCCGCGCCGCGTTGCTGATGCCGCCGCGTGAGAGCAGCAGCGCGCCGAGGAGGAGCGCCGCAAGAGGGGAGGACATGCTGGCGATCTTGGAAGCCATGGCTGGCTTCACTGGACTGGTCAAGAACGGTGTGGGGTGAAGAGAAACGAAGGCGAGGGTACATAATTTATAGGGGGCGCGACGAAGCCGATGGCGTGGCGATGCGTTACACCCAAGATCGATCGCCTGCGTAAGTGCGCTGCGTTTCTTCTTCCTGGCACTTAATCCGTGTTACGTTTTCGTGCTTGGCCCGTGTGGCGCGTTGGAGAATCGGGCAAGCGGGGCCGACCGGATCGGTTGCTGCGGTTTACACTACTGCGACGTTGCCTGCCCAGATAAAACCGCCGGGCGCGTATGGGGCACTGTCACGCAATCTGGACACGAAATTAACCTGTCGCCCGCTCAAAAAAGAAGAGAGAAAAATGACCTCAGACGTTCCAAGCATCAAGAGGTGGGTACTTAACCTGCTTTCGATGGATTTATTACTGCGAGAGGAATTCCTGCGGAATCACGTTTTTTAGAAGGTGCGAGATCACGCCATTGGTTGCTTGAGACTGCTGGGCTGGTATGTTTCACCTTTTTTTTTTAACATCAGTACAGACACAAACGCTCATATACACGCGCATACACTCATCCTTATGAACACACACGCACACCCTACCCCTATGAGCACCTCCGAAAAATTGAGCCGGCATATCATCTTGAGATTTATGAAGTCACGTAAGCGCCTCGTCGTTGACGGGAACATCTCCTCACACTGAAAGCGCATCGCCAGAAATCTTGAAATAAATTCAGGAATAATGTGAGCACAAGAATTTGAACCCTAATGGGTTGGGGATACCAGTGTCCACCTAACCATATCAATCACAGGTTGGTTCGCACGTTTCACGTTTTGTTGACGAGCTAGTTCTACTCACTCCCATGAGGCAGGAGGAGAGTGTCGGCCTTTCTGTGCATCGTGATCGCGAATGAGAAAAACGTTGTTGAATTTTTTTGTTAACGCGCAATGAAACGTGCGTCGAGATTTATTATTGGTTTTCCTGTCGTTGGGAAAAGGTTTTTTTGTTGTTGAGAAAAACGTACTCTATTGACATCTTATTTTTACGGGTTATTCTATCGAGATCTCTTTCTTTTTTGAGGCATTGAGTTGAAATGTTTGAGAATTAATCCTAAAAAAATGATTAAAATGTTCCCATGAAGTATCAGCCTGGTGTCGGTCCATCTAGAAGAAATTCAAGAAAATGGACCGTGTGCACATTTTTGGATTGTGGAGACACATGGGCTGCGTATGTTGTATCTGCTGCGTGGCAGGACGGTGGGTATGGGTCGGAGGCTCGGAGCCGTGAACATTATTGTTAGTTTTTGTAATATATTTTCACTTTTTCTTAAACTGATTTCTCTTAAACTGTGAAAGAAAAAAAGTCCCATCAGGACTAGGCATGAGGTGAGATGGCGTTTTGTCGGCCACGGAGACGAGATGATGACAAGCTGCTTGGCGTACCGGTTGATGGTGCGCATGCAATGGGGATCACCTACATGGCTACATCGGAGAAGGGGAGAGGGGTGGGGCGGCTATGCAACGCACTAGTCGTCAATGTTAGGGAATGATACTTAGGCCGGTGGTAGCGGGCAAGCCGATGATCTACGCAATGTGGCGACAATGGCAGGGGAAGGGAAGACAAAAATGGTAGGCTCGACCAAAACGAATTAGCTTCAGGTGGTGGCGGCATAAGGTAACTACGATTTAATGCGGTGAATAGGAGCTCCATCTCTGAAATGCTAAACAAAATGTCAACATTAGTACTTCGCTCACTGCCTCTCATTCTTGTTCAGCCTATCATGATCGACAAGACGAAGGGCATGGTTGTGTGTGTGAGAAAGAGTGTTCGACTTCTTGGTTTGGGGCATCAATAGTGGCGGTTTGCACAGCAACGCGAGCCGGTGGCACACGCAGTCCAAGGGGACGCCTTTGTGGCTATTATGGATGGCAGCCAGCTGGTTCCCTATCTTCCACCGAGCATCGAACTATGAAATCTATGAACGAGACCCACTTGAGTGATCACCCATTCACCCCGTCCTAGCAAGGAGGAGGAGGGAGAGGTGGAAGATTACGAAGGGGGTAGCAATATTTTCTAATCAAATATTTTGAGAGAAAAGTAAGCATGTGATATTCATTCCCTTCAATCACTATGTATGTACCTTTGGTTGCTCAGATTTGTGAGATAGCTCTGACATACCAAAGCGAGAGAGTAAATTTTAGGATTATGAAAAAAGTAAGTGTTCCTTACCATCGGTATTAAGGCTTCTTTCGTGCCTGATGTGCGGCTGATAATATTTTTCTTTGGAAAAAGTCCAGAGGAAACCTTGAACTTGTAGGCAAAAACTAAATCAAATCCTGAACTTTCAATCCCGGAGAT
Organism: Aegilops speltoides; assembly: GCA_021437245.1. Taxonomy (NCBI): domain Eukaryota; kingdom Viridiplantae; phylum Streptophyta; class Magnoliopsida; order Poales; family Poaceae; genus Aegilops; species Aegilops speltoides. The sequence continues at coordinate 126,437,853 of CM038142.1, read as the reverse complement.
CAGCATACCGAACTCTTTGATCCCAGTCTATTTTAAATCTTGAGGACGTTTAGGTGGTATTTGCTGAGGTGGCGAGGATCGTTGACTGGGCTGGCTGGGAATTAGGACGAATCGGGCTGGCCCATTAGCGTAGTCGCTCACGCGCTCACTTTGCTATGTTTTTTTATTTTGTTTCTTTGTTTTACATTTTCGTGATGATAATAAATGCTTTTAACAATTTTGTAATGATAATATTTTTTTAAGTATACACAAACCAACTTTTTGTTTATTAGGAGCGACGAAAACTAGAAGCAGCGGTGAGCTTGAGAGAGGAGTCGAACTAGCGACCTGGCACCGGCGGCCGGACAAAGCTAAGCGCCCTGAACGCTGCTAGTAATTATAAATCCCGTGTTGCATATGAGAATAGACATGAACGTTTATATATGAAAACCTTTTTGAAGATGTTCGAAACATTTCTTGAAAAAATGTTGAAAATTTTTCAAATAACAATTTTTTTTGAACACAAATAATTGAAATTCCAAAAGCATATTTTCAAAATGCGAGACTGTAACATTTTTCCAAATACAAAATTTACATTTTATAAAACTATACAAACATTTTTTTACATTTTCAACATTTTAAAAGATTTATTCAGGTTTCAATATTTGTTGCATTTTTCAGAAATATATTTATGTTTCAAATAGTGTTTGCTTTTCCAAAATTGATTGTATTTTCAAAAAACATGTTCATTTTTTTAAAAGTATTCAGAATTTTCAGAAAGTGTTCACACTTTAAAAGAACACATAAAATTCAAAAATCTTACGAGCCTGCACATTTTCAATATTTGTTTGCCCTCCAAAAATATTTAAATCTGGACACTGCGGTGTGTGGTTAAATTGTTGAGCCTCTAACTGGGGCATTAACAGCCAATGCTTCTAGTGGCTGGCACGAGGAGTTTAGAAGCTCTTTGGAGCAAGTTCGCCTACTCCAGACTTTTTTTTCTGGTATTTGTACTTCACGTGTTACACGAAATAGAAAAAGAAAGTCATTTCATGTCTGTTAGGCCGGCCCAATCGTGAGCGCACTCAACAATCCTGGGTTTTGACCTGCCACGTCATCAATCCCTGTTTGAAAAATCTTTCAAGGTTTAAAATAGACCGGGATCAAAAAGTTCAGTGTGCTGATTTCCGGGATTGAAAGTTCAGTGTTCGAATTAGCTTTCGTCCATAAATTCAAGGTTTGTTTTGGACGTTTTCCTTTTTCTTTTAAACCTTGGCATGAACCTCTTTGCCGACATTGGGTGGCACCATACAGATGCTGTTGTGCTGCTCTAGTGGGTTCACTTCAATTTCCTCTCACGTTGCCATGCACATGCATTTGCACTACTAGAGAAAACCTTATACACAGAAATTTAGCAACAGCGCGGGTCAAAAAACAGCGCTAGTGCTATATAGCAGTAGCGATCAAATAAAAACCACGCTACAGACACAAACTTAGCAGTAGCGCTTGTGCTAAAGAAAGCACTACTACTAATATTCCCATTGGCAGAATGCTAGGCTACGCATAGCAGTAGCGGGCTTCAAAGAAACGCACTACTGCTAGAGCACAGTTAGCAACGCGTTTTCTGAGAAGAGCGCTACTACTAATGGAAATAAAATAAGATGAAAAACAAATAGAAATTTAAATGAAAATGAAAGAAATAGAAAAAGGAGAAAGGAAAAAATAAAATGTAAAGCAAAATAAACGAAAAAGCGAAAAATCGGAGGAAGGCATAGCAGCAGCGTTTGTTTGTAAAGAGGCGCTATAGCTAACGTAGCTGCAGCGCGTGTCCTAGACCCCCGCTATAAAAACAGAATAGGAAATTAAAAAAGGAAGAAATTTACATAGCTATAGCAGCAGCGCGTTTTGAAGAAAGCGCTATAGCTATCTTAGCTATAGCGCGTTTTGCCAAGCGCGCTACCGCTAAGTTTGACTTAGCCAAAAACCGCTTTCCCCACCACTTCCTCCAAATCCTCAAACCCACCCAGCAAGGCCATTGCCTCTCCCGATTCACGATCGCCCAGCTGCGCCGCCGACGACGCCACTCAGAGCCGTCGCTGCCGACGACACCGAGCCGCCTCAACGCCACGGAGCCGGGCGGCTCGTTACGCCACCGAGCCGCCGTCGACGACACCTTCTCGCCGTCACCGAGACGCCCTGCCTCGCCGTCACCGGAGACGCCCGCCTCCTCGCCACCACTGCCTCCGCCGCCACCACCGAGCTATCATCTCAGAAGCCCCACCCTCCTCTCTCTCATGCATAGGTTAGCCAGTTTAATTAGGTTAATTATCTAGGTTAGGGCAAAAATTTAGTTAGGGCATTGACAGAGAAGTAGTTAGGTTAACTAGTTTAATTAGGTTAATTATCTAGGTTAGTGCAAAAACTTAGTTAGGGCTTTGACAGAGAACTAGTCAGGTTAACTAGTTTAATTAGGTTAATTATCCATGTTAATTAGTGCAAAAATTTATTTTAGGCTTTGACAGAGAACTAGCAGCGTTAACTAGTTTAATTAGGGTTAATTATCTAGGTAAACTAGATTAACTAACTAGGTTAAATAGGTAGGTTAATTAGGTTTGTTGGATTAACAAGCTAGGTTAAGTAGATTGGCAAAGGTTTTTGATTTTTGAAAAGACCACTATTTTTCAAGGAAAAGAATTTAGGCAAATTTTATTTTTCATTGAAGTGGTCATGTTATATCTTTCAATTGAAGTTGTTCGATTGTGCCCAAGTGGCTTTGTTGTTTCTGTGAATGATCTTTGAGTGGCCTATGTTTTGCCGAATTGTTGATTCATTTCTGCTTAAGGCAAATTTCAGGTTCTCGATTTGTCCACTTTTTAGCAAAGGTCATGCCGAAATTTCCCGTGAATTTCGGCATGACTTGTGCTACAAACTAGGACATATCGAGTGCCCGGGATTTGCCGCACCAGGAAGGAGTCAACATTCCTGCAAAATAATAGTCCTTTTATATGTGATTATTCATTTTATTAGGTCTAGAATTAATTGACTAGATTTAATCATAGGAAACATGGCTAGCAACGATGAAGTACAGGGTTACGTGATTATTGCGGCGCTCGTCTACGGGCGTGAGCGAATTTTTAGCCTTACCGACGATCAATGATGTTGTTGCTGGGCCTACCGGTGGCATCGGGATCGAGAGTTTGAGACCGACACGCAGACCGGTCTTTGAGACCGACACGCAGACAGTCTTTGAGATCGACACCGGCGCTGAGATTTAGACCGGCATCAAGACCGGCGCCGAGACCGTGTTGCCTCGGGAGCGGAGCCGTGTAGAACCGAAGCAAAGAGGCAACGGCTTCCTAACAAACTCAGACTACTAGACTGGTGGTCACGGAGGTGGACGACGGCAATTTTGAGCCAAAGGCGCCGAGGAAGCCAGCAAGTGCTACGGCAATCAAATAGGCTGCATCATACGGACAACCGCCACCATCAACGATGAGAATCTAAAGAAGATAGAAAATATGAGGAGCTCCTCCTAAAGAAGTTTCACCAGATATTCTTGTTCCGGCCGGAATGAGAAGGATTATGAAGATCCGCATAATGACCCGACAATGAAGAAGATAAACAAACACGCCATGACCAAGTTTAGCAACGCGTTGGCGCTGGAAAAATCGAGTGAAAGCAAAGATCAACGACGGGAACCCTACTCCGAGATTGTAAAGGAAAGTCCGACAATCACGGAAGAGCAGTTTCAAATATTCAAGGAGGCTTGCGAGGCCGAAGCTGCCAAAGAAAAGTCTAAGTATATGAAGGGGCTTCAAAAGAGGAACATTGGGACCCACCACCTCGGAAGCCGTGGTTACGGCGGAAAGAGGTCCAAATGGGCCAAGGAGGACGCGAAGCCGCGAGTCAGGCATCCTGCACTTTGGCGGATTTCACCGTCCTGCAGGAGCGTGACGTCCTGAGGGCCCGCCACCATTGGGACCCACTGAAGAAGGTTTATGAGACAACACCGGTCATTGCGGAGTTCATGATACTGCTGGTAATTTTAGTTTCTGATCAATTCGATTGCACATATTAGTCATATTTGTAAACGATCCTTGTGCCTTTTGCAGAGAGAGCAACACCGGATTGCGGCCGAAAGCGACTCGCCGTCTGAGGCATTGGCGGCTTCAAGTGGGACACTCCATTCAACCGGTGTTGAACATATTGAAACGACAACCGGTGGATACTCGACCGTCAGATGGACGCTGCACGTGTCGGAGACGGCGCCACGTGGAAGAAGTACTACCGTGAGACCACGGAGGAGAAAAAGGAAAGACGGAGGTTAATCAAGAAAGCATCGACAAGAAGGTTGAGATTGCGGTTGAGAAGAAATCATCTCGAGATAGTCGCGAATAGCGGTAGCTGCCGCAAAACAAGCGATTGCGGATATATCTACTTCCTTGGTGACGGGCGTTCACACTTGGACAAGGAAAATCCAAAAAATGCAGAGGACTTTCCCTTGCGACTTCTTGGCAGCACATGCTCCCGCACCGGCTCCCGCAGAATCGCTATCAAGACTGCTCCTTGACCGGACGTGCTCGGTGGTGCCTCCTCTTTGGCTGAGCTCAACGCCTCACGGTATCTCGCCACACCGCCCCTTCAATATAAATGTATAATCTCCGTTTTCGTTGCCTTTCGGATGTCTCACGTCGCAGACTTTTCTTTGCAGTCGATTTAACCCGTGCACCATATTGTACACCATCGGCGAATGAAGGTGGACGGGGAAGGGGACGATAATGGAGCCGAAGGAACCATTGTTCCACACCGGTCGATCCCCGAACGCCTTCAAGGTTTCCGTGGCCAGTGTCAAACCAGGCCACGAGAATTTGCCTCCTCTAATACTAGTGGGGGATGACGACGAGACCCATGGCGGCTTGGTGATTGTTGCAATGGGTGGGTCCTGTTGTGGCCAAAGAGTCTGCTTTGTCTGGAGGCGGCCGGAGCACACCCACGAGCACGCAGCCTCAAAGAAGGTATGAACATCAACACCCCACCTACCCAATTAGCGCCGGATGTCGGGTTGGGTGATAGCGAAGGGGTAAGGGTGGCTCCATTAGAGGCTGATGACGCCGCCATGGATGAGGATGAGGATGACGATGGCGCTGAACAAGATGTCTATACTTGGCGCCTCGTGGTTTGAGCATCATGAGTCGGTGCTCAATTACCGCCTCAACGTGTTATTGACGACCATCCGTGTTAAAGAAGCCTAGGAAGAGAGCGAGGAAAGGCAAAAAGCTGATTCTATGATCCAGCCGCCTCGGAGCCTCGGCTTCAGACCGTGTAGATATCCCCGATGCGGATAAATAGCATATCCCCGGTCGACCAATCCTACCAAACAGCGCCACGGGCCGATTCGCGATCTAAGGAGACTTCATGACGATGTGCTGCGGGTAGAGAAAGGCTTCATCGCCGAAGATCCGGGATACCCACTCTACGTGGTTAACGCTCGTAGCAAATGTCATACGCCGAGGGCTTCCCGCGGATAAGTTCTTCCTCCGATTCGATTACATATTCGGCATCTTTCACGTGAAGAAGTTGGATTTTACTTTTGTCCGCCTTTATGCCTTGCACATGAACTACATCATTGGGATTGAGCAGATATGTTTTATCGTGTCGCTGACCGCACTACATGCACGAGGGCTTCTTGGGAGTCTCAGTGCACAGATCGTGAATACGCGAGGATTACATCATCGGTTTCATGCTCGCCAATAAGGACAAGGAGGCGATTCTCGTGCCTTATCATCCGTGTAAGTCATCCGCGCTGCTATCCTTTCTTCGATTTCAATAATTCATTTGCACGGTGGAGGCTAATTAATTTGAGGTGTACTTATTTTATGCAATGGGCGGCGCGCCGTCCTCATCATCCTCTACCCCGATTCTCCCACGCTCTTTACTTGGACTCGTCAAGAACATTCACAAAAGGATTACACCCACATCAAAGATGTTCTCGATGATGCTATGTTTTACTACCAAGCGAGGGGTGGAGAGGTTAGGGACAAGAAGAGAAGGGCGGGGCCGCCTTCACCATAAGACCGATTTCTGCTGCATCCAACAACCAAACGATTCTCTTAATGATGGATTCTATGTCCTACACCACATGCTTTGAGTACCGACGGGATCACCGTAACCTTCACATGGCACCTAGATCTAGCGATGCCCATATTCGCAATGGGCAAAGGACATAGGAGATATCGAGGATCATCGACTTGAGCTGAGTTTTATAACATCCAGCGAACTTGCCCAAATCATCATGAATGAGGTCGTCGGAAAAACAAGGATGTTCCATGCGTAGGACAAATGTCGCGGAAGACGTCCGAACATGGATAGCCTCTCGGCGTCTCGACATGAAGCCTTTCACTAAGCTCGATGACTATCTCCCCGACTTGGATGGATGGCACGACATGATGGAGTGATTGTCGATATATGACAATGTGTCCGCTTAGTCCATACTTTCTTTTATGACAAAACTTTGAGTTATGCATGGTGAAACTTTATTTGTGATGTAATTAAACCGTCCTCCTCCTCGACTAGCTTAAAATCACTCTAGTTAGGTCATTTTGGGTACGATGAACTTTGTTATTTATGCTTATGATATGTTGTTTCTATTTTTGCCAAGTTTGTCTCTTTGTGTTGCTCAACTATATATGTTGCATATCATCGACTCATGTGACGATGCAGGTGCATAGATCATAAATGGCTAAGAAGTGCTATGCCAGAGTATATATACAACAAGTGGTCGGAGTGTCGTGCCCAGTGTACTTGGTTTTCGGTTTCGAGCGACATGCGATGCTTAGTTTAGGTTCACGCTAATGCGAGAGAGGGATACGAACTCATGTACTCAAAGTGATAGCTATTCTCGTATATCATTGTTTAGATGGATGACGATGTATTTGCAAGTAATCGAGACTTGTATCGCTATTTTCGAGATTGATGACGAGAGACCACTTTGTGTTGGATGATGATTATGATGATGACATGATTTGATGAGACTAATTGTATGTATATGCTATGATTACATTTGTATGTGGATGATATGCTAAAGATTATTGTATAAAGCCTATTCAAATGCAAAACAAATAAAAACAAATATGCAGAGAAAAAAACTAATAAAACTAGTAGTAGTGAGGGGGGATTTAGCAGTAGCGCCGACTTACCAGTAGCGCTTCTCTGTAAATGGCGCTGTAGATAATATCAGTAGCGTCCTTTTCTAAAGAGCGCTGCAGCTATTCATGTGTAGCAGTAGCGTGGGTCAACACGCGCTACTGCTATACGTTAGCTGTAGCGCCTTATTAGTAGCGCCGGTACCCGCGCTACTGAGAGGGCCAAAACCCGCGCTGCTGCTAGGCTTTTCCCTAGTAGTGTTGTGCTAATCTCTAATACTTAAAAAAAACGTAAGGTTTCATTTTAGTTCTCCTTCCTCCAACTTCCTTATATACGCCCCTTCATCTCTTCTTTGATTTTCGTACTACCATGTCCGGTTTTCTCCCATCGATTTTCCCTAAAATGGAAACAATTTTCCTAAGTTTTCACTAACTTTTGAAACTTTAAATACATGGCAAATTTACTTTTTGTCGCACATGGCAAATTTACTTACTTTTCATGGCAAAAAAAACTTTCATCCATGGCAAAATTTGCCTTTTCCTTCATTTATGGATTTTTTTGCTTATGTATACTATTTTACATTTATTTTTTAAAAACATGACAATTACTTCTAAACAACAGATGGCATTTTTTTGCCACATGATGGCCTTTTTTAATCCACATTATTTGATCTTTTGATGTATATAGTAAAAATACCACACAATTTTTAATCCATATTTTCTTGCAACCATGTACAGCAAATTGTCATGAACTTTTTTAGTGCTATTTCATAAAAAAATCTTTTCGACCATGTTGACAAATTTTGCTTATAAAGACGATGACATTATTTTTGTTTGAACTATTAAGATTATGTCCTAGTTTCTTGTTTTTCACTATATCTATCACGACAAATTCACTTTATTTTTATTTTTTCGTACATTTGCAACTTTTTATAGCACGGCAAAATCTGGGCTTTATTAGTCACATCCATAACTGGACATTTTTTAGTCATAGTAAAAACTGGGCTAAAATGAGCTTTGTTATTTTTCTTTCATTTGGTCACATGAAAAAGGCATGTATTTGGCTACACAAGGGTGTGGCGCTCTCGAAAGAATTCCTTTGGTCGATGGCCTCCCCCAGTAGCAAACGAGTCGTTTGATAACGAAATAAGGTCCCCCACTTTGTATTACAAAGCAAACCATCATCAATACAACCAGATAGATGCTAGGGCGGAAGCAGCACATGCATCCTCAAAACAAAAAAGAGAAAAAGAAAAGAAACAAATGCCGACACCGGCAGATCAACAAAAATGAAGAAGCTTCGTGTCGGTGTACTAAGGTAGGGGTACCTCAGTACCCCAACTTGTGCACGGGCGGTTGCAGCTCCCCGCGGCAGGGTTTACCACGTGCTTGCCGGAGACCTTCCTGCTCCATATCAAACCATTCAAAGACAAAGTATACAAGACAGAAGATCGAGACCCCGGCAAGCGGAGCTTGCCGGGAAGGCCGTTCCAGGCTTAAGGTTACATCACTCACGCAAGGCCCTGGCGAGAGGAGCTCGCCGGGAAGACCAGAAGATTACATCATAGAAGACACGCCTCGGCGCTATATGCGTCCCGGCGAGGGCCCGGGGAGCGACAAGTTACAGAGCCCGGCAAGCTCCCGGGCCCGGCAGAGTCAAGACCCGGCAAGGTGCTTGCCGAGAGCTGCGCCAGTGCGCCGCGCTCCCACTCATCTCGCCCACGCATACGCCTGGGCCTTTCGGGCGCGTGGCGGATGGTCAGTGCAGCCTGGGGACACGGTGGCACTTCACGGTGGTGGATCCATCGCCGCGGGCGACGGAGACACAAGGGCGGGAGCTTTTGGGGTCGACGGCGACGGGCATTAAATGCCCTTGTCCCCATCACAAAGTAGGTAGAGACCACTGCTCATGCACTATAGCTGCCTGTTCCCTTGTGCTCCAACTACCACCTCTTTTACATTTCTACCCCTTTCTCCTCGCTGACACTGCCGGTGACCCTTGCACTATAAAAGGAGGCCCATGCACAACGTGGAGGAGGTTCAATCCTTTGCAACTCTCGCTCGGTGTAGCTGCTCAGAGCTCTTCAAGCTCCCGAGCTCAATACAACCCAAGGCAGCAGTAGGAGTTTTATCTCTCCGAGAGCTCCGGCTGGGTAAAATCCGCCCGCGTGCTCGCCTCGATCTGCTCTCTGTGCTCCCTCCGCCCTCGTACCGCACAGACAAGGGGCCCCGGCCCCATAGGTGTCCGCGGCGGGCAGACTCCCCCGGCATCTTTGACTAACGTAGGGGTACCTCAGTACCCCAACTTGTGCACGGGCGGTTGCAGCTCCCCGCGGCAGGGTTTACCACGTGCTTGCCGGAGACCTTCCCGCCCATATCAAACCATTCAAAGACAAAGTATACAAGACAGAAGATCGAGACCCGGCAAGCGGAGCTTGCCGAAGGCCGCTCGTGCTTAAGGTTACATCACTCACGCAAGGCCTGGCGAGAGGAGCTCGCCGGGAAGACCGAAGATTACATCATAGAAGACACGCCTCGGCGCTTATATGCGTCTGGCGAGGGCCCGGGAGCGACAGTTTCTGAGCCCGGCAAGCTCCCTGGCCCGGCAAGGTCAAGACCCGGCAAGGTGCTTGCCGGAGAGCTGCGCCAGGTGCCGCGCTCCCTCATCTGCCCACGTGCATACAGGGCCTTTCGGTAGCGTGGCGGATGGTCTGTGCAGCCTGGGGACACGGTGGCACTTCAGCGGTGGTGGATCCATCGCCGTGGCGACGGAGACACAAGGGCGATAGCTTTTGGGTCGACGGCGACGGCATTAAATGCCCTTGTCCCCCTTCACAAAGTAGGTAGAGACCACTGCTCATGCAATCGTAGCTGACTGTTTCAAGACTGCTCCAACTACCACCTCTTTTACATTTCTACCCCTTTCTCCTACGTTGACACCTGTCGGTGACCCCTTGCACTATAAAAGGAGGCCCATGCACAACGTGGAGGAGGTTCGAATCCTTTGCAACTCTCGCGCTCGGTGTAGCTGCTACTGTAGCTCTTCAAGCTCCCGAGCTCAATACAACCCAAGGCAGCAGTAGGAGTTTTATCTCTCCGGAGAGCTCCGGCCGGGTAAAATCCGCCCGCGTGCTCGCCTCGATCTGCTCTCTGTGCTCCCTCCGCCCTCGTATCAAGATGAGACAAGGGCCCGGCCCCATAGGTGTCCGCGCGGGCGACTCCCAAGATCTTTGGCGCGCGGTAGGCGCGCGTCGAGGTGGTGCGGACTGATCCGGCGTTAGCAAGGCGCGCTTTTCATCAACCTCTCCAGTTTCGCAAGAACTTCATCAATAATCGCGCCATGGCCCGAAGAAGAAGGCTTTGAGGTTGGAGGTCCCGTCTGCGTCTCATCCGCCGCCACCGGAGCCAACGGTGGGCGGAGGAGACGCCGTCGGAAGGTGGTCGCCGGCGAGACACTCGCGGCGCCACTGCATCAAGGACAGACGGATGACCGCGCTCGTCTCCGTGGATCCACGCCCATCTCAACGCCACGACAACCCAGCAGCCCATACCACGGAGGTGGTATCCGCTTTCTTTGGGCAAGGACACGCCGAGGCTCGCGGGATGCTCCGGACCAACGTCCGGACACAAGCAAAGCGAAGGCGCCGGGGAGGACCTGCTCCTTCTAACACCGTTAGGAGTCCGAGCATACCCGCGCCTCGCACCGCCGCTCCCCTCCCCTCCACTCCGAAAAAAGCGCCGCAAGGGCGCAACTATTCTCGACTTCCCTCCGGCGCGGACAAGGCCAAGACGGAGGGCTACCATCAAGAGCTGGTCGCCGCCAATAACGATTCTTCACAGCAGCCGGCGACCTCGCGGCCGCGCAAGCCGAGAAGACGAAGGCCGCGCGGCGACAAACCGCCGGGTGCAACCACAGTGCACTCCCGCGCCGAAGCAAAAGACACCACCCGCGGAACAACACCGACGACGGCTCCACGGCGTCGCCGGATCCGCAGGCTCGTCGAGATCAACGCCAGTCCTCGACGATCGGCGACAAGAAGACGCCGACCACGATCGAGCGCCGCCGAAAGCTTCGGCGACAATCGAACCAGAGAGCTGAACGCTGTCGACAGCAGACGCGCCCGGTGAACAGGCGACTTGCCGTCGCGGCGAGCTGCCTGCATTCACCCGCGAGCCGCGGCGCGTCGATGGCTCCAAAGATGAAGAATTTCAAGCCCGACGTGCGGAGAAGTACGACGGCAAGACGCACCCTCGGAGTTCCTCGGTGTCTACACCATCGCGGTGCAGGCTGCGGGCGCGACGAGAAGATTCTGGCGAACTACTTCCGCTTCGTGCTTAAGCCGAACGCTCGCTCTGGCTTATGCACTTGCCGAAGGCTCCATTTCTTCTTGGGCAGATCTTTGCCATCGCTTTGTTGGCGCCTTCACCGGGCGGCCACAAACCCCACGGCCGGAGAGCGATCTCCACATTTTGGCCCGTAGGAAGGAGAAACCCCGCGCAAGTATATCCAACGCTTCACCGTGTGCAATACAACATCCTCGATGTCCACCCGCCGCGGTTATCGCTGCGTTCCACCGAACGTCGCGTAACCGCCCCATGCGTGAAGAGATGGCGATGACCAAGATTCGGGATGTCAGCGAGCTCTACGCTCTGGCTGATAAGTGCGCACGCGCGGAAGAGGGGAGGAGACTCCCCGGGGAGGATGCTGGCACAAGAGGAAGCGACAGCGACGACACCGCCCCGGCAAGGAAGAGCCGGCGGCGGGGCAACCGAAGGAAGAACAAGAAAGAGGTGCTTGCCATCGAGAAGTCCGGCAAGGAGGCTCCCGCCAAACAAACGCAGGCTTGCTTCTCCGCAAAGAGCTCTGCCCGATGGCGGCAGCCGACAAGCGGGGCTGCTCCGACAAGCAATATCAAAAAATCCACCGCACTAAGGGCCACGATCTCACCAATCGCAAGCGCCGAGTATCTCGCCGAGCAGCAAAAAAAGCTGAGTACGAGAGGCGCGACAAGGAGAAGGCCCAAGGTGGCGGAGGAGAACCAAGCAAGAAGCGCCGCTCAATGGCCGGGAGGACGCCGCGGCAAGGCCAAGCAGCGGCAAGGTGATCGACCTCCCGGGCCGCGACAAGGATGAAGAAGACGACGACAAAGACATGGAGGATGAGGATGACAGCGAGCAGGAGTTCCGAAGGCCACGGAAGTCCTGCGTCGACGGTGGCGCTTCTCAGACACCTCCCACCGCCAGCCTAAAGCAAAGGGTGCGTGAGGTGAATGCAGTGAGCCGCCCGTGGAGTCGCCAAGCAGCTCCTCAAATGGTCCGCACGCCCATCATTTTGATCTTGAGGATCACCACGACCGCACCACAGCGGTCGGGTGCTTGCCGATGCTGGTCTCGCCCACCATCCGCAACCTCAAGGTCACAAAATGTTGGTTGACGGCGGGCGGGCTGAACTTGATCTCCTCTGCTGTGATCAAGAAACTCCAAATTCCAGATGGCGAGCTCAAGAGACCGGTTCTTTCCAAGGAATCAACCCGGGCGGAGCAAGCCCAAGGAAAGATCACTCTGCCGTGACCTTTGGCGGGAGCTCAATTTCAGGATCGGCGCGATCACCTTCGACGTCGCCGATATTCCGTTGCCATACAATGGAATACTCGGCCGCCTGCCTCGCCAAGTTCATGGCAGCTTCCCATTATGCTTACAACGTACTCAAGATGCCGGGCCGATAAGCGCCATCACCGCCCACGGCGACAAGAAAGATGCGCTTATCTGCGCCGACAAGATCTACCGGGACGCGCAGCTGCGGCCGACAAGAATACACTTGCCGCCGAAGCTCCGGGGAAGAAGACGAAGACCAAGTCCGCAATGCTCCGGGCCCACTCCGCAACCGCACCTCTTCGAGTGCGCGCTGCCGACGAGGACGCCCGCCGAGCTCCACCGCAAGAGTAAAAAGGAATGGCCGCCCACCGCAACCAAGAAGGTGTCCGCCAAGGAGGACGGCACCGGTGGTACCTTCACCATCGATTGCCACGCTGACGACAAATAGGAAAGCGCTGCGTTGCCTTCTGCGGGCGAATGTCGATGTGTTTGCATGGCAACCATCCGACATCCCCGTGTTCCTGTGAAGGTAATTGAGCACAAGCTTGCTGTTTGCCCTCATGCACGGCCCATCAAGCAAAAAGTGAGGAAGCAAGCCGTGGAGCGCCAAGAATTCATCAGCGAAGAAATCAAGAAGCTAGAGGCGGCAGGCCTAGTTAGAGGTGTGATCCATCCGACGTGGTTAGCAAACCCAGTCGTCGTGCGCAAGGCCAATGGGAAATGGAGGTTGTGTATAGACTTCACCGATGTGAATAAAGCATGTCCCAAGGATCCATTCCCCTTGCCGCGCATTGACCAGATTGTTGACTCCACTACCGGATGTGAGCTACTCTGCTTTCTTGATGCATACTCAGGCTATCACCAGATCTTTATGGCCAAAGAGGATGAAGAGAAGACTGCATTTATCACTCCATGTGGCACTTATTGCTTCATACGCATGCCATTTGGACTGAAGAATGCAGGATCAACATTTGCAAGGGTAGTGTATACTGCTTTTGAGCCACAGATCCACAGAAATGTAGAAGCTTACATGGATGATATCGTGGTAAAGAGCAAGAGCAAGGATACGCTGATTCAAGACTTGGAAGAGACATTTCAGAACCTGCGCAAGATACAGCTTAAGCTGAACCCCGAGAAGTGCGTCTTTGGAGTTCCCTCCGGCAAGCTTCTCGGGTTCTTTGTGTCACAGAGGGGGATTGAAGCCAACCCCGACAAGATTAAAGCTATTGAGCAGATCGAAGCCCCGAAGCGAGTCAAGGATGTCAGAAGGCTTGCAGGTTGTGTGGCTGCCCTCAGTAGGTTCATTTCAAAGTCCATGAGCGCGCGCCTACCTTTCTTCAAAATCTTGAAGAAGGCAGGTCCCATGAAATGGACTCGGGAGGCGGAGGCAGCAGCGCAGGATTTGAACGGTACCTATCCTCCACCCCAAGACTTGTCGCACCTAGACCATAGGAGAAGTTGTCTGCTGTACCTAGCGGCAACCAACCAGGTGGTTAGTGCTGCGTTAGTAGCGGAGAGGGAGTCCGACGAGGAGGCTACACCACCGGCAAGCAAGTCCGGCGACAAGCAGGGGGCTGCTCCGACAAGCTCTGGCCCCGACAAGGACAACTCTGCGCAGGAACAGGATGAGGTGCGGAAGAAGATGGTGCAACCCAGTGTATTTTGTAAGTTCCCTTCTCCAGGGGGCTAGATCAAGATACTCTGGCGTGCAAAAGTTGCTTTTCGGCCTCCTCATGGCCTCGAGAAAGCTGCGCCATTACTTCCAGGCACACGAGATAACAGTGGTCACTCGCTTTCAACAAGAGGATATTGCATAACCCGAAGCAACAGCAGGATCGTTGAGTGGTATTTGGAGCTGTCGAGCCGGACTCAAGTTTGAAAGTACTTCAACCATACTGAGCCGAGCTTTGGCAGAATTTATAGCAGAGTGGACCCCAACGCCCGATGAAGAAGTCCAAGAGACAAGTACACCCGTACAAGAAGCGACAAGTGAATGGGTAATGTACTTTGATGGTGCCTTCTCGCTGCAAGGCGCCGGTGCTGGCGTGGTACTCATCGCGCCCACCGGAGAGCACCTCAAGTATGTTATCCAGATGCACTTCCCAAGGGAGCAAGCGACAAACAACACTGCTGAATATGAAGGTTTGCTCGCCGCCTCGTGGATTGCGGCGAACTTGGGATCGAAAGTTGATTGTGCGGGAGATTCTCGATTGGTGGTCCGCAAGTTAACAAGAGCTATCGAGCCCTTTGATGGAAGCTTATGTCGATGAAGTGAGGAAGCTTGAGGAGCGCTTTGAAGGTTTGCAAATGGAGCATGTCCCGAGAGCTCAGAATGAAATCGCAGATGGCCTTTCAAAGTGTGCTTCATGAAGTTACTGTGGAACCGGGACCTTCTTGCTCAAGCTGACTCAACCATCCGTCACGCCATCAATTGGGCAGTCCAAGAAGAGAAAGTTGGTCTCCGGCGACTACTTGCCGGCGGGCCTCCCTGAGGCCGCCGCCAAGGTCCCCAAGATCAACGACCAGAACGCTGAGGAACAGTTTGCTCCCGCAGATCCTCGGATCTGTACAGTTGAAGCAAGTGTTCCCGACAAGCCTCGCCCCGGCGAGCTTGCCGGGGGACCTTCAGCTCCGGCAGAGCCAGCGGTTCTTGCCGTAGAAGCTGAGGTTCCCGCAGCGGCCCTCATGCCTTTAGTCCTTGCCGTTGAGCCCCAAGCTCCGGCATGGGCGCAGCAGATCGTCCGTTTTTTGCAAACTGGAGAACTTCCCGACGACCCAGAAGAAATAGAAAAGATAACCAGACAGTCAAGTATGTACCAGTTAAGTGGATAACGAGCTGTCATGTAAGAAGGCTCAATGGTGTCGATCAAGTGCATCTCCAGGGAAGATGGATGTAAGCTGCTGGCGAAATACACGGAGGCATATGCGCCACCACATTGGCGCAAGGGCACTTGCCGAAAGCTTTCCGCAAGGGTTCTTTGGCAAGAAGCCTCCAAGATGCAATCGCACTAGTAACCAAGTGTGAAGCGTGCGGCCCATGCAAAGCAGATTCATCACCACTCAAGCTCTCCAAACAATCCCTTTGTCCTGGCCCTTCTCGGTTTGGGGGCTCGATATCCTCGGCCCCTTCCCCCGTGCTGTCGGGGGCTTTGAGTACTTGTACGTAGCGATCGACAAGTTCACAAAGTGGCCAGAAGTGGAGCCAGTGAGAAAGGTGACAAAGACAATCAGCGGTCAAGTTCTTCAGTCCATTGTGTGTCGCTTCGATCCCTAACAGGATTATCACTGACAACGGTACACAATTCACTAGTCGCACCTTCATGCAGTACGTCCAAGACCTTGGCACCAAGGTCTGTTTCGCTTCTGTTGCTCACCCGAGGAGCAACGGTCAAGCGGAGAGGGCCAATGCTGAATTGCTGCGCGGACTCAAGACAAGAACTTTCGACAGGCTGCGCAAGTGCGGAAGAAATTGGATAGAGGAGCTGCCGGCGGCTCTTTGGTCAATCAGAACGACACCAAATCGAGCCACCGGGCAGACACCTTCGCTCTAGTCTATGGAGCAGAGGCGCTTCTCCCCACGGAACTCGTATACGGATCTCCTCGAGTGCTCGCTATGATGAGCTCGAGCAAGAGCAATCTGCGGCAAGATGATGCATTGCTCCTTGAGGAGGGACGCCTGTGAGTCAGACGAGCTGCTCGATACCAGAAGCCTTGCGCCGCTACCATAGCCGCAAGGTCAAAGCCAGGAGTCTCGAGGAAGGCGACCTTGTTCTTCGGCGTGTTCAGTCCGCCAAGAATTCCAACAAGTTGACGCCGAGGTGGGAAGGCCCTTATCGGGTGAGACAAGTCACGAGGCCCGGCGTTGTCCGCCTCGAGACCGAAGAAGGCTTACCAGTGAGCAACTCCTGGAACATAGAGCATCTTCGCAAATTTCACCCATAAGGCGCGGTTGCCGTGATCCGATCCGGCAACCACCTTTTTGTACAAGCTTTGTCGCTGTTGCATGTAACCCTTTGTACAAAGCCGGGCGCAGACCCCGTGCACCAGTAAAGTTTCTGTGTTTTGCGCTAGTTGCTTTTCTCATGCTTTTCTTTGCTATTTGCGTGTATTATTTGGCATCTCTTGCGCAACACACATATCCGGTAAGCAATAGCACGCCGAAAGGCCATATACTTGTTTTCCCTCCTCTCTTTCCTCGCCTCTTAAGCAGAAGGAACGATCCTCGCGCACAAGTTTGCCGGGGGGGAAGGAAATGGAGGATGAACCAAGTGATGTTCAAGAAAGAGAAGCTTGCCGGAGAACACACAGATCACGAAAGCTAAGTCATTAGAATTTGAGCAGTTCAAAATTTTAAATTTTAAGTTGCCTTCCTTGAACAACCACACTTTGTATGGAAAACCATGCGCGGAGGAACCTACCCGTGGATAGCCGCACTTTATCTTGTTTTCGAGCACGCCAACGATTCAAGTGAGCTGCGACAAGTGTCGCGCCCTTGTTTCGTTTTCGAGCACGCCAACGATTTAAGTGAGCTGCGACAAGTGTCGCGCCTTTGTTTCGCTGAGTCCGCCAAGAGGCTAAGTGCGTTGCGACTAGTCATGCAAGGTTGCTTGCCGTAAGACCTTGGCAAGCAGGCTGCTTCGAGTTCAAGACTCGGCGCTTCATGACAAGGGCCCCTTGCCGCAAGTTCCCTAGAAGCGCAGGGTTGAAGCATACAAAGTTGAGGATCAGAACAAGGGAGATAACACTGCATCTATTGTTCAAGATAAAGATAATATCTTACAAGAAATAACTTGTCGCGATGACTAATGAGTTCATAACACCCTATGCAGCAACAAAAAGAGAAAGGGATAAAGGAGGCCTAGTCTACGCGGTCGCCCTCCATCCTGGAGATCTTGTTCACTTTAGCAATGATGTGGGCGACCTGCTCCTTCAGAGCCTCCATGTTCGCGTCGGCCGGCAAGCTGCGAAGAACGTTGGTGAGGTTTATGCCGGGGTTGCGGTATACGATTTTCGTCAAGACACGCCCATGGTGCCCGCACACCGGGCGAAGTCTCCTCGGCGAAGCTGCGCGAGGATCTTCTTCCGCAGATTTGCAAGGGCCGCGCGATCCCCACGAAGAAGAGGCTGAGTTTGGCGCCGGAGCGAGATTTGGATCCGGGAGTAGATGAGATGCTCCACTTGGCGCCAAGCAGCTCTGGTCAATGTCGGACGACAAGACACCAAGTCCTCGGTCCATAACTCGACGGTGCAGTGGAAGCGCTCGGCTGCTTTGTTGGCGCTGTCCACCAAAGCTCGTTCCTCGCGGAGCTCCTCCTTCAACTTGGTCTCCCGATCCCGGGCGGCGTCGAGCGAGTCCCTCAGCGCAGAGACTTGCAGCTCAAGATCCTCGATGGAGTCCTTGGCGGCCTTCAACTCGTCGCCCTTCTTGGAAAGACACACCTGGAGTTCCGAGTTGGTGTGGGCATCCTTCTCGCGCTCCGTGTTGAGCGCGGCGACCTTCTCCACGCTCGCCTTCAACAGCTCCCCCAGCTGCGCGACCTTGGCGGCAAGCTCCTCCTTGGCGGTCTCCGTGGCAGCCGCGGCGGTTTTCGCCTCCTTCAGTTCCCCGCCAAGGGCCTGCTCCCGAGCGGCAAGGTCCTCCTCGTGGGAGTCGAGGTTGACCTTCCGCTGGACGAGTTCTCCTTCTCGCCGGGACAGCTCCTCCCCGGCGAGCCGCTGCTGCTCTTCGGCCTCGGCCTTCTCCAGCAACCACTCTTCATACTCCCCGGCGAGTCGCTTGCGCTCCTCCGCCACCTCGCGGAGAGCAGCCTGGTTGGCGGCGCTGAGCTCCGTCGCATGCTTCTCCATCTCTTCGGCGGCTTTGGCGACGAGGGCTTCCCGAAGCGAAGCTACCGCTGCTGGCGGTAAGGGCCGGAGCTGGTGAAGCAGCTTCTCCTCCTCAGCCCGCCCGCTCCCGCCGCCCCTCGACGATCTTCAAGCCCATGGAGGCGAGGACCTCCCATCAAAGGCCTCGCCCTCCGCGGAGTCATGACGAAGAGCCCCACGGCACTGGATGAAGACGCCGTTGGGGGCTTTCAAGTAGTAGCCGGGCTGTTCTTCTCCGCGGAAGGGTCGGCGACCGCAAAGATTTTGATGCCCCGCCCGCCTCGGCTGGCGGTGCGGTCGCCGCCCCCTCCCGGCCAAGGCCCGCAGCCGAGCGGTCTCTCGCACATTTGGCCCGGCGGCTCCGCGCCGTGTCCTCGGCGACAGGCGCCGCCGCCGCCGCTGCGCGTCCTCCTCCTCAACAATGACGACTTCCGCCTCCATCTGCCGGGGAAGGAGGATCTAGGAGAAGAAGAAAAGCAAAAGAAGTTCAAGCAAATATCCAAAAGAGACAACGCCAAGGAGACAAAGCTGCAGAAACCTACCTTGGCGGACGCCGCTGTGGCAAGGGCTCCTCGCCAGGGGCTCGCCTTGGCGGAGTTGCCACCCTCGCCGGCTGCTCGCTCTGGCGGGGTACTCGCCCTGGCGGAGCGCCCGCCATGGCGGAGTGCTCTCCTTGCCGGGAGATCGGCCTTGGCGGGACGGCGGCGGGGCGGCTCCTCGGGGCGACCTCCGGCGCCTCGCCGCTGGGTCCACCTCTGCACAAGTCAAGACAAAAACATTGAGGCATTAGTACAAGACCAAGATCTTCAAACACGCCCGGCGAGCGAAAGTGCAGAACCCAGACTTACGCTGGGGGCTGCGGCTGGGCTGCTCCTCTAACAGCGCTGGTCCGCAAGCTTGGATCCGACACATCCCCGGTCGCCGCAGCGGGTGAGTCGTCCGCGACTTCGACCACGGGCACCTTGGCTCTCTTCGCGCGTTGAGCCAAGGTCCTGAAATCAAAGCAAGAAACAAGATTAGCTTCAACAATAATCAGGGCGGGATTTGAGAAGATGAAGATCTCGGATACTTACTCCTGTTCCTCCTCGCTGTCTTCGCCAAGGCGGAGAAGTCATACTCCACCGGGCGCGGCGGCGAGCGCAGGAGCGGCGAAGATTCCTCGGGCGCTTGGCGGTCCTCGGCGCAGCTTGGCTTCCCGGAAGTTTGCGCTGGTTGTTGCCGGAGGCCTCCGCCCTCGCTTCCGTCGCCGCCTTGCGGGCGCCAGCTGGAGAACGCCTAGGGCTTGCCCGGGCGGGAGGTCTCCGACGACGAGGAGAGGTCGCCGGCGTGAGATCCGTGGACTCGCCCGGCGCCTTCGGGCGGCCTCGGCGTCCTCCTCCTCCTCCTCCTCGCGGCTGCTGCTCTCGCCGGGCCCAGCGCCCTGCTGCGGCCCCTTTCCTCTGGCGCCTCCGCTCCCTCCGGCGCATTCGCTTCTGCTGGCGCCTCCGCTTCGCTCCGCAGCGCCACCTCTTGCCGCAGCCTCGGCCGGCGATACCGGGGATCCCGGAGTGCCTCGGGGGGGACCCCGGCGAGCGCGTCCGGGAGGAAGTTGCAGCAGTCTGCAGATCTCCGCCTCCTCCGCTTGGCAGGACGCTTCCGCAGCCTCTGCCTCCTCGGGCGTGTAGCCGAACTCTCCTGCCGCCGCGGCTGCAGCGGCCTCTTCAGCCCAAGAAGCTATGTACGCTATCTCCTGGTCCGTGGTGTCCCGTGTCAGCCCCCGGGTCTCGTCTTTGTTCTTCGCCACCTCCTCAAGGTTGTCGAAGAAGCTGAGGACTGAAGGAAATATGCCCTAGAGGCAATAATAAAGTTATTATTTATTTCCTTATTTCATGATAAATGTTTATCATTCATGCTAGAATTGTATTAACCGGAAACATGATACATGTGTGAATGCATAGACAAAAGAATATGTCACTAGTATGCCTCTACTAGACTAGCTTGTTAATCAAAGATGGTTATGTTTCCTGACCATGAACAAGGAGTTGTTATTTGATTAACAAGGTCACATCATTAGTAGAATGATCTGATTGACATGACCCATTCCCTTAGCTTAGCACACGATCGCTTAGTATGTTGCTACCGCTTTTATCCATGACATATACATGTTCCTGTAACTATGAGATTATGCAACTCCGCTTACGGAGGAACACTTTGGTGCTACCAAACGTCCACAACGAATCGGGTGATTATAAAGGAGTACTACAGTGTCTCCAAAGGCGTAGATGTTGGGTTGGCGATTTCGAGATTAGGTTTTGTCACTCCGATTGCCGGAGAGGTATCTCTGCCCTCTCGGTAATGCACATCATCAAGCCTTGCAAGCACTACAACTAATGAGTTAGTTGTGAGATGATGTATTACGAACGAGTAAAGAGACTTGCCGTAACGAGATTGAACTAGGTATTGATACCGACGATCGAATCTCGCAAGTAACATACCGATGACAAAGGAACAACGATGTTGTTATGCGGTCCGACCGATAAAGATCTTCAGAGAATATGTAGGAACCAATATGGGCATCCAGGTCCCGCTGTTGGTTATTGACCGTGAATAGTTCTAGGTCATGTCTACATTGTTCTCGAACCGTAGGGTCCGCACGCTTAAAGTTTCGATGATGCTTATTATGAGTTTATGTATTTTGATGTACCAAGAAGTTCGAGTCCCGGATGTGATCACGGACATGACGAGGAGTCTCAAATGGTCGAGACATAAAGATTGATATATTGGAAGCCTATGTTTGGAGTTCGAATGGTTCCGCAAAAACAGAATTTACCGAGTACCGGAGGTTACCGGAACCCCGGGAGGTAAATGGGCCATAGTGGGCCTTAGTGGAAAGGAGAAGGGCCAGCCCTAGGTGGTCACCGCCCCCCTTCCCTAGTCCTACTAGGACTAGGAAAGGGGCCGCCCCTCTCTCTCTTCCCTCCGGAATCCTAGTCCAACTAGGATTGGGGGAATCCTACTCCCAGAGGGAGTAGGACTCCCTTGCGCGCCTCCTTGGCCGGCCAGCCCCTCCCCTTGCTCCTTTATATACGGGGCAGGGGGGGCACCCTAGAACACACAAGTTAGATCTACGGATCGCCTTAGCCGTGTCGGTGCCCCCTCCACCATATTCCACCTCGGTTATACCGCCGCTGAAGCTTAGGCGAAGCCTCGCGCCCGTGAAACATCAAGATCGTCACCACGCCGTCGTCTCGACGAACTCTCCTCGACACTCGGCTGGATCGAGTACGAGGGACGCCATCGAGCTGTACGTGTGTCAAGAACTCGGGGCGCCGAGTAACGGCGCCGGATCGGTCGGATCGCGAGGAGAACGTCGACTACTTCCTCTACGCCAGATCGCTTCGCTTCGGTCTACAAGGGTATGTAGACAACACTCTCCCCTCTCGCTATACATCACCATGATCTTGAGTGTGCGAGGAATTTTTTGAAATTACTACGCTCCCCAACAAAGGCATCCGAGCCTAGGTTTTTTCTATGGTTTGATGTTTTGCACGAGTAGAACACAAGTGAGTTGTGGGCGATACAAGTCATACTACCTACCAAAGATGTCATACTTTGGTTCAGCGGTATTGTGAGATGAAGCGGCCTGACCGACATTACGCCAGACGCTTACGCGAGACTGGTTTCACCGCCACGAGCACTCGTTGCTTAAAGGTGACCGGTGGGTGCCTGCTCTCTCACTTTAGTTGAACTGAAAAGTGTGGCTACGCCCGTCCTTGAGAAGGTTAAACGAGTCTATTTGATGAAGTATCGCTGTGGTTTTGATGCGTAGGTGAGACTGGTTCTTGCTTAAGCCCGTAGCAGCCACGTAAAATTTGCAACAACAAAGTAGAGGACGCCTAACTTGTTTTTGCAGGCATGTTGTGATGTGATATGGTCAAGACGTGATGCTATATTTTATTGTATGAGATGATCATGTTTTGTAACCGGTTATCGGCAATCGGCAGGAGCCATATGGTTGTCGCTTATTGTATGCAATGCAATCGCTCGTAATGCTTTACTTTATCACTAAGCGGTAGCGATAGTCGAGAAGCATAAGTTTGGCGAGACGACAACGATGCTACGATGAAGATCAAGGTGTCGCGCCGGTGACGATGGTGATCATGGTGGTGCTGCAAGATGGAGATCATGAAGCACAAGATGATGATGACCATATCATATCACTTATATTGATTTGCATGTGATGTTTATCCTTTTATGCATCTTATCTTGCTTTGATTGACGGTAGCATTATAAGATGATCTCTCACTAAATTATCAAGAAGTGTTCTCCCAGTATGCACCGCTGCCAAAGTTCGTCGTGCCCGCACACCACGTGATGATCGGGTGTGATAAGCTCTCGTCCATCTACAACGGGTGCAAGCCAGTTTTGCACACGCAGAATACTCGGGTTATACTTGACGAGCCTAGCATATGCAGATATGGCCTCGGAACACGGAGACCGAAAGGTCGAGCGTGAATCATATAGTAGATATGATCAACATAAGATGTTCACCATTGAAAACTACTCCATTTCACGTGATGATCGGTTATGGTTTAGTTGATTTGGATCACGTGATCACTTAGATGACTAGAGAGATGTCTTTCTAAGTGGGAGTTCTTAAGTAATATGATTAATTGAACTTAAATTTATCATGAACTTAGTACCGATAGTATCTTGCTTGTTTATGTTTGATTGTAGATAGATGGCTCATGCCGTTGTTCCGTTGAATTTTAATGCGCCCTTGAGAAAGCAAAGTTGAAAGATGATGGTAGCAATTACACGGATCGGGTCCTTAACTCGAGGATTATCCTCATTGCTGCATGTAAGAGTTACGCCCCGGATGCACCGCTGGGTGCCAGCCTCGCTTGCTGATGCAACCGACGACGTTAAGAACGTCTGGCGAGCAAAGCGATGACTACTCTATAGTTCAAGCAGTGCCATGCTTTACGGCTTAGAACCGGACTTCAACGACGTTTTGAACGTCATGGAGCATATGAGATGTTCCAGAGTTGAAGTTGATATTCCAACAGAATGCCCGGATTGAGAGATATGAAGTCTCCAATAAGTTCTATAGCTGCAAGATGGAGGAGAATAGTTCATTAGTGAGCACATACTCGTAATGTCCGGGTACTACAATCACTTGACACAATTGGGAGTTAATCTTCCGGATGATTGTGTCATTGATGTAATTCTTCAATCACCGCCACCAAGCTACAAAGGCTTCGTGATGAACTATAATATGCAAGGGTTAGTAAAGACTATACCGAGCTCTTCGCAATGCTAAAAGCTGCGGAGGTAGAAATCAAGAAGGAGCATCAAGTGTTGATGGTCAATAAGACCACTAGTTTCAAGAAGAAAGGCAAAGGGAAGAAGAAGGAACTTCAAGAAGAACAACAAGCAAGTTGTTGCTCAGAGAAGAAACCCAAGTCCGGACCTAAGCCTGAAATCGAGTGCTTCTCCGCAAGCGGTATCGTCACCGGAAGCGGAACTGCCCCAAGTATTTGGCGGATAAGAAGGATGGCAAGGTGAACAAAGGTATATGTGATATACATGTTATTGATGTGTACCTTACTAGAGCTCGCAGAGCACTGGTATTTGATATCGGTTCTGCTTGCTAATATTTGCAACTCAAACAGGACTACTGATTGCTTAACTCGCAAAGGACGAGGTGACGATGCGCGTGGGAAATGGTTCCAAAGTCGATGTGATCGCGGTCGGCACGCTACCTCTACATCTACCTTCGGGATTAGTTTTAGACCTAAATAATTGTTATTTGGTGCATGCGTTGAGCATGAACATTATATGTGGATCTTGTTTGATGCGAGACGGTTATTCATTTAAATCAGAGAATAATGGTTGTTCTATTTATATGAGTAATATCTTTTATGGTCATGCACCCTTGAGGAGTGGTCTATTTTTGATGAATCTCGATAGTAGTGATACACATATTCATAATGTTGAAACCAAAAGATGCAGAGTTGATAATGATAGTGCAACTTATTTGTGGCACTTGCCGTTTAGGTCATATCGGTGTAAAGCGCATGAAGAAACTCCATCTTGATGGACTTTTGGAGTCACTTGATTATGAATCACTTGGCACTTATGAACCGTGCCTCATGGGCAAGATGACTAGAACACCGCTTCTCCGGTACTATGGAGAGAGCAACAGATTTGTTGGAAATCATACATACAGATGTATGTGGTCCGATGAATGTTGAGGCTCGTGGCGGATATCGTTATTTTCTCACCTTCACAGATGACTTAAGCGAGATATGGGTATATCTACTTAATGAAACATAAGTCCAAACGTTTGAAAAGTTCAAAGAATTTCAGAGTGAAGTTGAAAATCATCGTAACAAGAAAATTAAATTTCTACGATCCGATCGTGGAGGTGAATATTTGAGTTACGAGTTTGGTCTACATTTGAAACAATGCGGAATAGTTTAGCAACTCACGCCTCCGGACACCACAACAGTAATGGTGTGTCCGAACGTCGAATCGTACTTTACTAGATATGGTGCGATCTATGATGTCTCTTCAGATTTACCGCTATCGCTTTTGGGGTTATGCTCTAGAGACGGCCGCATTCACACTGAATAGAACACCGTCGAAATCCGTTGAGACGACACCTTATGAACTATGGTTTGGCAAGAAACCAAAGTTGTCGTTTCTTAAAGTTTGGGGATGCGATGCTTATGTGAAAAAGCTTCAACCTGATAAGCTCGAACCCAAATCGGAGAAATGTGTCTTCATAGGATACCCAAAGGAGACAGTTGGGTACACCTTCTATCACAGATCCGAAGGCAAGACATTCGTTGCTAAGAAGTGAGTGGGAGGAAAGTGGAACTTGATGAGGTAATAGTACCTTCTCCCTTACTTGAAAGTAGTTCGTCGCAGAAACCGGTTTCTGAGACACCTACACCAAGTAGTGAGGAAGTTGATGATGTTGATCATGAAACTTCGATCAAGTTACTACGTAACCTCGTAGATCAACCAGAGTAAGATCCGCACTGAGTGGTACGGTAATCCTGTTCGAAGTCATGCTACTAGATCATGATGAACCTACGAACTATGAAGAAGCGATGGTGAGCCCAGATTCCATAAAATGGCTTGAGGCCATGAAATCTGAGATGGGATCCATGTATGAAAACAAAGTATGGACTTTGGTTGACTTGCCCGAGGGTCGGCAAGCAATAGAAAACAAGTGGATCTTCAAGAAGAAGATTGACGCCGACGGTAATGTTATCGTTTATAAAGCTCGACTTGTCGCAAAGGGTTTTCGACAAGTTCAAGGGATTGACTACGATGAGACCTTCTCACCCGTAGCGATGCTTAAGTCCGTCCGAATCATGTTAGCAATTGCCGATTTTATGATTATGAAATTTGGCAAATGGATGTAAAGACTGCATTCTGAATGGATTTACGGAAGAAGAGTTGTATATGATGCAACCGTAAGGTTTTATCGATCCAAAGGAGCTAACAAAGTGTGCAAGCTCCAGTGATCCATCTATGGACTGGTGCAAGCATCTCGAGTTGGAATAAACGCTTTGATAGTGTGATCAAAGCATTTGGGTTTGTACTGCACTTTTGGAGAAGCTCAGATTTACAAGAAAGTGAGTGGGAGCTCAGAGCATTTCGATATTATATGTGGATGACATATTGCTGATCGGAAATGATATAGAATTTCGGATAGCATAAAGGGATACTTGAATAAAAGTTTTTCAATGAAAGACCTCGGTGAAGCTGCTTACATATTGGGCATTAAGATCTATAGAGATAGATCAAGACGCCTAATTGGACTTTCACAAAGCACATACCTTGACAAAATTTTGAAGAAGTTCAAAATGGATCAAGCAAAGAAAGGGTTCTTGCCTGTGTTACAAGGTGTGAAGTTGAGTAAGACTCAATGCCCGACCACCGCAGAAGATAGAGAGAAATGAAAGATGTTCCTATGCTTCACCATAGGCTCTATCATGTATGTAATGCTGTGTACTGACTGATGTGTGCCTTGCTATAAGCCTAGCAGGAGGTACCAAAGTAATCCAGAGTGGATCATCGGACAGCGGTCAAGAACATCCCGAAATACCGAAAAGGACTAAGGATATGTTTCAGATATGGAGGTGACAAAGAGCTCATCGTGAACGGTTACGTTGATGCAAGCTTTGACACCGATCCGGACGATTCTAAATCGCAGACCGGATACGTATTTACACTAAACGGAGGAGCTGTCGGTTGGTGCAGTTCTAAACAAAGCGTCGAAGCGGATCTACATGTGAAGCGGAATACATAGCAGCTTCGAAGCAGCTAATGAAGGAGTCTGGATGAAGGAGTTCATATCCGATCTAGGTGTCATACCTAGTGCATCGGGTCCAATGAAAATCTTCGTGACAATATCGAGCAATTGCCTTAGCGAAGGAATCCAGATTTCACAAGACGACCAATTCCATCCGGGACTTAGTCCAGGTGGGAGACATAGAGATTTGAAAGATACACACGGATCTGAATGTTGCAGACCCGTTGACTAAGCCTCTTCCACGAGCAAAACATGATCAGCACCAAGACTCCATGGGTGTGAGAATCATTACTATGTAATCTAGATTATTGACTCTAGTGCAAGTGGGAGACTGAAGGAAATATGCCCTAGAGGCAATAATAAAGTTATTATTTATTTCCTTATTTCATGATAAATGTTTATCATTCATGCTAGAATTGTATTAACCGGAAACATGATACATGTGTGAATGCATAGACAAAAGAATATGTCACTAGTATGCCTCTACTAGACTAGCTTGTTAATCAAAGATGGTTATGTTTCCTGACCATGAACAAGGAGTTGTTATTTGATTAACAAGGTCACATCATTAGTAGAATGATCTGATTGACATGACCCATTCCCTTAGCTTAGCACACGATCGCTTAGTATGTTGCTACCGCTTTTATCCATGACATATACATGTTCCTGTAACTATGAGATTATGCAACTCCGCTTACGGAGGAACACTTTGGTGCTACCAAACGTCACAACGAATCGGGTGATTATAAAGGAGTACTACAGGTGTCTCCAAAGGCGATGTTGGGTTGGCGATTTCGAGATTAGGTTTTGTCACTCCGATTGTCGGAGAGGTATCTCTGGCCCTCTCGGTAATGC
Source organism: Aegilops speltoides (assembly GCA_021437245.1). Classification (NCBI taxonomy): domain Eukaryota; kingdom Viridiplantae; phylum Streptophyta; class Magnoliopsida; order Poales; family Poaceae; genus Aegilops; species Aegilops speltoides. The sequence goes on along the minus strand of CM038142.1, from coordinate 126,410,106 downwards.
ACATCATCAAGCCTTGCAAGCACTACAACTAATGAGTTAGTTGTGAGATGATGTATTACGGAACGAGTAAAGAGACTTGCCGGTAACGAGATTGAACTAGGTATTGGATACCGACGATCGAATCTCGGGCAAGTAACATACCGATGACAAAGGAACAACGTATGTTGTTATGCGGTCCGACCGATAAAGATCTTCGAGAATATGTAGGAACCAATATGGGCATCCAGGTCCCGCTGTTGGTTATTGACCGTGAATAGTTCTAGGTCATGTCTACATTGTTCTCGAACCGTAGGGTCCGCACGCTTAAAGTTTCGATGGCGGCTACTATGAGTTTATGTATTTTGATGTACCGAAGAAGTTCGGAGTCCCGGATGTGATCACGGACATGACGAGGAGTCTCGAAATGGTCGAGACATAAAGATTGATATATTGGAAGCCTATGTTTGGAGTTCGGAATGGTTCCGGGCGAAAACAGGAATTTACCGGAGTACCGGGAGGTTACCGGAACCCCCCGGGAGGTAAATGGGCCATAGTGGGCCTTAGTGGAAAGGAGAAGGGGCCAGCCCTAGGTGGCCGCGCGCCTCCCCCCTTCCCCTAGTCCCCCTTCCCCTTGTCCAGAGGGAGTAGGACTCCCTTGGCGCGCCTCCCTTGGCCGGCCAGCCCCCTCCCCCTTGCTCCTTTATATACGGGGGCAGGGGGGCACCCTAGAACACACAAGTTAGATCTACGGATCGTTCCTTAGCCGTGTGCGGTGCCCCCCTCCACCATATTCCACCTCGGTTATACCGTCGCGAAGCTTAGGCGAAGCCCTGCGCCGTGAAACATCAAGATCGTCCCACGCCGTCGTCTTGACGAACTCTCCCTCGACACTCGGCTGGATCGAGTACGAGGGACGCCATCGAGCTGTACGTGTGTCAAGAACTCGGGGCGCCGAGTAACGGCGCCGGATCGGTCGGATCGCGAGGAGAACGTCGACTACTTCCTCTACGCCAGATCGCTTCCGCCGGGTCTACAAGGGTATGTAGACAACACTCTCCCTCTCGTTGCTATACATCACCATGATCTTGAGTGTGCGTAGGAAATTTTTTGAAATTACTACGTTCCCCAACAAGGACGTCTATTGGCTTGGGCGGAATCCATGTGCGCTCCATGCCGTGCGAATCGCACGCGGGCATCATGGCGAGAAGACGATCCCGAGCTGTCTTTGTTGCAGAGGGCACCACTCCCGGGAGGTCCGAACCACTCTGATGGGCCGGTCATATTTAAAGAGTTCCCGACCATCCCTCTCAACTCCAGCGTCGTGAAGTTGAAGTTCAGCCCGGGCGCAGCTCATTATATCCCTGCGCCGCCATACTCCCAGCCGGCCTTTTCCTGTCTTGGAGGGGCGTCTGGCGGCGGAGGAAATCTGCGCCTACTCACGAACGGACAGCTTTGCTGCTCGAAGACGAAGAATCCGGACGAGGGCGACGTTGAGCTTGACGTCGTCGGGATCCAGATCGCTCAGTCCGGCCGCGCCGATAGGAGTTGTGCGCGGCGCGGTGAAGTGCTGCGCTCGTCTTCAACGACCCAGCACCAGATCAAGACGCCACTCTTCCCACTTGCCGCGAGCTCCCGGCAAGTAAGACTCCTTCTTGTGCATTTAAAACCCAAGAAATTCCTCCGGAGAGGGGGGCGCCTCTGCTCTAGGAGTGAAGAAGTGCCTAAACAGCGCCACGCTTGGGTGTATCCCTATGAAGTTTTCGCACATGTAATGCGAAACCGCCATTGTAAGGATGGCGCTGGGGGTGAAGTCAAGAAGGTGGAAGCCGTATGTGTTCATGATGTCGCAGAAGAATTCGAGAAAAAGGAGGGCAAAGACCGCAGGGAAGAAGGTGCGAAGAAGTAGTACCCGCCGGGGTAGTTGTCCTTGGTGGCGGCCGGATGAGCTCTGGTCCGAGGATGCGCATTGGTCTTCTTGGCCCAGAACAGGTAATATTTGTTCCAGAGTTCCCGCACGCCGAGCCGCGGCGAGAAGACGACGTTCGCTTCAAGACAAGAAGGCGAAGCCGCCGCCGCCAGATTTCTCCTTCTTGGTCTTCTCCGCCTTCCCCTTCCCGGCCTTTGGGGCCATGGCGGAGGCGGCGAGGGAAGGAGGACGAAGAGTCCGGCGGCGCCGCAGACGCAAGAGACGGCGGAGGAGATGCGGAGGCGGAGCGCAAAGGGGATCTCTGGAGGAGAAAGAAGATGCAATGAGAGCGAAGAAAGGGGAACCGCTCCTGCTTCCTCTGCTTTTATGGGGAAGTGGGGGGGGCGTTCCGCTCTTCCCATTAAAGAACGTGGGCACGTCCCATCCCACGGCGCCGCAATCGACGCGTGCCGTTGCTATGGGGACGCGGCGATGCGAAGTAGATTCGCGCGCCGTGGGCGCGTGTGCCCGCAGACTGCTTTGGGCCTGGCCCAACAGCGCTTCGGCACCGTGTGTGGCCCAGCCCGGGCTCTGTCGGTGTACTAAGGTAGGGGTACCTCAAGACCCCAACTTGTGCACGGGCGGTTGCAGCTCCCGCGCGGGTTTACCACGTGCTTGCCGGAGACCTTCCCGCCCATATCAAACCATTCAAAGACAAAGTATACAAGACAGAAGATCGAGACCCGGCAAGCGGAGCTTGCCGGAAGGCCGCTCTGTGCTTAAGGTTACATCACTCACGCAAGGCCTGGCGAGAGGAGCTCGCCGGGAAGACCGAAGATTACATCATAGAAGACACGCCTCGGCGCTATATGCGTCGGCGAGGGCCCGGGCGACAAGTTCTGAGCCCGCAAGCTCCCGGGCCCGGCAAAGTCAAGACCCGGCAAGGTGCTTGCCGGAGAGCTGCTGTGTGTGTGCGCTCACTCATCTGCCCCCACGCCGCCTGGGCCTTTCGGTAGCGTGGCGGATGGCTGTGCAGCCTGGGGACACGGTGGCACTTCACGGTGGTGGATCCATCGCCGTGGCGACGGAGACACAAGGGCGGGAGCTTTTGGGGTCGACGGCGACGGGCATTAAATGCCCTTGTCCCCATCACAAAGTAGGTAGAGACCACTGCTCATGCAATCGTAGCTGCACTGTTCCGACTGCTCCAACTACCACCTCTTTTATATTTCTACCCCTTTCTCCTCGCTGACACTGCCGGTGACCCTTGCACTATAAAAGGAGGCCCATGCACAACGTGGAGGAGGTTCAATCCTTTGCAACTCTCGCTCGGTGTAGCCGCCATCAGAGCTCTTCAAGCTCCCGAGCTCAATACAACCCAAGGCAGCAGAGGGAGTTTTATCTCTCCGAGAGCTCCGGCTGGGTAAAATCCGCCCGCGTGCTCGCCTCGATCTGCTCTCTGTGCTCCCTCCGCCCTCGTACCGCACAAACAAGGGGCCCCGGCCCCATAGGTGTCCGCGGCGGGCAGACTCCCCCGGCACTTCGCGACCGCTACGCCCATCAGGGATTCTCCACAAGTTCCTATACTCCGAAGCATCAGTACTATACCTGGCCTTACCTCGGGCCGGGCCGGGCTTCGGGCCGGGCCTAGCCAAGCCCGACGCAAAAAACCCAGGCCCGGGCCCGGCCCGGCCCGGTCACGGGCCTGTTTTTTGGGCCCGAGCCTGGCCCAAATACGTAAAAGCCCATCAGGCTCCGAGCCGGCCCGGCCTGACCTTTAGAAAAACGCAAAAACGACGGGCCCGAGCCCGACCCGGCCTTTGGGCTCAAAATCTAGGCCCGAGCCCGACCCGGGGGCAGCGTCGGCCCGAGCCGGGCTTCCCATGGCCAGGTATAGCCGGTACCAATCAACACCTTCAAGAAGGAACGCGACAAATCGTTTAATATGATGCTCTACCAGACAGAACGTTCGCGTAATATCAGCGTCCAAATAAATCACGAGCCAGATTTGAAAAACATCTATTTACACAATCACATTAATATGGACAGTAGAAAATCATGAACTACCATATTACTCCCTTATTTTCGGTTTATAGGGCTCAAATCAAAAATCTCATCAACTAAGGTAGATGATGAATGATGGAATAATCTTTTTTTTGAAGAGAGGCAAAAGATTTGCCTCATTCATTAAATAAGAGGAATAGAATTTATGGTCGTGTTACAACACAGACAGCGTCGTAATAATAGAGTTTATGGAATAATTTTGGAGTTTACAAAAATACTCAATTAATCCGCTCCTTTTCATCAAGCAAGTGTGTTTACCAATGCATTAATTGCAATGCATGCATGCATGATCAATAAATCACTAAGAACTTCTACTACATGCATTGGTGAGTTTTCTTTTAAGCCTTGCATATAGTGATTTAATGCATCTGGATATTTTTAACATGTGATGTGAAGAAAACGTAAGTTTTGATATAAGTCTTATAAACCGGAAAGGAGGTACGTGCATCGGATCAATAGAGAAAACCACGCAACTAGTAACACAACTAGTAGCAGCAGAACGTGCATCGGATCAATAGAGAAAGCCCCGCAAAAAACCGATGACACGTTCATTTCTCATGGAGACGGACGGTCGATCTTTTGCCTCCTTGGCATGGCACATGACCCGATCGATGGATCATAATTCTCCACCGGCGACGAGTTTCGAGGGGTTCCGTTTCACGCGGATACGTGTGCGCGATACGCGGATATAGCTGAACCTGAACTGAACTCAGATCCAACCGAACCAGGCACACACGACTAGCACACGCGGCGACGGAGTGGGAGAAGCGCAATGCCGTTCGCCGGGGCCGTCCCCTTCACGGCCCTTCTTCTCCTCGCCGTCTTCTCCGCCGATGAGCAGCCGTTCAAAGGCCTCGTGCCCGAGAACCGGAGCGTGGTCTTGGCCGGCAGCAACGTCACCGCCACCGCCGGCGCGGCGGCGATGTGCTACCGAAGGAGCGGCGTCGGCGAAGAGGCCAACCGGAGCAAGACGGTCCTCGACGTGGCCCCGCTCGCCGTGTGCCCTTCTCCTGCAATTGAGAAGGGGTTGAGCGGGCGAGCAAAGGCATGGTGCTGTTGGGGCCTCGCCGTGGCGATGACGATGGTCGTTTTCGTTGTGTGGTAAATTTTATTTACTCCCCTGCGCTTGATTCATTCGTACTACGGCACGGAGCCGAGATCTATTTGATCGACGCAACGAACTCAATTCTCAATGTCGCCTCCTGTACCCAGGCCAGAGACGTTCATCGTATCGCCCATCGATCCCGTGTTCACTGGTGATGACGCGTCGGCGGTCGATGGCGACGGCGACCGCGAGCTCTTCGACTGCGCTATCTGCATGGAGACGGTGCCTGGCACCCTCAAGTTCAGCGTCGGCAAGTGCGGCCACGCCTTCTGCTCGGGCTGCGTCGTCCGATACGTCGCGGCTAAGCTGGGCGAGAACGTGGCTCGCGTCAAATGCCCCGACCCCGGCTGCAAGGAGGGCGCCGTCGAACCGGAGAGCTGCTTCGGCATCATCTCCTCGGACCTGCTCGACAAGTGGGGTTTCCTGCTGTGCGAGTCCTTGCTCGGCGCCAAAACGGTGTACTGTCCGTACAAGGAATGCTCGGCGCCTCTTCTCGCCGAGGGCGAGGCCGGTGCGGCGGCGATCGCGGAGGCCGAGTGCCCGCATTGCCACAGGCTGTTCTGCGCCCGGTGCGCGGCGCCGTGGCACGCCGGCGTCGGGTGCAGGGAGTTTCAGGAGCTCGGGCAGGACGAGCGCGGGCGGGAGGACCTCCTGCTGAGGAGGCTGGCCGGACGGCAGAGGTGGCAGCGGTGCCCCAAGTGCAGGATGTACGTGGAGAAATCGGAAGGATGCAACTACATCAAATGCAGGTACAGATCAGATTAGAGAACTCTATTAATTTCTTCCTGACAAATATATATCCCTCATTGCTATGCTTGACAAATGGAAATTACGATCCAATTATCCTTTTAGTCCATATAAATGCGAAATGATTTTGCGGCTCCCTTGTTTGATTTATTTTAGGTGTGGGAACAGCTTCTGCTACCGATGTGCATCCAAGGTGTCCGCGCTAACCCATTACTGCAAAGAGTGCAAGCGCTAGCGATTTGCTTGTTATGCATATCCAAGGACTATATCGCTTCATCTTTATCGTTTATCTCAATCGCAAGATGGAAATCTAGGCATGATAAACTTTACTTAATCAGGCTGTACCGAACTACAAACATTATCTCCTTGATTGACTCGATTCAGCTTTCAGTTGTGCTTGTAAATATGTGAGATTTTTTTGGTAGCATGTTCAGTATCTGATCTTCTGGTTCATGCGGTTACATTTCTTAAGAAACCGTAGAGATTGTTATTATTTGGTTGTCCATATATAACGTACATCAAAGTTGGCATGGTGTACTCCCTGAAAATATTGCATGTCAGTCGATGTCATGTGTGAGACTTGCATATTAATTTCAATGGGTGTAAATCCAAAAGTTTACAACACACAACTAAACACTGTATCACAAGATTTTTATCGAACATGTAGACATACACACTTGCCGTCCAGTCGAAGGTCATACGATCATACCAACACAACAGCACACCACAACGTGCGTACGCAAGGAGCATGGACGGCACACACCGTCTCCGGAAATGATCGATTCCGAGTTCATGTCACAGCCCTCGTCCTTGATCATGGCTCATCGGCCTCCGGCTCTGGCTCGGGGGAGCTGAACCCGGGAATCGTAGGCATCCCGGGTATGGGCGGCAGCTCGACTTTCGGGAACGACGGGAACTCCGGGAACGGAGGCAGCAGCTCGTGCTCCGGCGACGGCTCCAGCGCATCGGCCGGGTAATCGTCCTCAGGCGACGACTCTGGCGCCTCGGCCGGGTAACTGTCCTCAGGCGCCGCCTCCTCCAGGCGGCGTGCCGCGCGGCCCATGCCGGCGCACGAGAGCAGCAGCACGGCCAAGAAAAGAAGCGCGGTGCAGCGGGCGTTCTTGGAGGAAACCATGCCGAATGGAGCTCGATGGGTCGCTTTCTTGGCGTGTGCGCGCGCGCTCTGATCTCTGTGATGTGATGTTGGCTCTCCGGTGCGCGCTCGATCGTACTACTTATAGGACGTGACGGAACGCCTTTTCTTTTCACAAGTGTGTTTCTAGGGTCTGGGCGGCGGTCAGGGCCTCTGGGTTGGTGATCTGCCTGATTTTGCGGTTGGGTCCGGTGCGTTTCGGGAGGTTCTGGCGGCGCATCTGTGTCTCGGGGTTTGGTTGGAAATCTGCCGGAAGATCAGGTTTGGTGAACGCGCCAATCAGTTTTTTTTGGGGGTAATCAGATTGTTGATCTATTTTTTAGGGTAACCACGTGAATTTTTTTTGCGGGAAGAGACTAGGCATGTACAGTGGTTCTATCTTAGCAATGCCACGTATGATAAATGATGAGGTGGAGGAGAGAGAAATCATAAGAGAAGACTTGTCTTCTCTTAATTAAGAGAAGACAAGAGATGATCTCTTAGCATAATATGTCTCACCATATTTTTAGAAATAACTAGTTATTGAAGATTAGACTAAGAGATGACCCATTGTAGACATATTTTTTTGTCATCTCTAAATTACATGCAAGATTTAAGATAAGACTACCTTTTCGACTATAGTACATGCCCCACGTGTTTCATTGATCACAAATATGATGAATACAACGCACACATGCGGAACCGGCCAGAAGGGCCGAGTGCAAACAAGTGACCGCATAAATTTGCAGAAAAACCAAAAAATACACTGGAATCAGTAGTTAATTCTGCAATAGCCGTCATCACCGCTAAATGTCGCTCGATTCGAAGGACAATCACAACCCATGAGGATGTTGTGAGTCGATGAAGAAGCTTGCCATCCGCGAAGCATTTGTCGCTGTGGCGTGTCGACCAAGGATCATCCCCATTCTCCTCAAATCCCGGAGCCATCATCAGCCGTCCACGTCGTCGAGGCCAAGTACTAGATCAGCCGCCTTCCATCCACAAGCTCAAATCAGGAACCACCATTTTCACTCGCCCACCAATGAGTCAGTGACATCGCGCATAACGCCACGCACCGGCCGAACATCAAAAATAGTCAACTAGAAAGATAAACGAGAGACGCCGCCGCCATGGACGCCATCGAGATGGGACTGGAGTTGAAGCATTATTCTCGGATGCGTCGCTACCGTCACCGCCAAAAACAGCACCGCCACACACACTATACTCACCGACGGCGAGCACACATATCCCCGAGCCACTCGACACCACCAGAAAACACGTTGCCAAGATGGAGCCAGACCTGGGGAATTTCTATTCGACAAGACGCCGCCGATCCATGGATGCTGCAGCGCCAGTCCTACCTATCCTAGACCTACCTACACGCCTGACGCGAAGATCCGGGGCTCCTCCATCCTCATGTTATCGGACCGACATGTGGTCGAAGGAACCCACAGACTCGTCGGCGGCGGACGATTGGGCTGGATGTTCCCTTTTCTCTCCCCTGGAACCGTTCTGGACGTATCCACTGTTGCTTACGTCGATATCCAGCCCTAGCAAGGGACTTCTTCTAATCTCGACGGAGACGAAAGTGCTCTTCTAATCCCGAGCTCACATAATAGTAAAATTCAAAGCAAAAATAAAATAATTCAAAAAATTCTTATTTTTTGGCAAACATTGATAAATGTTTGACCCGCGTGCAAAATTTCGTGATGAAATATGGAGGTATGAGAAAAACTATTGATACTCCAGGCATGTCATTTCGTCACCAAATTTTGCATGCACGTTATAAATTCATCAACATTTATCACAAACAAATTCAGATTTTTTTTGAAATCTTATACTATTTTATTATTGCTATAGGGAGTTAAGTTTAGGGGATCGGCTTTTTCATGTGATGTCCATTTGCATTTTTAATCTGGCACACTTTCAACCTGCCACCTCCAACTAGCATATTTAATATGTTCGAGAACTAGTTGGTTAGTGTCCATCCTAAGCTTAAGGGGCAATTACATGTGGGGTGTATGTACTTTACTTTGGGTAATATGGAATTGTAATGATTTTGTCTTTAACATGTCTGAGCTCCAAAAAAAAGTGTGGTTCATTTTGAGAGCTACCGGATGGATTCTTACATGCTACATCCTCCATTCTTCTTGTAGAGGTCTACGTGTGCATGTATTTTTGATGCAACCGATGGGATATAGCCAAATATGATCCGTTCGGTTTCGATGGCGATCCAGTAATAATTTATGTGATTGAGTCAGGTATAATCTCATGATGCCTCGAACGTTTTTTTGAAAGATCCAGCATTTGCTGGCTTCATTAGATTGAGCAGAATAGAGTGGGTTACAAATGGTGATCAAGTGATCGTGGAAATGGAAGAAAATAGGACAGCAGAGGGGTATTTAGGTCCCCCTCCCCCCGGTGGGTTCTAGCACTCCATCTCGCAACTATCTCGCTATAATGTCCCCGAAAGGGGTCTCAATATCTTTCGCCCCCGCGAGCCGCCATTGCTCCATTGTTCGTCGAATGGCCGCTAGGATGTCATTTGGGCAGGCTGTCTTCCCCCTGAAAGTACAGTTGTTTCTCTCATTCCACAGCTCCCAGGTTACTGCCATAATCATTGTTTTGATCCCTTTCTTTTCCTCCTTTTTTGCCTTGGAGACGATGTTGGACACTGCCGCTGTAGTGCTGTCCTGCTGCTGTTCTGTCGGTCGAAGTGAAGAGCAATGCCTCCAGTTTGCAGCCCCCGTCCAGACTGCACGCGAAACCGAACAGTTCCAGAACAGATGGGTTGATGCCTCGAACGTTCACCTACTTATCATCGTGCTTTTTGTATAGCACTATGAAAATTTGCTATGTTTGATTATAATAATCATGATTGTGCATCGTCAATGTGATGCAGCGGCTGAATAAAACTGTCCTTTTTGAAAAAAGAAATCACAGAAAAAATTAAAATGGTGGCACATTTTTTTTAGAGAAGGAGGATTAACCCTGGGATAATGATGCATGCAGCCCTTTTATCTATTAAGCAAAGTATCCAAAAAGTCTAAGATTCAAAACAAGTTCGCTGAGAGCTGAAAATGTAATAAACAAAGTAAAAAGTGCCATAACCGGTGAAAACATTGTATGAACTATGTAAAATTCTATTTTTTTATTCTATTCCGGAAGGCTTTTATAATGTTGCTTAATCAATAAAATGCCAAAAATTTGCTAAGAAAATGGAACGTCCCAGCGCTGCTCATCAGTCGCTCCGCATTTGGGCATCAAGGGATATACGAGAACTTTATCTGTCAACACATTTATCAGCGCACCCCACCCTTGTAAAGCTATAAACATACTTACTGATGTATATACATTTATAATGTATATGTACATCCCGTCTAGGCACATACATACGTAGACATAGATCATGGCCTCACGGAAAAAAAATCCTATGCGACCTGGTCGTACGCAGCAGAACTGGAGACCCTCTCCCGCGTGTGACAGCTGGCAATGCGAATCTCAAAGCAGCGGCCATCTCGTTCCCCCACTTCGTCGTTTCCAAATCGTGATTCCACTAGTTCGATCTATCAAATCCCTCCAACCTCCAGCCGCCGGTGTGCTCCTCCACGCCAGTCACACCACCTCAGCTTGGCGCGCTCCATCTCCGGCGGCAGCGGCCATGTTCGTCAGCGCCCCAGCTACTTGTCCCCGCCGGCCATGCTCGCCTCCAATCGTGTCATACTTGTTGTTTCTCGGCACCGAGATTCACTGCACGACTTAACCAGCATGTCCCCTGTAAATTGTTGGTGTGTGCTGCAAAAAACTAAACAAAGTTCATTGCCCATGGCTAACTACACAGCACGTCCGCCGTCGACAAGACTTTGTGCAGTTCGTCGCCATGATTCGCTGGTGACGGAGCAGACGGGTAGCCCGCGCTGGTACACCTAAGACAACGTGCCGTGTCATGCCGCACGGCGGCGCCGTCGAGGGGTCGTGCCGCAGGGCCGCCGCCGTCGAGGGCTCTGCAGATTATCGGTCGTCAATTGGAAAGAACGGATGGGAATCGGGAAGATTGGGGATAAGAGAGGCACTGTTGCTTTGAGATTGAAATATACACGTGGCACGAATCGGAGTGGGTCTCATCCGGGAGAGCGTACGACCTGGGTCGTATAAGATTTCTTTCGCATCACTCACAAGTCACGAGTCGCAGGAACTCCACAGGATAACGTCAGCCGTACGGATCGGCACACTCTCGTTTGATACCACAACTAAACAAGCACACGAACAACGCTTCATACGTGCACGATACAACTTAGAAGTCCTCATGGATTGGCCTCCGGCTCCGGCTGTGGGAAGAAGAACCCGGTAAGGGTGGGTGTGCGCGTCGCGGGCTTCCACGGCGTTCCCGGGAACGGCGGCAGGTGCATCTCTGGGAACGGCGGGAGCTCAAACTTGGGCATCGGCGGCAGCTCGTAGTCTGGCAGCCCCGGCACGGTCAGGTGTGGCGCGGCCGGCTCTTCTTCCGTGGGCGGAGCCGTCTCCTGCTCCTGCAGCTTCCTCGCCGCGCTGCTCATGGCGACGCACGACAGGAGCAGCGCGAGGAGGAAGACGAGGGCGGTGTTCCTCGAGGCCATGCTGGAGTTCCTCTTACGTGCAGCTGGCTAGCTAGCGGTCGGCCGGTGTGGTTGGCTGTGGATGTGTGATACTGATACTGAGCAGGTGTACGTTGCGTGGTACTTGTAAGGCGCGAAAGCTTGTAGTGCCTCTGCACCGTGTGTCGCGGGAGTCCCGTGATTTGGAACAAGGTTGGCCATCTGCCCGTACGTAGTCGGTTTAGTTAGACGATCGGTGTGCCTTTCCTGGCTTCAGTTCGATGCCATGGGTGAGAAAGGAGCGGCCGCGGGCGACGTGCAAGGATCAGTAGTTGTGATTAGGCCGACTGTTAAGAAGAAATGGCGTCTCCAAGGAACTCCACCCCGTGGAAGAGCACGCAAGTGTCAATATGGCCTTTGGCCACAAAACGAGTGAGTATAGAGCCAAGAACGATGCACTGGAACTTAACAGCCATGTTGCATTTCCAAGAGGTGACCACGTACAGTGTTTCTTTTCCATGTTTCGATTCATTAAGAAAAAAGAATTGCTAAATTAATTAACGAAAAACTGACCGAAAATTGTCACAAATCTTCAAGTGATACACATAAAATACCCCACACACAATACTGCATGTGAGTGTTTTTTTGTAGGCCGGGCTACCTGGTGCCCACTATCTTCACCGTTCAATGGACAGACGCATGGTGATATGTGCAAAGCTTTGCAGATGTGCAGCTCCCTCGGGGCTATCTCTGTTAAATACCTGACATGAGACCTGCAAAAATCTGACATCCATTGCAGGTCATTTTGTTGACCAGAGAGAGTGAGAGAGTGGGGCCACAGCTAGAGAGATGCACTATCTCTCTTCCATGCATGCTCGGTCCTACCAACTTGCATGTGACATATAAAAATCTGCATGCTGTGCACGCTCTCTTTCCTGAGATTAACATGCTTGGGCAACGGACGCGAACTAGGAGCACACGGCGACGCACTCCACTGGAATCAAAGCCACTCACGGTTCATTTGGGGATCAGTGCAGGTTTTCGTTTAATTGATAGCGAGGTCGCAATACTGCACGGTTGCGTATATGCCAACAGTAAAAAGCTGTCCATACTCATTCAATTCGAGATAGTGTGTCTGACAACATATCACAGATTTCAACCAAGCATTAAATGACAAAGACTTTGGTACACATCCATTTAATAACAATGATCAGGATGAAGCACTTTAAAAATATATAGCAATTTCATTTGTTTGTGTGACAGCGTACATTAGATTCGACTGTGCGACTAATTATACCTTTCTTGAAATTTTAATTATTAAATTATAAGATATTTAGAAGAGAATAATTCCTGAGATTTTTAAAAATATCCTGAGATTAATATGAATAAGTTTATAGAACTATTACCACAACGTTTTTAGTTTTTCACTTGAGCTAAAAGAAACATGAAATGTGTTGAAAAATCTCTTCAATTTATTTACATAATTTCCTAGAAATGAGTATTTCATTTGTGCTTATATAATGACTATGCGTTCTGGATGACATTGATGCCTGCGTTTTGGACGACAAGGGTTTGAACACAGGTCTAGATCATGGGACCCACGCATAGGGATGCAGCTCCTGTCAGTTGTTCATCCGGATACATTGGGCAAGAAATTCACTGCCCGTACATGAATCAGAGAGCCAAAGTAATTGTCTACGGTTTTAAATATATTACCTCACCACTGAAAAAGTAAAATTTGATATATTACACTGACTCCGTACATGTATTGGCAATGTACCATGTGGTAAAACAATAGTGCTAGAGAAACAGCTCATCTCTCATAAATGAAGCAATGAATCATCTGGCAAGTCGGTTGTAACAGTGGCCAATATACTAGGAAGCAGACGAAGATACAGAGCAATAAATGAACACAATACAGAGAGGCTAATATAGTGGGTGTTGATCCCGAGACAATTGAATGGGCATGATTGCAGTGGGCTGCGTCGCCGAGTGCTCCTATGCAATTTCGGCAACTCCTCTCTCTTTCATTCCAGGATGCTTCCTACAAACAACATACACACTCTCGCTCCTAATATTTGCATGCATGCAACGGAGAAGTTCTCTACACGTGGCAACTCTCTCGCTTGAGTTTCACTTTTGCAGCAAAATTCCTTATTTTCTTTGCTTGCTCCATATTCTCTCTCTCCTCTTCTTTCTTCTTTTGTTCTCTCTAATTGTTGTTCGCTGTGGAGAAAAATAGGGACACGCACTGTTTGCATGTGATAGATGGGAGGGTGAACAGTGAGCAGTGAGCTACCCGCAAAAAGGATGAACAGTGACCTGCATGTGACCAGGTGAGCAGTGAGCTGCATGTGACAGGACAGGACAACGCTGCTAATGCACTGCAACCAGCAGCTGCGCGGCTCGCGAGGCTCCTTTTTGCACCAATCTCGATGCAAACCAACAGCCCAGATAAGAGGGACCGTGGAGCTCGGCCTACAAAGGAACTTTACGCTGCATGAAAGGCCTCGTCGAGGTAGCACATTGACATCATTGTCGATAATGTGACTGCTTCTTCTTGGTTGCCGGTCATTCAGTTTGTTAAACCTCGTGTCATTACCACTAACTGTTAAACTTAAGCATGTGTATTATAGCATGTACTTAACACTTGGTGAAGCATTCGTAGAAATAAAATCATCTAGTTCTAGTGGCGGGCGATTCTGGGTCATGCTACCATAGCAACATTAGATAACTCTTGTGTCGGTCTCGCCACGGGCAACCCAGAAGAAACCCTAGCCGACGGCCTTCACCTCCCCATCTTGCTCCATCTGTCCCTAGTCAGTGGTGAAGGGTGAGCAAAGCCCATATGGCGTTGGCGACTACAGGGCCGCTTTTCTCTCTCTGGGTGTGGAGTGGCTCGAGACTGCTCGACTGCACACAGATGAGGGTCCGGTTGCAGCAACCCGCCAGCATGGAGGCATACTAGTCGAGGTGCGGTGTTCTGAGGTGTTAAGAGGGATTGTTGCGTTACCAGCTATAACGAAGGTGCGGCGGCGGGCTCTCTAGGCTTGCAATGCAACACGGGATTGATGACGTGATGGCACGGCCGTGGTGGTTAGGTGTGCGTGGAACCGCGAATTTGCAGGTCGACGGGCATCGCTTGTGGCAGCTAGCCGGATGTGGCTCAACCACAGATGAAACTAGGATCAAGCAGGCCATGGCGTCTGTGTGGCACACATGGTGACAGGGGCTTCTAGGTGTTATTGCGGTGCGCATGTCTACCATCAACGAGAGAGTAGAACAACAGTGACCAGGAACAACACGATGACGCTTCTCTTCCGGCGAAATCTTAATTGGCCGACTAATTCTATGTGAGCAGGCTAGTAGCCTGGACGGTGACATTGGCGATTGACATGCAGGTTGTAAACCATCCTAGTGAAAACCATGATTCACCATCGCTAGACCAGGCAACGTCGACGCACGCCCACATGCCATTTTCTTACTAAAGGTGTTGGCTTGAAGTTTTGCTTCGGGGGTGATTGTCCCCTGTTCGCATTTGCTTGGACCGTCCAACATTGACGTGCCAACGAAGATTCCATTTTTAAGGTGTTGTTTAGGAATATTGCGCACTTTATATTAGCTTGTATATTGATCAATATGTGGATTGTGGTCCACAGTCATTGAGTTTGTGGTAGGACCGAGGCCTTTGTGGCCATGTAGGTTATTTATATGATTGCTAGGAATTTCAAAATAACCCCAAAATCCTGCACAGCAAACTCAAAGGACATTGCATGCATTGCAAATATTGCATCTTAGAGTTAGTAGTGCACGCGATGGTTTGCGGGTGAAAGAATATGAAGTGAAAAGAAATCTGTCGGTGAGAATTATTGATAATAAATAGTATGATCTAAGATTTTCAAATATTTTTAAGAGAGAAGGGGAAACAAATGAGATCAACACTTCTATTTTTCATAAACATGCATTTGTACATGTACATTCCATCCACAAATAGACGTCATACATAAGCACTTCACATCACACAAAGACTCGCCAGAAATCACACAAAGACACAACACGACCAACGGATACATGTAGGAGCGCGAACAAAGAGAAGACATTTTTCATGGCTTAGCCTCCGGCTCAGGGAAGTGGAACTCGGGGATGGTAGGCATCTCGGGCTTTGGTGGTAGCTCCACCTTGGGCAGCTCAGGCTTGGCTGGAAGGTGCACCTCCGGGAACGTTGGGATCTTGGGCTTGGGTGGCAGGTGCACCTCCGGAAATGTCGGCAGCTCTACCTTGGGCAGCTCAGGCTTAGGTGGCAGGTGCACCTCCGGGAATGGTGGCAGTTCAACCTTGGGCAGTGTTGGCAGCTTGGGCTGGTGCTCCTCGCCTTTGGACGGAGCCATCTCCTCCTCTAGCATTCTTGCCGCGTTGCTCATCGCGACGGACGAGAGGAACAATCCGAGGAGGAATACAACGGTGTTTCTCGAAGCCATTTTTCTGGACGCTTATGGTTGTTCTATGCTTCTAGCTAGCTCTCGTGGTGCGGTTTTGATGTGCGATAGATAGCATGTCTCACGTTCTACTTATAGAGTTCAACAATGCCCGCAGTGTGAGGCTTTGCAACAAAGTTGTTCAACTACTGGTGTGCACTTCCAGGCCAAGTTGATCTGTGCACTTTAACTTCTAGTCAAAGTTGCTTAGGATTTGGGTGAAGAGAGGCTGAGATAGTTCTCTTGGGCTGTACGGCTGAAGTTGAGGATCATAAACAATTGTTAATTAGGCCAGCTACTAAGACGATCGAAACGCCTTGTCAAGGCAAGACCATCGGATCACAGAGAACACAAGTACATTAGCAATGGTCGTTGCAGCTACCAACCAGACTCTTCCCTTTTCTTTCTTCTCCCTCATACGAGCTTGACGATCGGCGGGGCCTTGAGTGGTTATGCTAAAATACTAGCACGTAAATGTTCGGTCATCATATTTTTCCTACATGCGATCCGATTAGTCGAGGTAGTGAAAATTCAATCTACATCTCATCTAGATGAAAAACAATTATGTTTTATCTAACTCCCACATTGTTGGATTTTACTTGGAGATTCATGGGGATTTTTTTCTTTTATTTTTTTGTTCAGTTAATCAATTAGTGTAGGAGTTTTTTTGCGGGAAAAATAGTGTAGGAGTTAGATGAGACTTCTCTAATTCTCATCTAGATGAAAATTAACAAATATGAAAATCTGAATATTTGAGTTCAGTATTTGAACCAAAACATGTGTGGTCCGCACTGCCGCCTAGAGGTCCTAAAGTTGGTCGTTGCCTATTTGTGCCTATAACTATTTTCGAGCTTCAAACCCTGGTTATAGTTTGCTTGCTCAATCGCTTAACTAGTGATTTGTTCACGGCGCCTGTCGTCTCTGGTCAATATTTTGTAGAGTTGGATACTTGTAATGTTGGTTTGGTTGTTTGTTGTATTATTATTTTCCTTTTTGAATATGTGTCGACATGTCAGTTTCATCCTATAGAACAATTTGAACGTATTTGCCAACTGAAGTGAACACGTTCGGATGAAAGTAAAAGAAAGTTGTCGGACACTCCCCATCAACATTGTCTATGTTGACACATGACACCCGGATCTCTGCCATGCCCGTTCGCTCGATAGTAGTCATGCATGCACTAGTTAGCTGCTCTAGTGACACCAGTGTTTTAAATAGCGGGCTATGGCAAATAGCGGCGACCCTCCAAATCAGCTATAGCGAGGCTATAGCCGGCTATTTTGCAAGTTTAGCGGGCTATGCCACATAGCGGCACCTGTTCAAACCGCTATAACTGGGCTATAGCTGGCTACTTAAAACTTTGACTGACACCCTATCGACACTCTCTGGATCACTAGTGTTCCAGACCGTTGACGCAAACTTAATGATTACAATTTATGGGTCCTCATATCAGGTACTAAACCTAGGACAACTTAGTTGAAGAGAAAAGTGTATTTATATAGTTTTAAGTTTTGTCGATGGGAAATGGATAGGTGCAAATGAAGCTTACGGTGAAAACTTAGAAGCATGCATACTTTTGAAATGCTCTTATGACAAAAGGGTGCGAAAGCATATTTCTCGTATATACCAATTATAAGCAGATCAGTCACAACACTTGCTGAAAACCACAACTAAGCAATCGGATCATCGACACAACACAACAACAGGTATAAGTACGAGCAAGGAAGAACGAAATAACAATGTTGGTAAGGGCGGTTCTCATGGCTTGGCATCCGGCTCCGAGAAGTGGATCCCAGGAACAGTGGGCATCTCGGGCATCGGCGGCAACTCCACCTTCGGCATCTCCGGCTCTGGGAAGTGGAACACGGGAACAGTGGGCATCTCGGGCTTTGGTGGAAGCTCCACCTTGGGGATCTCGGGCTTCGGCGGCAGCTCCACCTTGGGCAACTCCGACTTGGGTGGCATGTGCACCTCCGGGACAGGCGGCAGCTCCACCTTGGGCAGCTCCGGCTTGGGTGGCAGGTGCACCTCAGGGACCAGCGGAAGCTCCACCTTGGGCAGCTCAGGCTTAGGTGGCAGGTGCACTTCTGGGAACGGTGGCAGCTCCACCTTGGGAAGCGATGGCACCTCGGGCTGGTGCTCCTCCTTGGACGGAACGGTATCCTCTAGGATTCTCGCCGCCCCGCTCATGGCAACGCATGAGACAAGAAGAACGAGGAGGGAAATGGCGGAGTTTTTCAAAACCATATTGCTAGACGTGTGCAGCTGCAGCACTGGCTAGCCTGGGCAGTGAGCAGTGCGGTTTGAGTGTGGGAGAGATAGCAGCTCCTATTTGCTACTTATAGGGTACAGAAGGCAGCATGCGCAGAGAGTCCGGAGCTTTGCAACAAGTTACGTCATTTACTTGTATGCACTTCGTTTTGGAGTCTATATCTGCTCAACGTTTGGCTGTTTAGGTTGTAGTTGAGGACACCGTGATGCTGCGTGCATGGCAGGTACGACGGTACAAGCACATAAACTGTTAGGTCAGCTGTGTCCTGTGTGAAGACCAAATGTTCTGTCAAAGGGTCCAACAAATCTTATAAGAGAAGCAACTACGTATATCATCAGCAATGCATAAGTAGAAAAAGGATACCTTCTCGTTGTGGGAGTCTACAACAGAAGCCAGAGGCCGCAGCAGCAGGACGAAATCATTAATTGTACGTTTGATCTGAGAAAATAGAACAAATAGAATCTTACAGCTGTTCATGGATATTAGTACAACATTATATTCCCATCAAACGAAGATGGTACCAAATGAAACTAGGAACTGAATAGTAGGTGCTAGCCTTTTTCTTAGAAGAAAAATATATGATCTAATCTGAACGTGTCCCAACAATGCTATACAGAACATTTTTTTTCTGTATTTACCACGCTTGCTAGGATCAGAAACACCAGCAGCAATTAGTGAAGAGCCCTCACCACCACAAAATGACAAAAAAGGGAGATAAAAAGGAAATAAGGTTTGTACAGTACTGGAATCCTGTAATAAGTTCTGAAGCTGGATAAAAAAATTGTTTGGACTGTACGGATTAGTCAATGAATAAGGAGTAATGCTACACCTACATAATCTTAATTACGTATTTAACGTAATGTGCAACGTGTGGACTGTTGATTGAAGATTGGGGGAGCGAAGGGCCCACCCCCATGAAAATCAAGGGGGAGAGAATACTAGTGGGAGTCGGACTGAGAGAATATAGACTATGCTTGGCATCTACGCTTCCCTCTCAGACTCCAACTCCAATTAAGTGACCTCATCCTCGCTACGAGCTTGCTTTTCCCGAGATTCTAAAACCCAAAAAGTTTATTCTCATTTGTACAAGGTTGGATTGGCGAGTGCGTGCGGTGATTTCTCGGTGAAAGAATATGAAGTGAAAAGTAATCCTCTGGTGAGAATTATTGACAGAATGAATCGTGCATGAGGAGAACAGTCCAAACTTTTCAAATATTTCTTGAAGAAAAGGGAAATACATTGATGTAAACATCCATCTGTTTTGTACATGTACATTCCATCTAAATAGGCGCCATAGGTAATTAAGTGCTTCATATCACACAATGACTCGCCGAAAATCCAGACTAAATAACCACATGGAAGACACAACACGAGCAACGGGTGCATGTAGGAGCACAAGCAAAGAGAAGATAAGTGAAGACAGTCTTCATGGCTTAGCCTCCGGCTTCGGGAAGTGGAACTCCGGGATGGTGGGCATCTCAGGCTTCGGTGGCAGTTCAACCTTAGGCAGCTCCGGCTTGGCTGGAAGGTGCACCTCCGGGAACGTTGGCAGCTCGGGCTTGGGTGGCAGGTGCACCTCAGGGAACGACGGCAGCTCTACCTTGGGCAGCTCAGGCTTAGGTGGCAGATGCACCTCCGGGAATGGCAGCAGCTCGACTTTGGGCAGCGCTGGCAGCTCCGGCAGGTGCTCCTCGCCTTTGGAAGGAGCCGTCTCCCCCAGGATTCTTGCCCCGCTGCTCATGGCGACGCACGAGAGGAGCAGCCCGACGAGGAATAAGGCAGTGTTTCTTGAAGCCATTTTGATGGATGCCTATGGTTGTACTAGCTTGTGTGATGTGGTTTTGATGTGAAAGAGATAACAGCTGCTACGTTCTATTTATAGAGTTCGAAAACCCTTGCATGTCATGCCGGTCCAATGCTTTGCAAGTAGGCTGGTCACCTACTCGCCTGCGCGCAGTTCTCGGTTTATGTGTGCTCTTTAGTTTCATAGTCTAAGTCTGGCTGTCTGCTTATGATCTGATTTGGGTGAAGGGAGAATGTTCTTGGTAGTTCTCTTGGCTGTCAGGCCAGCTGCTAAGACGAAATAACTTGTCCAAGGGACCATCAAATCGCACATGAACACAAGAAAGTTTGGACATCTGCATTGACTGTTGCCGCCATCAGTAGGACTCCTCCCCTTTCTTCCTACTTCCTCCTTCCACATCCGAGCTCGACGGTTAGCAGTGCCCAAAAGGTGATGCTATAAGACTAATGCGTGACCATTTGGTCCTTCGATTTTTCTAGATGGGATTCAATTTCTCGGTAAACGAAATTTATTGAGATCGAAAAGAGCTATATCTCTGCATCAATACGCTGAAGACATGAATGATGCTTTTGGCAAAAAAAGGAGGAGGATGCACACAGTGAAATACAGTTTTGGGTCTCTAAACTTGTCCACCCTGATCACCTAGGCCTGAAGTGGTAGTTGCCCATTTGTCTGGAGAGTACTATTAAGTTCACGTCATAAATTAAGATAAGAGGGAAAGAGAGTACACATGGGAGAGTACAACGGTGGCAGCGACCAGACAAAACGACTATTATGATTGTTACGTCAGCTTCAAACCTACTCCGTACTTAATTTGTCAGCCTGGTCGCTTAACTAGTGATGTGTTCACTGTGGTGCCAGTGTGAGTCTCACTCAATATTCAGAATAGTTGGGCACTCGGTCATGTTGTTATGGTTGTTTTTTGTACTACTATTATTATTTTCCTTTTGAATATTGCTAACCTAGTTTCATCCTACAAAAGAACAAATTGGTACATATTTCCCACCGAACCAAACACCACAATTCGGATTAACGTAGAAAAATGGTCCCGCACCCCTCATCAACGCCTTCTGTGTTGACACCTGCCACCTTGGTTCACTCGATGTCAATCATGCATGCACTAGTTGGCCGCTCTATTGACACCCTCCTGCTCACCAAGGGTACGACAGGTGATGCAAACTAAAAATGACAATGCGTGACCCATAAATAGCGGGTGCTAAAGCTAGGAGTAGCACGGCTTGAGGTAGAAGAAATACGTGTAGGCTTTTGCATTTTGTCAATGGGAAAATGATAGGCGCAAACAAATCATGCGCCGAAAACTGTAGTAAGGAATCATGCATACTTTTCAAGTGATCTTATAATAAAAGGTGGACAGTGAGATCAAAACATATTTCTCGTATATATCAAATATATATTTATATAAACATATCACTCATAGTGATCGTCGACCACGACTAAACAATCAGACCGTTGACGCAACACAACACTAGGGTACATGTACGAGCGAAGTAGAACGAGGCGACCGTTGAGAAGGCAATTCTCATGGCTTGGCCTTTGGCTTTGGGAAGTGGAACACGGGAACAATGGGCATCTCGGGCTTTGGTGGAAGCTCCACCTTGGGCATCTCGGGCTTCGGCGGCAGCTCCACCTTGGGCATCTCCGGCTTGGGTGGCAAGTGAACCTCCGGGAACGTTGGCAGCTCCACCTTGGGCAGCTCAGGCTTGGGTGGCAAGTGCACCTCAGGGACCGGCGGCAACTCCACCTTGGGAAGCTCAGGTTTAGGTGGCAGGTGCACCTCCGGGACAGGCGGCAGCTCCACCTTGGGAAGCTCAGGCTTAGGTGGAAGGTGTACTTCCGGGAACGGTGGAAGCTCTACCTTGGGAATCTGTGGCACCTCGGTCTGGTGCTCTTCCTGGGACGGAACGCTCTCCTCAAGGATTCTCGCCGCACTACTCATGGCCACGCATGAGAGAAGAAGCCCAAGGAGGAAGACAGCTGAGTTTTTCGGAGCCATAGTGTTAGACATGTGCAGCACCGGCTAGCTCTGGCAGTGCAGTTTGAGTGTGGGAGAGATAGCTGGGGCTGCTGGCTACTTATAGGGTGCAAAAGTTGGCGAGGGGAGAGACTGCAAATTTTGCAACAAGTTTGTTCATCTACTTGTCTGCACTTCTGTCCAATGTATGTGTTTCTGAGTCTATATTTGTTCAAGGTTTGGGAGCGGCAGCACTCTGGTTCTTTGGGCTGCAGTTGTGGACGCCGTGAGGCTGCGTTCAGGGCAGGTACGACCGTTCAAAACATCAACAATGTTAGGTCAGCTGTGAAGACGAAACGTTGTGTCCAAGGGTTCAACAAGACAAGCAATGCAAAAGTCAATAAACATTTTTTTGCCGAAGCAAAACCAGCCTGGAGTTTATCAGGTTAACAATTAACTCGGAATATGAATCACAACATTGTTATAATATGTTGGTTTTTTGGAGTTTTGAGAGATTAGTGCGTCTTCAACGATGATCCGCAAATTTGCTTCGGCATTTCCGGTCAAATTTTTTTTTGCTCCGGCATCTGGCCGCAGATACTGATGCCGGAGGCCGCCATCCAACACTGCCCACATACATTTCAACAACGGTTCAAACTAATCAGACGAAATTCGTGCAAATTGGGCGGATTTCATTCAAGTTCAGATATAATTTACATAAACGGACGATTTTTCGATCATTTTACTAAAAACTAGTATTTAAAAAACTAAACCCTATATGGAACGACCACATGCCGTCATCGGTGTCGTCCCTCGAGCGTCGCAAGGATGCCGAAGGGTTGCGGCAGCCTTGTCCGACGGCTGCCTGCCGCTCGCGGAGGAGCCACTCCGCCTCCTGTTGCCCGGTGCGGAGGGCCGCCTTGGCCACTGCAGGGGAGCCCTGGAGGCGGCCTTGCCCCTGCCGGCGTTGGCGAGCAGTTGCTAAAAGAACCACTCCTCACCGATCTTGGCGAGCTCGCCGTCAAGGCGGCAGCGGCGCCTGGCGGCCGTCTCCACGGTGGTGACGGAGCGATCAATCACCCACACTACAGCGACGTCAGGGTCATTGAAGACTCATTCCGGCGCCACATCGCTTTTGGCGAACGCGAAGCGGCGACCGACATTGCGTCAGTCGTACCTCGTTTGCTGCCTCGCCACGTGCTCCGCCTCGGACCTGACGGCCCTCGAGCCCGAGGCACCGCTGTAACCGCCTCCTTCGAGGTAGTGGAGAATGCGGCCACACGCCTTCGCAATCGCGGGCAACGGCTCCTCCTTTATCAGGCGGCAGTGGTGTCATGGTGGTGACGACAGCCCGTCAGTCCGCGTGTAGCGGCTGTGTGGCTGGGGTGACACCGGCTCATCCTTCATGCGGCGGAGGCGCTTGGGGGACGCCGGCTCCTTCACGCGGCCACCAATGTGGAGGCCGCGGTTGCGTGACGGGGGCGTCGGCTCATCCTTCACCTGCCAGACTGGGGGCGCCGGCTCCTGCTTCACGCGGATGCATGACAGGGGTGGTGGCTTCTCCTTCACGCGCACCGGTGATGGTGGCGCCGGGCCCATGTGATGGAGCCAAAAATCCGTCATGAACTCCATCTGATGGACGAATTCTTCTTCTGTTAGAGCCGCCTCCGAGAGAAGACGGGGCCGTTGTTATGGCTGGTACTCCTCGTCGGCGACTATCTCCTTTTCGAAGGAGCATGCCGCCCTGAATGCAGATGGTACCAGAGAACGGGCGCGGCGGTGCCACGATCCCCTAAAGAGGAACTTCCACCAGCGTGGAGAACCAGGACTTTGTTGGGGAACGTAGTAATTTCAAAAAAAAAATCCTACGCACACGCAAGATCATGATGATGCATAGCAACAAGAGGGGAGAGTGTGTCCACGTACCCTCGTAGACCGAAAGCGGAAGCGTTAGCACAACGCGGTTGATGTAGTCGTACGTCTTCAATGATGGATAGTTACGTCGGATGCAATTCATCATGCAACAGTTATCACATAGGGTGAAGCAGAAATAACTCCAGTTCATCAATGTAATGTAGGCATGTATTCCGAATATAGCCATACGTGCTTATGAAAAAGAACTTGCATGACATCTTTTATCCTACCCTCCCGTGGTAGCGGGGTCCTATTGAAAACTAAGGGATATTAAGGCCTCCTTTTAATAGAGTACCGGACCAAAGCATTAGCACTTAGTGAATACACGAACTCCTCAAACTACGGTCATCATCCGGAAGTGTCCCGACTATTGTCACTCCGGAGTTTGCCGGATCATAACACGTAGTAGGTGACTATAACTTGCAAGATGGGATCAAGAACTCACATATATTCATGAAAACATAATAGGTTCAGATCTGAAATCATGGCACTCGGGCCCTAGTGGCAAGCATTAAGCATGGCAAAGTCATAGCAACATCAATCTTAGAACATAATGGATACTAGGGATCAAACCCTAACAAAACTAACTCGATTACATGGTAAACCTCATCCAACCCATCACCGTCCAGCAATCCTACAATGGGATTACTCACGCGCGGCGGTGTGTATCATGAAATTAGTGATGGAGGATGGTTGGTGATGACGATGGCGACGGATTCCCCTCTCCGGAGCCCCGAACGGACTCCAGATCAGCCCTCCCGAGGAAGATTAAGGCTTGGCGGCGGCTCTGTATCGTAAAACGCGATGAATCCTTCTCTCTAGTTTTTTCTCCCCGAACGTGAATACATGGAGTTGGAGTTGAGGTCGGTGGAGGTCCAAAGGGCCCACAAGGCAGGGGGTGGGCGTGCCCTGCACCCTCGTGGACAGGGTGTGGGCCCCTTATGTTGATTCTTTCGCCAATATTTTTATTAATTTCAAAACGTGTCTCCGTGGAGTTTCAGGTCATTCCGAGAACTTTTATTTCTGCACAAAAATAACACCATGACAATTCTGCTAAAAACAACATTAGTCCGGGTTAGTTCCATTCAAATCATGCAAGTTAGAGTCCAAAACAAGGGCAAAAGTGTTTGGAAAAGTAGATACGTAGGAGACGTATCAAAGCAGCACCCCTTTCTATAACCGGGAACGAGCAACCTTTGTAAACATACCCATCAAATCATAGAAAGCCCTAGGGCACGAGACATAGGGCTTTTACCTCCACCGAGAGGGGCATGAACTCGTTAAACACCAAGTGTTACACCTGCGCCGTAACTAGTCTCTGCCCCTCATATTCGTAACCCCGACACTAACCACATCTTTCATTGATCACAAATATGATGAATACAACGCATGCACACGAAACCGGCCAGAAGGATCGAGTGCAAACAAGTTACCATAGAGATTTGCAGAAAAACCAAAAAATACATGGAATCATTAGTTAATTCTGCAGTAGCCGTCATCATCGCTGAATGTCGCTCGATTCGAAGGAGAACCACATCTTATGAGGGCATGGTGAACCGATGAAGAAGCTTGCTATCAACGAAGCCTTTGTCGATGTGGCGTGTCGCCCAGGGATCATCCCCATTCTCCTCGAATCCTGGAGCCATCATCAGCCATCCAAGTCGTCGAGGCCAAGTACCAGATCAGCTGCCTTAAATCGACAAACCCAAATCTGGAACCACCATTTTTCACTCGCCCACCGGTGACATTGTGCATAATGGCTACCGGCTAAACATCTAAAACCGTCGACCAAAAAAATAGACAGGAGACCGAGCCCACAGGCTCCTCGATGCCACCATGGACGCCATTGAGACGGGACTAAATCCTGGGCATTATTCTCGGATGCGTCGCTACCGTCACCGCCAAAAACAGCACCGCCACACATATCCCCGAGCCACTCGACACCACCGAAAAAGATGCTGCCAAGATGGAGCCAGGCTTGGGGAAACTTTATTCGATAAGACGTTGCCGACTTCATGGATGCAACGCCGCGCCGCCAGACCTACCTATCCTAGACCTACCTACACACCTGACGCGAAGATCCGGGGCTCCTCCATCCTCACGTTGCCGGACCGGCGAATGGACGAAGGAGCCCATGGACTCACCGGCGGCGGACAATTAGGCTGTTCGTGCCCTTTTCTCTCCTCTGAGAAGCGTTCTTGACATATCCAATGTTGCTTACGTCAATATCCAGCCTTAGCAAGGGGTTTCTTCTAATCTCGACGGAGGCAAAATTGCCATTCTAATCCCGAGCTCACATAATAGTAAATTTCTAAGCAATAATAAAATAATTATAAAAATTCTTAATTTTTTCTGATGAATGTTTGACCCGCGTGCAAAATTTCGTGATGAAATCTGAAGGTCTGAGAAAAACTATTGATATTCCAGGCATGTCATCTCGTCACCAAATTTTGCGTGCATGTTAGAAATTCATCAATATTTATCACAAAAAAATTCAGAATTTTTTGAAATCTTATACCGTTTTTCTGGATTTTACAGTTCATCAGTGTGCATATGAGTTTAGGATTAGAAACTTCATGTCCTGAGGAGACCTTCCAACGAGGGGTTCCCATCATCTCTAACCGATCCCATACAATCGTAGAGGAGGATAAATTCTGTTTTTCTCCTCAAACTGACATCTTATAACGGTCTCCACGACCCTTAAATATAATCATCCGTCAATCCATTCAGGATAATTTTTTTTTTGCCTCCATTCTCACCCATGCACGGCCACATCCACTCCAGCGACGCTCTCCTTGCCTCTGATGGCCACCACATGCAATCCCCGACACCCTGGAGCCCTGCCAACCTCTCGCCGCCAAATTTCGACTATTTTTTATTATTTTTTTTGTCTTTTCCATCGTCTCCGGTGATGACGACGCTCCTCCTCCTCGTCTCTAGCCCGGCGATGCTCCTCCCATTGTCCCCACCGTCCACACCTGATTGCACCCAACATCCTCGCCGGCAACAGCTCCGGGAGGAGTTCCACTTCGTTGTTTCCAGACAACGTCGCGCGGCACCGGAGTGTGTTCGACCTCCTGGTTGCGCTTGCGGAGGATGGTGCGAACATTGTGTATTTGTTCTTGGATAGTGGCGAGGTGGTACTATCCAGGCGCTCGCGCTGCCGAAGAAGCTCTCCATTTAAGTAAGCGGGAGCATTGGTGCAGCTGGTCCCGACACTGTCGTAGTCGCCCTGCCG
Organism: Aegilops speltoides; assembly: GCA_021437245.1. Taxonomy (NCBI): domain Eukaryota; kingdom Viridiplantae; phylum Streptophyta; class Magnoliopsida; order Poales; family Poaceae; genus Aegilops; species Aegilops speltoides. The sequence goes on along the minus strand of CM038142.1, from coordinate 126,382,924 downwards.
CCGGTCGGCTCCGCGACACGAGGTCGAGCCACTTTCTAGCTTGTATGTGTGTCGTGTGTGCTGCATTGCAAATGTTCAACGAAGTGCATGGAGCCAAATATAAGTTGTAGGGAGTTTTAAGTTTAGGGGATCGGTTTGTTCATGCGATGTCCATTTGCATTTTTTAATTTGGCACACTTTCAACCTACTACCTCCAACTAGCATATCTAATATGTTCAAGAACTAGTTGGGTAGTGTCCATCCTAAGCTTCAGAGGCAATAACATGTGGGCCGTCTGTACTTTACTTTGGGTAATATGGAATTGTAATGATTTTTTCTTTAACATGTCTGAGCTCCAAAAAAAAGTGTGGTTCATATTGAGAGCTACCGAATGGATTCTTACACGCTACATCCTCCCTGGTTCTTGTAGAGGTCTAGGTGTTCATGTACTTTTTTGTGCAACCGGTGGGATATAAATGAGGAAAGGCACAGACTGAGCCCGAGAAAAGGCTCGAACCTTGCCCGGCTTTGAATTAACAAAGCCATCAACCGGTCAGGATTACAACGAGGTATAGCAAACATAAACAAAGCAGCAGATACACGACGCAGAAGGAAGGCTAAAATGCTATGGCAAAAGAAGAAAGGCTGCAACTTGGAACCTAACAGAGGGCTTGATGGGGTCGTGCCACAAGAAATGGGGCTTGCTCCCTGTAGAGCAAGCAAGAAGAAAGAGGCACCGAGTGTGACCACCAGTCCAAGGCAGCTACCGGAAACACAAGCCGCAACCTACAGCAAGAAGCATGCCGAACACACTAGCCCCTGAACGGGAGCGCCCCAGGAAGACACGGTGAAGAGATGAGCACCGCAACCACCACGAGAGCCGGACCTTGCCAAGGACACCATCCCTCAGCCGCCGACGCGTCCAAGTCGCCATAGAGGGGACCACTATCTCCTCTCACCTAGGCCGAGGGCGTCGACCCGCCGAACAGACCGGACCACGTGGCGAGGAGGGCATGTCGTCTTGAAGAGGAAGCCGGCAGACCATGGTGAAGCGACACCACTGAAGAGAGAACCGCCGCCATCAAGAACACCCAAGAACGCGCTGCAGCTGTCCCACCTCCCCGCAGACCCAAAGAGGCGCCTTCAAGAAGGTGGCGGAGCCTGGCACCACCGCCGCCCAACCAAAGTTGCGGGTTTTCACCCGGGTGCAGGGGGGACGCGGGGGAGGAAGCTGGATCTCGAAGCCGTCTTCAAGAAGGAAACAATGCCTGGAGCACCGCCGACGTCGGCTGCCGCAGCCGGCCAAGAAATTACTCTGATCCGGAGCTCCCAACCCCACATCCGCGTAGTCAGCCACCAAATCCGGCTGGACTGACGAGGAGGAAGCAGTAGGATGGCGGCGCCGTCTTCAGAACCGGCGAAGGAGAGCAGCAGGGGATCCCTCCACGCGGCGCCCGCATCCACTGCCAACTCGGAGGCAGCCCAAACCACCGGCGAGCGCCGCCGGCCGTCAGGACGACGCCGCCCTCACCAACAGAGGCCGCCGCATCAAACCCTAGGCCCGAGCCTGAGCGGCGTCGCAGCCGAGGGCCTCGCCGCCACCCTCATTGACGGTCGGGGAGGTTCGTCGCCCCCGAGTCGTCCTCTCGAGGGCGACGCGAAGGAGGGGGGCAACCTGTGGGATATAGCCAGATATAATACGTTCAGTTTCGATGGTGATCCAGTCCACATCTGATTGCACCCAACCGCCTCACTGGCAGCAACTCCGGGAGGAGCTCTACTTCGTCGTGTATAGACAACGTCGTGCGGCGCCGGAGTGTGTTCCACCTCCTGGGTGCGTTTAGGGAGGACGACACAGACATTGGGGATTTGTTCTTGGACAATGGCGAGGTGGTACTATCCAGGCGCCGGCGCTACCGAAGAAGCTCGCCATTTAAGTAAGCGGGAACATTGGTGCAGCCGGTTGCGATGCCGCTGTAGTCGCCCTGCCGCCTCGTACTGCCACCGGTCGGCCCCCCATCACGAGGCCACGCGATCAAGAGCCACCTTCTACCTTGTATGTGTGTCGTGTGTGCTGCATTGCAAGTGTGCAACGAAATGCATGAGCCAAATATAAGCTATAGGTTGTTAAGTTTAGGGGATCGGTTTGTTCATGTGATGATCATTTGTATTTTTAATTTGGCGCACTTTCAACCTGCTACCTCCAACTAGCATATCTAATATGTTCGAGAACTAGTTGGCTAGTGTTCATCCTAAGCTTAAGGGGCAAGTACATGTGGAGCGTCTGTACTTTACTTTGGGTAATATGGAATTGTAATGATTTTGTCTTTAACATGTCTGAGCTAAAAAAAAGTGTGGTTCATTTTGAGAGCTACCGGATGGATTCTTACACGCTACATCCTCCCTGCTTCTTGTAGAGGTTTAGGTGTTCATGTACCTTTTTGGTGCAACCGATGGGATATAGCCAGATATGATCCGTTCGGATCCAGTAATAATTTATGTGATTGAGTCATGTATAATGTCGTGGTGGCTCGAATGTTCACCTGCTTATCATCGTGTTGTTTGTATAACACTACGAGTATTTGCTACGATTGATTACCATAATCATGTGTGCATCATCGCTCTCTTTTTTACGGGGTACTTGTGCATCATCGATCTGATGCAAAGGCTGAAGAAAACTGTCCTTTTTGAAAAAGAAATCACAGAACATAAGCTTTAAATGGTGGCACATATTTTAGCTAAAGCTCTTGTATGAGCTATGCAAAATTTTACTATTTATTCTATTCCGGAAGGCTTTTGTAATGTTGCTTAAGCAATAAAATGCCGAAGTTTGCTAAGAAAACGGAATGTCCGTGCACGCTCATCAGTCGCTCCACATTTGGGCATCAAGGATATGGGCAAATAGCTCCCATGCGACGTCGTTGGTGTGAATTGTCTCTCATGCGACGTAGTTGGTTGTAATAGCTCTCATGCGACATCTACGTTGGAAAAATAGCTCCCATGCGACACTGCTGCCTAATCCAAAGACACATGTTTAAAACTCGAATCAGGTGAGCGGGACCTGTCGTGGTTCTAAGTCTGACAGTAGAGTGGGGGGTAGGTAAGGAGAGGCAAGGTCCTAGCTATGGAGAGGTCGTGAACACAAGCGATGTACGAGTTCAGGCCCTTCTCGGAAGAAGTAAAAGCCCTACGTCTCGGAGCCCTGAGGCGGTCGAGTGGATTATGAGTGTAGGTATTACAAGAGTGCGAACCCCTCTATCTGTGGAGGGGGTGGCTTATATAGAGTACGCCAGGACCCCAGCCAACCCACATAATGGAGAGGTTAAAGTACATTAAGCCCGGGGGGTTACTGGTAACGCCCCTCATAAAGTGTCTTAACTATCATTAAGTCTATTCAATAGCAAGCCGTTGCGTTGCAGAGTGCCTTCTGACCTTCTGGTGGTCGAGTGTGTCTTCATGGTCGAGTGAGTCTTCCATGGTCGAAGTCTTTCCAACACGGTCAGTGGGTTCCTCTTTGGTCGACTGGAAGATGATCTCTTCTAAGAGTGCCCCTAGGTAGGACGTTTAGGTCAGGCCTATGATCCTACCCTAGGTACATGAATCCATCATTAGCCCCCGAATGGATTGAGGCTTGGGTGAAGGAGGAGTTGACGTTGTTTCCGATTGTCTTTTGTATACTGGCTATGTGTTGTCTTGGATCGAGATCTTCTCTGTTGATAACAAGCAACTTTTCTTCAGTCGACTCGATCCATTCTTATTCTCTAGTCGAGTGATCTTTTATACTTCGTTGTTCCCAAACGACGGATCGTAGGAAACTTCATACTTGGCAAGTCGACCTGTTGCTTGCGGATTCTGCGGGATACGAAATTTGGGGAAGCGCACGAAGCGGAACGGACCGCGACGCTCGGATGGGACATGACAGGGACGCCTCGATCTCCGCGCCGCCTTTTCCGCCACGTATCGTGTAGTGCAACTGTTTCGGGATATGATTGGATTGCTCGGGTCCACATGTCATCCACTCGGAAGGGATGTTATAAATGCAACTCGTGAGGGTTTCGCAAGACTTCGCTTCTTCCTCCTCTGCTCTCTTCGTCTCTGCCCTCTGCAACTGCTGCCGCTCCTGCTACTTCCTCCCTTGCGCACTCCGCCGGCGGCCATGGGCAAAGAGAAGACGGTGGTGCTGGAGCGCGCGAAGAAGGCGTCGGCGGCGGAGAAGGCATCGGCGGCCGAGAAGGCGAAGGGAGATCCACCACCGCGCGGTTCTTCGTCGAGATCCCGCTTGCGAAGGGCTGGGTCCAGGAGATTGATCCATCGACCATCGTGGAGAAGGATCTCCTCGATATGGCCAACGACGGGCTGATCCCCACGGCGCCGCGAGGCTTCCTGGTCAAGAGTGGCAACCTCACCGGAAGAGGGTGAGTGTGTGCTCCTGCCACTCATGTTGATCGAGGGTTTCGCTGCCGCCAGTGTTTTCTTCGTGGCTTTCTGAATTTCTTTGGGGCCCAGCTCCACCATTTTACTCCAAACTCCATCGCAGATCTCGCTGCATTTGTGTCTATGTGCGAAAACTTCCGGGCTGTCGACCGTGACTGGGTTTGTTCAAGTATATCTTCACATGTCGCCTCGGACCGTGAAGAAGGCAAGTCTGGTGACGAGAAGACCCAAGTAGTTCAGATGTGCGGGGCCTAGGAATCCAATTGAGGAATAAGAGCACCTTCCCAGCTATGTCTTTTCCCGAGTCGGTCGGGGGCTGGCAATGACCTGGTTCTCTCGCTGTAATGAGTCGACTTCGGTCGATCAGTGGTCTTCCTCCATTCACCATGAGTCGAGTGAATAGACCCTCCTCCTCAAGGTGGTTCCAGAGGAGAGAGCTGATGTGAAGATGTTGATGGATCGCGTGGTACACAAATTGGTTCGGGACGGTGTGACTGGCATGGATCTCTTGGAGGTTTTTTCTTCGAGGCGAATCCAGCCCTTCGGTTCGGGCCTTCGCATGTGGCTGTATCAAGGCACCGAGGACGAGACTCGCACAACCCGGAGGCAATGACGACGCCATAGTGGAAAGATGGATGGCGCGATCATCGAACAAGGACAACCTCGCGATCCCGGAGGATTTCTCCACTTGACCACAATAGCATTCCGCATAAGGTACATTTGCCTCGCTTCCATTGTATATCCGTCGAATGTGTTTACGTGACTTGGTCGATTGAACTCGCTTTGATGTTTCGTGCCCTTACCGAGCTATACTCAATGCCCAATGGCGCCAGACCCGGCGAGGAGGGGAAGCCAGCGGGGTGAGAGCCAGAAGAGTGGGATTCAGACGCTGCGAGGATGACGACGACGCGATTTATCATGATGACGAGGATGAAGAGGAGGAGGAAGAGGAGGAGGTTGCACCACCGCTCGGAAAGGCGGTCAAAACTTGTGCACGACCCTTCGATCAACGCGGTAGGAGCTGCGATCGCCTCGCAATCGACCAAACGCCTCGGACCGCTTCTCCGTGCCGATCGAGAAGGCGCCAAGCGATCGAAGGTAGTCCGCCGAGGCCAACCAAACCTCTGCCAAAAATGAAAGTGTCCATCCCGTCATATCGTGGTAAACCAATCACTTAAGTCTTCTTGCTCTGTACAAATTCTGTCTCTGTTGATACTTGAATTGGTCAATCGATTCTTTGCAACTTCAAGGTCTGCGATTTCAAACCTCGAGCAAGGCCGAGGACCATGAGATGGAGGACGCGCGACCTCAAATCCTGCACGCATCTTTAATTTCGTCTTTAGTCGATCGACTCATAGTTTCGACTTTGACTCTTTTACAAGCTCCAACCAATGACATTATCACCCTTCCCGATTTATTTATGATGAGGATGAGGAACCACCGAGGTATAGGAGGAGCAGAAGGCATCTCTTCGCAAACCAGCCCAAGATGTGATGGCGCCCGAGACCGCTGCGACGGAAGGGGAGGCCAGACTCGACATACCATGTCCTTCGCGGGTGCCGCTGACGAGTGCTCGCCCCACTTCGCCGAAAGTGCTGGGCAGCTTCGCTTTTTCGCGATCGCACCACGCCCGGAGGACCAAGCTAGTGCTGCTAAGGAGGCGATCCGTCAGCGAGGATCATGATGGAGCAGTGAAGATCGCTCGATGCGAGCCAAGCAGCTTTTACGCTAGCTCCGCCCTTCAAAGCAATGTTCAGGTCGACCGACCACTGCCTATTCTGTTAGGATATGCTATCAAAACTTTTCTTTCTCGAATTATAGCAGTCACCCAAAGGGTGTGTTGGTAAAAACTCCGTATTTAGCGGGGCACGCTGAGTGCACCCGCCGGTGTAGTCCCCATATAAGGTCGATCACCGGGCAATGGGTCTTAGGCTTTATAAGTAAATATTCATCATCACTCGAATGAACCGAATGGGTTTCAAACCGTGGGGCACGCTGAGTGCACCCACCGGTGTAGTCCCCGAGACCGTGGTCGATCACCGTAGTTGATTACGATCGAAGAAGTTTTGGTCGATCGGTCGACTTTTTTTTTTCGGTCGATCGGTCGACTCGTTTGAATAAGACCAAGGGGGGCACGCTGAGTGCACCCATCGGGTGTAGTCCTCGAGACTACGGTCGAATGCTTGCATTCGACTGTAGTCTTAGAAACGTATCATTTTTCTCTATTCACTCGGAGGTGAATCATCTTTGACATTTTGTCGATTGATTCTTCGTAGAAATCCTGTGATCTTGCGACGCGCTATAATGAACTGGAGCAGAAGCATATTCAGCTCGAGTTGGACTTGAAGCTAGTGCAGGAGAATCTGACGAAGGCAAAGGAGGAGACCAAAGGTATGTTTGGTGAGACTTCGACGACTCTTTTCTCCCTCATTTGCTTCAAACCCGACTTTGCTGTGTGATTTACGTGCAAGGTGAAGGAGGCCCAGAGGAAGAAGGAGCTTGAGCTGTCTGCGAGAAGATCAAGCTTGCCGACGAAAAACTAGCCTCGATCACCAAGCTTGAACAGACAACACCAATCAAGGCTGCTCGCCATTGCCACCAAGGATGTTGATCGATCGAAAGTCGACAAGACCACTCGACCGAGAAGATCAACCAGTTGACCGAAGAAGAATGACCCGAAGGCTTCCCGGTGGTCTTGCTAAAAATTGTTCCTTATGCTCAAGGTAGTCTTTTCACTCGACCAACTCTTCCAACCGCCGTGTTCCCATTCGACTATTTTCTTGATTCGGGTTTTGTCTTTGTAGAGTTCTCACGCAACTTTGAAGAAGAAACCAGCCGCTTGAGACGAACCTTGACCTGTCAATTCTCCGTGAATGATGAAGTTGCTATGAACGCCTTCCGACCGGAGTCCCGTGTTGCCGCTGTCGTGGATTACCTCGCAAGGTCGAAGGTTGCTACGCCCCGCATCGACTCGACGCCTCGCCCGGGCGACACTCCAAAATGACCTCGAGTCGTTGATGGCTCGACCGAACGCCGCCCCGACCGAGTGCAGGAGTGGAAGAAGTCTTCGCCGGTGTGGCGCAGATGTCGCCTGCGCTGCTCGGCGCGAGTCCATTGCAAGGATACACGAGAAGATAAGCCGGCGATCTCGAGTGGCCAACACCAAGAAACACGACTTCGTGTCTTTCATGGAGACTTTCATCGCTGCTGCTACGGATCGCAGATGGGATTGACCTCGGCGAGTTCGTCGCTCCTTCCACCCTCCACAAGAGGGGTAAAAACTTTCCTTGAGTCTTACACTTTAAATTTGCCTCGGTATGCCGAGTGAAATTGTAACCGATAAAACCTTAATGTGCTTAGTGCCCGAGCACTCTCGCTTCTTTAGGTATCGACCTAAATTTGGATTGATGTTTGGATATGATTGCTCTTGGCTTGAATTTCCCTTTGCAGGTTAACACAAGATGCCCACTGCAATGACTTATTCCTTAGGCAAGCACTGTGTCATGCTAAGCCTCCGAGTGAGAGGCTTGCTCTTCGCTTCGGTAGGATTTCTTATACCTTAGGCGAGCACTGGCTGCAGCTAAGCCCCGAGTGAGAGGTTTGCTCTTCACTCGGTAGGATTTCTTATATCTTAGGCGAGCGCTGGGCTGCAGCTAAGCCCCCGAGTGAGAGGTTTGCTCTTCACTCGGTGAGGATTTCTTATATCTTAGGCGAGCTACTGGCTGCAGCTAAGCCCCCGAGTGAGAGGTTTGCTCTTCACTTGGTAGGATTTCTTACACCTTAGGCGTAGCACTGGCTGCAGCTAAGCCCCGAGTGAGAGGTTTGCTCTTCACTCGGTAGGATTTCTTATACCTTAGGCGCAGCACTGGGCTGCAGCTAAGCCCCGAGTGAGAGGTTTGCTCTTCACTCGGCAGGATTTCCGTTGTATTTGTGGCGGCTTCGGAGGAGAGGGTCGCAATCGACCTGCACCTCGCCTTCCTTGCTAACGCACATCATACTTATGGTGTAGCTCGGAGGAGAGGGTCGAGTCGACCTGCACCTCGCCCTCCTTGCAGCACACACGTTACTTATGGTGTAGCTCGGAGGAGAGGGTCGCAATGACCTGCACCTCATCCTCCTTATGAGCGTACATTGTACTTAGGCGAGTACTTGGATCAGATAAGCCTCCGAGTGGAAGTCCGGCTTACCACTCGGTGGGATTTTTAATAACTTAGGCGAGCACTGGCTGCAGCTAAGCCCCCGAGTGGAAGTCCTGGCTTGCCACTCGGTGGGATTTCTTATACCTTAGGCGCAGCACTGGCTGCAACTAAGCCCCCGAGTGAGAGGTTTGCTCTTCACTCGGTAGGATTTCTTATATCTTAGGCGAGTACTGGACTGCAGCTAAGCCTCCGAGTGGAAGCCTGGCTTACCACTCGGTAGGATTTTTATAACTTAGGCGAAGCGGATTCACAGCTAAGCCTCCGAGTGGAAGTCTGGCTTACCACTCAGTAGGATTTGTACAAACTTAGGCGAAACGGATTCGCGACTAAGCCACCCATCGGGGAAAATTTTATCGACAAAATAAAAAAGTGACAAAAATTATGAAGGAATTATGACACTATTATTTCAAGCCCATGAACTACGTATATTTTATTACAACTCTTCCGAGTGAAAAACTTTATGTAAAACGGGCGGAGCAGATCCGCATTCCAAGCTCGGGGCTCGTCGATTTTGTGTTCGACATTGTAGAGACGATATGCCCCGTTGTGGAGGACCTTTGTGACGATGAAGGGCCCTTCCCAGGAGGGAGCGAGCTTATGTTGTTTCTGCTGATCCACGAGCTGCAACGCCTTTTCACCGAGTCGGGAGATGAATCGACTTAATGCGGCCAAGCATCCAGTAAGCTTCTGGACGTCGTGCACTCGCACAGGGCGTTTCATTCGGAGAATAGTGCCGATCTTCTTTGGATTAGCGTCGATTCCTCGTTCGGAAACGAGAAAACCGAGTAATTTGCCACCAGGAACTCCGAATGTGCACTTTGACGGATTGAGCTTGATATCGTACCTTCTGAGGTTGGCAAATGTTTCGGCGAGGTCAGCAAGCAGGTCGGAACCTTTTCGCGACTTAACGACGATATCATCCATATACGCTTCCACATTCCGACTGATTTGAGTGAGAAGACACTTCTGAATCATTCGCATAAATGTGGCTCCGGCATTCTTGAGGCCGAATGGCATGGTGATATAGCAGAAGCACCCGAATGGAGTGATGAAAGCTATTTTTATTTCATCGGGTCCATACAGACGGATCTGATGATACCCAGAATATGCATCTAGAAATGAGAATCTCTCACATCCCGCGGTCGAGTCAACAATTTGATCTATGTGGGGGAGAGGAAAATGATCCTTCGGGCAGGCCCGATTGATGTATCTAAAGTCAATGCACATGCGGAGTGAGTTATCCTTCTTGGGAACCATGACGACATTAGCGAGCCACTCGGAGTGGTATATCTCTCGGATAAATCCTGCCGCCAACAGTCGAGCCACTTCTTCACCAATAGCTTTTCTCTTCGACGGCGGACCGCCAAGATGCTCTTTAACCGGTTTCACGACTTGTCGACTGGAGGCGATGCTCAGCCGCCTCGAACACCCGCATGTCACCGGCTTCCATGCGAAAATGTCCCAGCTCACGGAGGAACCGGATGAGCACTTCTTCCTATTTCGGTCGAGTGTTGTGGAGATGTGGGTCGGGCTGCATTGGGATCACGGATGAATATGGACTCGCTTCGCCTCACCGCACGATGAAATGCGCTCTGTGGCTGGCTTCTGGATCATAGCAAATCACTCGGATCTGCGTTTTGCTTGTACTCGCCGAATTCGACCGCCGTCACTTGGGAGTCGGCAATCTTCGAGCCCTTCCGAAAGCACTCTTCCGCTTTCTTCCGATCGCCGGTGATGTTGATCACCCCTTTGGGCCCGCATCTTAAGTTTGAGGTACACATAGCATGGTCGAGCCATGAATCGTATGTAGGCTGGCCTCCCCAAAATGGCGTGGTATGCACTCGAAAGTCCACAACCTCAAAGGTCAACTTTTCCTTGCGAAAGTGCTTGAATCACCAAAACCACGCCCGTGGCTATTTGGCCGAGTGAGTTGGCCTTCTTCCCGGTATGACTCGCGGAAACTCATATTGTCGGTGCTCGACGGGACATCGGAATGCCCATCCCTTTCAATGTATCCGATATAATAAATTCAGCCCACTACCACCATCCATCAAGACTTTCGTCCGATCAGTGCCTTCGACAATTGGATCGACCATCAACGCTTGCCGCCCGGGGGTGGCAATGTGAGTCGGGTGATCGGATTGGTCGAATGTGATGGGTGTTTGGGACCACTTCACATAACTTGGCTTTACTGGGGCAACCATGTTCACCTCACGGTTAATGACTTTCATCGGCTCTTGCTTTCCACATCCGCGAAGATCATCGAGTGGAGTTGACATGCGGATATTCTTCCTCACCGTCCTCTTTGTCTCCGGCCTTGTCTCGCCTTCTCCTTGTCCTTAGACTGCTTTCCCAAACCGCCGGATCAAGAGTCGACAATCGGCGAGTGGTGTGCTTTGGGTAAATGATGTTGCCCTCTTCATCTTTCTTCGTGTGAATATGGCATGGCATATCCATCACGCCATTGCCTTCTTTATCTTTTACTTTCTTAGGATTCCGTGATCCTTTCGCTTCCCTTGAACTTCCCCGAGTCACGCCAAGGCCTCTCCGGAGCTGCTGGCTCGGCTTTCCGCTTCGCTTCCGACCGAATTTCCCTTCTCCGATCGACTCGGCTTGTATTTGCCGCTCGAGTCGGTCTCTTCCTCGCCACATGCATTTGGTAGCAATCTCCATCATACGACTCAGTGGTCATGTCGCGGTTCGACCAAACTTCAAACTCAATTCTCTGTTTTTGACGCCATCTTTGAAGGCGAAACCGCCTGATGGTCGGACACATTTTCCACAAGATGGTGCAAGGTAATCCACCTCTGAATGTACTCTCGAGAGTTTCATTGGTCTTCGCACACAAACTTGCAGCTCACAAACCAGCTGGTCGCTTGCAAGTCCCTTCAAAAGTCTCGACGAACACTCGGGACAAATCTTCCCAAGTGTATATATCGCTAGGAGGTAACCGATTCAGCCATGCTCGCGTAACCTTCCAACATGAGGGGCAAATGCTTCATGGCCACCTCATCATTCCCACCACCAATCTGAATAGCTACTCGGTAATCTTCAATCCAAGTTTCGTGCTTGGATTCCCAAAGAACTTGTCGACTTCGCTGCTAATCTGAAATTGGGGAATTATCGCGGCTCGATAGCCCTACTAAAACACTCCGACCGAGACATGCACTCGATCGCTGGTGGGTGCATCCTCTCGGTCCGCCGATGGGCTCTGCTCGGTCGACCAAGCCTTGCACGATAATGGATCGCGCAAAGCCTGGTTCCTCGGGTCGACCGAACTCTTCGCCTGATCGAATCGTTGTCGTCATCTTGCCGCCGAGGAGCATACGACCTTCCCTCGAGGGGAAAGGGGCACTCGACGCTGTCATCCCGGCCGAATCGGTCTCCGTCTCTCTCGCCGGTTGTCGCGCTTCTTCTCGCCATGGAGGCGATCTGGGTCAGTGAGCCGATCGACGATATTCGCAGCGACGGATCGACCGTGAATCCTGCGCGCGATCGCGACACGGCTGAGTTCTCGTCTCCGCCGCCGGAGTAAATCTATTCGCCGAAGCCTCTCCCGCCGATCGACGGCTGGATGGACTCGCTATACGAAAGGTACCGCTAAATTCTGAATTGGCGGCGGTATACCGAGTCGGTGGGAAGAGTCGACGCCGACCGCTTCGGGATTCGCTGCTGCTGCCGCCGAGTGCTCGCTGAAGATTCTCCAAGCGAAGCGCTGCTCACCACGCTAATGGCGTGCTTCTTCCAAGGCGCGAGCCTCGGGGTTTCTCCGGCGATGGGAGTATGCAGGGCATCCATATTCTGCGGGCGGCTCTTCTCTCAGAGAGTCGAGTGTCTCGGGCTGGTACTCTTCGTGTTTTGTACGGGTCACCCCCGGCAGCTCCACCGCCATGGGCGGCCGGAGGATCGCGAGGGCCGCCGACCATGAGGACCTCCGCCGCTGGATCATCGCTATCGCACTGGATGCGCTTTCACGGAGCCACCGACAGATCGAACAGCCAGAGGGACTCGTCGGGCTCAATGGCCGCGACTGGTGATGGCTGTCCGGCGAGCCACCGCGCTTCACCCACCGCTGGAGCCTCGATCACCAGAGCGCTTGCGCTGGTGGGAGACGGGTAGGCGATCGACATGGGAGTCGACCGATCACGGGTCGACGGTTGCCGCAGCAGAACGCCGCGAACACATGCGAAGTCGTCTCCTCGCATGACGGGAGCGCCTCGATGTCAAGTGGAGCCTCCAGAGCCATGCGGAGTCGTCGGCGACAAAGGTGAGAGCACCAAGACGGATCTCGCGCCTCAACCAAAACTCCAGCAGTCATCATGATGAAGGTACTGAAGTACTGCAACCCTCCACAAATCGCTAAAACACCGCCCCACGGTGGGCGCCAACCGTCGTGGTTCTAAGTCCGACAAGAGAGTGGGGGTAGGTAAGGAGAGGCAAGGTCCTAGCTATGGAGAGGTTGTGAACACAAGCGATGTACGAAGTTCAGCCCTTCTCGGAAGAAGTAAAAGCCCTACGTCTCGGAGCCCTGAGGCGGTCGAGTGGATTATGAGTGTAGGTATTACAAGAGTGCGAACCCCTCTATCTGTGGAGGGGGGTGGCTTATATAGAGTACGCCAGGACCCCAGCCAGCCCACATAATGGAGAGGTTAAAGTACATTAAGCCCGGGGGGTTACTGGTAACGCCCCTCATAAAGTGTCTTAACTATCATTAAGTCTATTCAATAGCAAGCCGTTGCGTTGCAGAGTGCCTTCTGACCTTCTGGTGGTCGAGTGTGTCTTCATGGTCGAGTGAGTCTTCCATGGTCGAGTCTTTCCAACGGTCGAGTGGGTTCCTCTTTGTCGATCGAAGATGATCTCTTCTAAGAGTGCCCCGGGTAGGACGCTTAGGTCGCCTATGATCCTACCCTAGGTACATGAATCCATCAGACCCACAAAGATGGGACCCACTAACTTATCCAACTCAAGATTGGTCAGTGAGCGGGACCCACAAGCAGGGACCCACTAACTTATCCAGTCAAGATTGGTACAAGAGGACACCGAGCCGTGCCACGAGCCGCAAAGACCCGAGCCCATCCTCCCCCTCCCCGACCGTTGTTGTTCTTCTTCTCCGCGACGAGGCGCAAGAACGCTGCTCCGACGCGACCTAGCAATGTCGAGCTCCGCTCACCTCCCGCCCACTCATGGCACGCTTATGGCGCAGCGCCCATGACAAGGTGCCCCGCATGCCCACGATCGCACTCGCGGCTAGTCACAACGACCGACAAGAATGGCAACCTTGGGCGGGAATTCGTGAAATGGGAGAGCAAACCAGAGCAGGGAAAGGTGAGATTTTACTTCTCAATATGCCAATTTTGGTTTTTGTCTCCCAATTTCATATTTGCCCATTTTTCCCCATCGGATTTGGGATTTAGGGTTCATCTTTCCGATTTCAGAAATTGAAGCAATGCACCCATTTTGAGTGGCTAGATGAGTACATAGAGCGGATTCAACTGGAGGGTGCATTAGGGGAGCTCGATTTACCGTTGGAGGCGGAGAAGTTGGGCAAGTTTGGATCGGGCGATCTCGATCCGGGGCCCCGGATCCGCAATTCCATTGGGGCGCCGCCTTCCATTGGTGCTACTGTGGAGGATGCAGGAGGACGGCAGAGTCAAGAAGCTGAACAAGCAGATGAAGAAACTCATCGAATTGCGTACAGGCAATTTGATGGGGCTGATGGTCGGACTTTTTTATGTTTGTGTAATTGGTCTCGCATTTGTTTATGTGATGATAATTAGTCGTAAGTGAATAGATTGGGCATCATTTGTAATCGTAATGATATGTATATTTGAATAAAAGTGTTGCGCTGTAAGAATTCGGCATGTCTTCTCCACTCTGTTTCGTTTTTTCAATTCTTCAGTTCGTCATCGCTTTGATTTTCAGTGGTAGAGGGAGAAAAGAAAAAAAGGTTCATCCACAGTTGCCCGAAAAGGCCAGGCCCATATAGAAGTTAAGCAGGGCCGAATAGAACATATCCAGGCCCGTTGATAAAAGAAGTGTAGCTAGTGCAAAAAAAAGTGCACACGGTCATTGACATCGATATATCTTTTCGGCTTTAGGTTATTTCACAAATTTTAAGTTTCCTGCCTTCACCTTTTTTTAGATAACTCATCTGATAATTATTTGAGCTATTTTTATGCATAAGCTATCGTGTCCGATTGTAGGGTCCCGTGTTGTTTCGGCTAAAACAAAAGGTTGGTTCTAGTTAGCAGTCTAATTTGTAGTCTTTGTGAACCAAAAAAGTTGCATTTGTTTGGTTCTAGTTTATTTCAACGAAGCACCATTTTTATTTTTATTTCAATTTGTGCTATGGTGTTTTCAAAGTTTTTACTCGTGTGTTTCAACCGAAAAAGGTTGTGCCCCTCTCAAAAAAAGAAGATATCTAGTGTGCCCCTAGTAGCATCTCCTTACAACATAGAGGGGCATCCCCTTACAACATATAGTGCATAAAACATAAAAGGAAGATAATTAACTAGACACGTGCTAACAACAACTTATATGATTGGATCATGTTTTAGTGCATTTTTTAGTACACATGGCCACATAAATAAAATGCAATGAAGAAACTTTAGGACCGAAAAAACATATAGATAGATAGAGGGGCATCGGGTACCCTAGTAGCATAGATAGATAGAACATATGAGGGGCATTCCCCCACTACATATAGTTCATAAAACATGAAAGTAAAATAATTAAAACTAGATATATAGAAGACACGTGCACACACGCCCGAACCAACACAAACACAAACTAGATAGATAGAAGACTCGCACTTGAACAACCCCTTGGCCCCTCCTCCTGCCACTCCTTGGCCCCTCCTCCTGGGCCCCTCACTCGCCATTCTCCCAAGATCCGGTAGGGGAGGCTGTGCATGCCGTTGGGGTGAGGGAAGATGTGGTGGAAGTTGGTGAAGATGTTGTAGGTCGTGAACGCGATAAACTCGCATCCACACCAGAACACCTCCCTGAGGAGGTGATGAGTATCGTAGGGGTTGGTGAAGGTGACGTAGAGGCCGATGACGAAGCTGTTGGGCCCGGCGTTGCCATCGTACTGCTCGTGGAGGTGGAACATGGGCGGAGTGCCCGGAGGGAGGTGGCGGTAGCCGGCTTGGAGGAAGAAGCGAGCCAACTCTCTAGGGCCCCTCCACCTAGAGATGGCCCACACCCTCAGGCTATTCTCGACGACGACTCCGGTCGGGTACTGCCTCTCCGGCACGGTGCAAGGGCGACGGTAGGTAGGGCCGTTGAACTGCATGGTGGCTCGAGTGGTGGATTTGGCTCGAAAAGAAGAAGGGGAGGAGGCTTGAGAGATGAGTGTGAGAGGATGAGGAAATGGTGCCCTTTTATAGCCGCGTTGCAGCCGTGGTCAATGTGTACACGGTGCCTTCTCGATCGTTTTCTCTTCTCAGACCGCATAAGTAATTGCG
The DNA here is from genome assembly GCA_021437245.1 of Aegilops speltoides. Taxonomy (NCBI): domain Eukaryota; kingdom Viridiplantae; phylum Streptophyta; class Magnoliopsida; order Poales; family Poaceae; genus Aegilops; species Aegilops speltoides. Next base: position 126,366,847 of record CM038142.1, on the reverse strand, counting down.
GGCATTAATTCAAAAACGGCGCCGAGCATCCAAAGAGGCACGGGCGGCACAGCGAAGTTGCATCGTTGCACTTGCATCGGCGATGACGCCGCGTGGGAAACAGCCCGCTCATCCGCGTGACATCGAAAAAGGAGCTGCACCACCGATCGTCCGCCTCGCTCAAACATGCATTTGTTAAAATAGCTTAGATGCGACATACCTATACGCCGCGCCCTGCCGTGCTTTTTTATCAGTCGTCGATGCGTGCATGCAATCCCGCATGCAAATGGCTAGGTGTTCACGAGCAAAGAATAGCTAGGCTGCGACGTTGCATGGCATGCATGGGACAGGGATGACCCACATGTCATTGACCTCTCGCATGCAGCCCATCCCCTCTCGACGGCCGTGCGCGACGCATGCCAGCTCTGCCGGGCCCGATCCGCCGCCCAACGGTCACTTAGATGCTCCCCGCCAACGTTATCTGCTCGTCGAGAGAAAAACGGTGGCCAATCAGATTGAGCCCACGGATCGCCCCCATGGAATCCTTCTAGAAGGCCTATCCGACGGCCGCAGCTTTGGCGTTAGGGTTAGATCGACGGTGGATGTTTGGCGCTAGGGTTACATGGGGTTTGGAGGCGTCAACGGGTTTTGAAAGGTTTGACCAACATTCAAATGTGTATAACTAATTCAAAAAATCTAAAAATGAAAAACTCAAGATATAGCCTTTTTATGTTACATAGTTATGATATAAAATGATAAACTTGATCTAATGATCTTTGCATGAAAAAACCTTCACAAATTGGACTATCTCGATCGAGGTTGCATGGAGTTCACAGAGAGGAGAAGAGGGTTTGAGGTTTTGAAAATGCAAATAAATCAAAACATCACCTTAGCTTCATTTTAGAGTGACTAAGGAGGATCTGAAGTTATTTTTGCATTTAAAATTTTTAAACTTGTTTTATTGCTGACTTTGTATTAAAGGGTGTTTTTCAAAAATAAATTAAATAATCTGAATACTTATTCAAAAAAGGTGAGACTTCAGATTGATCCTATATAGGTATAATATAAGCTAAGAAAATCTTTTTGGGTGATTTTGAAAAGGTCGAAAAAACTTGCTTAGAAATGGGGTCGTTTTCCTTACTTTGGAGCCTATTTGGACAACATTTTCAAAGGACTATGAGTTGGACTTCACAAAAGGGTTGGATTTATGAACTAAAGTGCATAGTAGTACATAAAACGATGCAACATCACGTAACAAACAAATGAACTCAAAAATATTGAGATAGGTTCAAATTTGAATGTCGGTTCAAATTTGAATTTTATTTCAAGTCAAATCAACATCATAGCATATAAGTTTTCACATGAAAGAACATAAGTTTTCACATCAAATGACAACAAACTTAAGTTTTCACATCAAATTTGAATGATTTCGACTCTATTTCTTTTGCTTCTTTCTACCACTCGATTTCTTCCGCTTTTTCCACCGCTTGGTTCCACAACAAGATAGTTTGTTGATGCTAATGCTCTTGCTTTTGGCCCTTGAAAACTCCACTAGGCCCCTCAACTTTTGCACCGACCATGTCCCACTTCTTCAGCTTTGCACTTCAGCAGATTGAGTAGATGGCACACATTGTTCAATTACTTCAGTTTGCAACTCAACACTTGGCAGCACAACCTCCAAACATGGCAACACAGCTTGTCAAAGCAGATTCGCATGGCAGACAACAGCTTGCTTCATCTGCAATAGCCAGATTGCTCTAGCGCCTGCAAAACAGATTCAAGATGCATCACATCGTCCAAAAATGTAAACACTTAGCTCATGTTCAGCAAGAATAGCTTCAGCTTAGCTCCATATCTTTGTCACCAAACATTATCTCGCTTAGTGCTCTTTCTTCTATAGCCATTGAGTCTTGCTTTTTTCACTGTCCAGCATTGTTCAACAACAAGAGGTGGGGATTTTTCTGCACGCTTCCTCCTTAAAAATAAAGCATTTGACTTGGTTAGATACTAGAACAAGTAGCAAAATCAAAAACTTGCAAAAACAGTAACATAAACATACTTTGGCCTCTGAGGAGTGTAGATGCACTTGGATGAACTAATTCTATGCCCAAGTACCTCACACAACTTGCACCTATTTTTGTTACCTTTTTGAGCCCTTTTGGGCTTATCATTCTTTTTCTTTTTCTTTTTCCCCTTCTTACTACAACCACATTTCTCAAACCAAGCTTTGAATCTGCTCTGTTTAGGCCTCCCAGCCTTTCTTCTAGTGACAGGGAGACACAAGGTAAATTCTATTTCCACCTCAGCCACCGAGATTGGTCATCCAAGAGAATTGACTTGCATATGCATCTTTGAATTTTTGTAATTGAATAATACTCATGCAAATATGGGTGCATATTTAACCTGGGTTTAGATACCAAAAAAGTATGGAATGCTCACATGGTTTTCCAAAGTGTTGCCACTCTTGGCAAGTGCACTCATGCAACTCAAGATTTACCACATGCCTCTTGCCACTCTTTTGTATCTCTAACTTCAGACCCCACAAGGAAGATTTCTCAATAGATAGATGTGAAAGATTTCTACCCTGCTGACCACTTGTTGTACCACCGCCGGAAGTTTGTCCCTTCCAAAATATTAGCAATTTTCCTCTCAACTCCCACAAACGCATGATCATGATCCTTATTTGGTCCACCATGTCATGCACATGCAAGTCTTTCAAATGCTTCACTTTGTTGTTAAAACTTTCTGCCAAGTTGTTATTGATATGATCACATTTTATGGCAGTATTAAAACCTGATCTATGCCACAACAGAGAATGGTGGGTGTTCAACCATGAAGCAAATTTGTTATCACTACATGATGCCAATATCTTACCAAGGTGATAGGAATGTGTCTGTCGGTGTAGGATCTTGTGCATGGCCACATGCGCCCAAATTCATCTCCTCTCAATTTTTTTATCAGATTCATCCACATATGTCCAAAGCACTCCCTTTGCTCAGCATGGGGGAAAACATTTTTTACTGCATTTTCCAACCTTTTACATGCATCTGTGTGGATGGTCAAAGGAGAAACTGGCCCTATGCATCTTTTCAGTTGCATCATGAACCATATCCATGATGCCTCTGTCTGTGATTGAAACATTCCTATTGCAATTGGGAACATCTAGTTGTGTCCATCTAGAGCATTGCATGCAGCCAACTGACCATTCCACTTTCCAGTTGTGTCCATCTAGTTGTGTCCATCTATGCTCAAATATGGACGACAACCTGCTTTGAATCCATCTATGCAAGGCTTCAAACACATAAAAAACTTGCTGAATAAAACCTTGCCATCCTCTGTTACCTCTATATCTATCTCCACCACACTCCTAGGTGACCTCTTCTCCACCTCTACTTTAAAACTATACAACATCCTAAATGTATTTGCCTAGTCACCATACAATGATTTCATGGCCCTTTGTTTTGCTTTCCACACTGTGGTATATTGCAGCTGGATGGGGTACAGCTTCTCCAAGTCAACTTTAAGCCTCTTTGCAGTAGTGTTTGGAGTCTTGGCTAAAATAGGAGTAATCTTCTCTGTAACCCAAAGCTGTGATGTTATCTTTGAAACTCTCTGTGAAGTGGTCATACATGTATGCTGGTGTGGTATTTGATTTACCTCATCAGATTTCCATCAGTTGTAGTCCGCAGACAAGTACCATTTGCAAGGATTGCCACCACCATCATAACCTTTGCACCGAGCATAAAATTTCTTTCGATCAGTCCACATAGTCTTGGCATCAAACTCTTTTTTCAATCGTGCATAGGTCCCGAAAGACATCCTAAACTCCTTCATGCTTGGCCACAACTTTCCCACCTCAATAACTGGGTTCTCTTTGTCATACAAACAAACCAGCTCATTATCATCTGCATCATCCACATCATCTGCAGCCTCTCTCATCGATGTTCTTCATCCTCATTTGCATTTCTAGGGCATGTGTTACCTTCAGCAGTAAAGAACTGTCATCCTTCTCCTTATCTTTGTCATCAACTTGAATGCCAAACATTTCGCCATATCAATGTCGATATTGGTGTAATGACCAAATCTGTTTTTTCATTCAACTCTACTACATTCCACCAACAACAATCTTCCTAGCACCATGGGTTCCCTCCTCTCCATCTGATCAATCCTCAGATCTTCAGCTACTACAATGGTTCACCAAAGAATGCCAACATCTTCTTTTGTGAAACCCACTCATCATCTTCCATCTGTGCAACCATCTTTGATGGCACATAACCAACTCTGAAATGAGTTTGCAGATCAATTAGCTCTGCATAAAATGTTACTTGTTTGCTTACCCACCCTTCATACCGATCAATTTCAGCAACCATGGATTCTCCATCTTCAATTCTCACATATTCACCGTTATAGTTATCGAAACGTTGCAGAGATACCTCTTGTTCTGGACCCCAAACAATACTCTCCCCAATTCTCTCCACAAAATTGCCCACGGCCTTCTCCTTCATGCTCTCCAATTCCTGGGGATCAACATCTGCAAAATCGACATCCAACCTCACGGTGGTATCTCTATCGATGTCTTGGACACTGCCATCACTTAGCTTGGCTTTACAGGGAAAAAATTCCACTATAATTGCGAATGTGGTGGCAGAACCTGAACCTCCCCTGTTTTGTCAATGGCGCAGCAAGGCAATCACTACCAAATCGAGTTCGATTCTAAATCGCCAAGAAAAGAGGGTGGCATTACCGATTTGAAGCACTGTCTCCTCGAGGCAGCCCGTCTCCTCGCTCCATCTCATCCAGCCCTCGCTCCATCTCCTATCCAATCGAGATTATAAAACGCCAAGCAACAAGGGCAGCATGAGGCCACAGATTTATCCAAAATTCAGTGGAATGGGAGTAGTGTTTGGAGAATACTCACTCGCAATAGCCGCTGCAGAGATAGGCGCTCCACCACCGGGCCACGGAGAAGAAACAACCCCCAGATCCAATGGAGCCCGATGCTAAATCGCCAAGAAACAGAGGGCAGCATGAGGCCACAGATCCCCCAAAATTCTGGGGAGTGGGACTAGGGTTTCGGGCTCACCTTGCAATAGCTCTGCCGCTGCCGAGAAATGCGCTCCACCACCGCGGAGAAGAAACCGCTGCCGGAGAAGATGCTTACGGCGACGCCGCTCGCCCAGTCCAGCACGGGCGAGTCGAGCACGGTCACACAGTCACCGGTCGAGTCGTGGACGGTTGACTCTTGACTACGTGGCCATAGGTGGACCCCACCAGTCAGAGCACATAACCCCCAGTGTCCTAACCAAATCTCAGCCTAACGGACAGCCAACTAGCCGCGTAAATGGTGTGTCGCATGGGAGCTATTTTTTCCAACGCAGATGTCGCATGAGAGCTATTACAGCCAACGACATCACATGAGAGACAGTTCACACCAACGACGTCGCATGGGAGCTATTTGCCCCAAGGATATACGAGAAATTTATCTGTCAACACATTTATCAGCGCAGCCCACCCTTGTAAAGCTATAAACATACTTACTGATTAGGCCGACTGGTACTTGTAGGGGCGTGAAATCTTGTTGTGCCTCTGCACCGTGTGTCGCGGGAGTCTCGCGATTTGGAACAAGGTTGGCCATCTGCCCGTACGTAGTCGGTTTGGTTAGATGATCGGTGTGGCTTTTTCTAGCTTCAGTTCGATGCCATGGGTGAGAAAGGAGCGGCCGCGGGCAACGTGCATGTCCAAGGGAGCAGGTAGGATCAGTAGTTGTGATTAGGCCGACTGTTAAGAAGAAATGGCGTCTCCAAGGAACTCCACCCCGTGGAAGAGCACGCAAGTGTCAACATGGCCTTTGGCCACAAAACGAGTGACTATAGAGCTAAGAACGATGCACTGGAACTTAACAGCCATGTTGCATTTCCCAGAGGTGACCACGTACAGTGTTTCTTTTCCATGTTTCGATTCATTAAGAAAAAAGAATTGCTAAATTAATTAACGAAAAACTGACCGAAAACTGTCACAAATCTTTAAGTGATACACATAAAATACCCCACACACAATACTGCATGAAAGGCCTCGTCGTTGAGGTAGCACACTGACGTCATTGTCAAAAATGTGACTGCTTGCTTCTTGGTTACCAGCCATTCAGTTTGTTAAACCTCGTGCCATTACCATTGCCTGTTAACGTTAGACGTGTGTGTTGTAGCACGTACTTAACATTTGGTGAAGCATTCGTAGAAGTAAAAATAAAAATAAAAATGGTGAAGCATCTAGTTCTAAAGGTGGGCGACTCCTGGTCATGCTACCATAGCAAAATTACGTAATTCTCGTGTCGCTCTCACCACGGGCAACCCATAAGGAACCCTAGCCGCCGGCCTTCACATCCCCATCTCGCTCCATCTGTCCCTCACCAGTGTCGAAGGGCGTCGTTGAGCAAAGCCCACATGGCGTTGGCGACTAAAGGGCCGTTTATCCCTTTCTAGGCGTGGAGTGGCTCGAGACTGCTCGGTGGCACATAGATGAGAGTCCAGTTGCGGTGACCCACCGACATGGAGATATAGTAGTCGAGGTGCGGTGTTCAAAGATGTTAGAAGGATTGTTGCGTTACCAACTATAACGAAGGTGCGGCGGTGGGCTCTCTAGGCTTTTAATGCAACACAGGATCGATAGCGTGATGGCACAACCATGGTGGTTAGGTGTGGGTGGAACCGCGAATTTGCAGGTCAACGGGCATCGCTTGTGGCAGCTAGCCGGATGTGGCTCAACCACAGACGAAACTAGGATCAAGCAGGCCATGGCGTCTGTGTGGCACACATGGTGACAGGGGCTTCTAGGTGCTGTTGCGGTGCGCATGTCTACCATCAACGAGAGAGTAGAACAACAGTGACCAGGAACTACATGATGACGTTTCTCTTCCGGCAAAATCTTAATTGGCCGACTAATTCTATGTGAGCAGGCTAGTAGCCTGGACGGTGACATTGGGATTGACATGCAGGTTGTAAACAATCCTAGTGAAAACCATGATTCACCATCGGCTAGACCAGGCAACGTCGACACACACCCACATGCCATTTCCTTACTAAAGGTGTTGGCTTGAAGTTTTGCTTCTGGAGTGATTGTCCCATGTTCGCATTTGCTTGGACCATCAAACATTGACGTGCCAACGGCGATTCCATTTTTAAGGTGTTGTTTTGGAATATTGCGCACTTTATATTAGCTTGTATATCGATCAATAGGTGGATTGTGGTCCACAGTCATTGAGTTTGTGGTAGGACCGAGGCCTTTGTGGCCATGTAGGTTATTTATATGATTGCTAGGAATTTCAGAATAATCCCAAAATCCTGCACAACAAACTCCAAGGACATCACATGCGTTGCAAATATTGCATCTTAGAGTTAGTAGTGTGTGCGATGGTTTGCGGGTGAAAGAATATGAAGTGAAAAGCAATCTGTTGGTGAGAATTATTGATAATAAATAGTATGATCTAAGATTTAAAAATGTTTTTAAGAGAGAAGAGGAAACAAATGAGATCAACACTTCTATTTTTCATAAACATACATTTGTACATGTACATTCCATCCATAAATAGACGTCACAGATAAGCACTTCACATCACACAAAGACTCGCCTCACACAAAGACACAACACGACCAACAGATACATGTAGGAGCGTGAACAAAGAGAAGACAAGTGAAGACAGTTTTCATGGCTTAGCCTCCGGCTCAGGGAAGTGGAACTCGGGGATGGTAGGCATCTTGGGCTTTGGTGGTAGCTCCACCTTGGGCAGTTCAGGCTTGGCTGGAAGGTGCACCTCCGGGAACGTTGGGATCTCGGGCTTGGGTGGCAGGTGCACCTCTGGAAATGTCGGCAGCTCTACCTTGGGCAGCTCAGGCTTAGGTGGCAGGTGCACCTCCGGGAATGGTGGCAGCTCAACCTTGGGCAGCGTTGGCAGCTCGGGCTGGTGCTCCTCGCCTTTGGACGGAGCCATCTCCTCCTCTAGCATTCTTGCTGCGTTGCTCATGGCGACGGACAAGAGGAACAGTCCGAGGAGGAATACAATGGTGTTTCTCGAAGCCATTTTGCTGGACGCCTATGGTTGTTCTACGCTTCAAGCTAGCTCTCGTGGTGCGGTTTTGATGTGGGATAGATAGCATGTCTCACGTTCTACTTATAGAGTTCAACAATGCACGCAGTGTGAGGCTTTGCAACAAAGTTGGTCAACTACTGGTGTGCACTTCCAGGCCAAGTTGATCTGTGCACTTTTAACTTCTAGTCAAAGTTGCTTAGGATTTGGGTGAACAGAGGCTGAGATAGTTCTCTTGGGCTGTACGGCTGCAGTTGAGGATCATAAACAATTGTTAATTAGGCCAGCTACTAAGACGATCGAAACGCCTTGTCAAGGCAAGACCATCGGATCGCAGAGAACACAAGTACATTAGCAATGGTCGTTGCGGCTGCCAACCAGACTCTTCCCTTTTCTTTCTTCTCCCTCATACGAGCTTGACGATCGGCAGGGCCTTGAGTGGTTATGCTAAAATACTAGCACGTAAATGTTCGGTCATCATATTTTTCCTACATGTGATCCGATTAGTCGAGGTAGTGAAAATTCAATCTACATCTCATCTAGATGAAAAACAATTATGTTTTCTCTAACTCCCATATTGTTGGATTTTACTTGGATATTCATGGGGATTTTTTTCTTTTATTTTTTGTTCGGTTGATTCATCAATTAGTGTTGGAGTTTTTTTTTTGTGTGGGAAAAATAGTGTAGGAGTTAGATGAGACTTCTCTAATTCTCATCTAGATGAAAATTAACAATTATGAAAATCCAAATATTTGAGTTCAATATTTGAACCAAAATACGTGTGGTCCGCACTGCCGCCTAGAGGTCCTAAAGTTGGCTGTTGCCTATTTGTCCCTATAACTATTTTCGAGCTTCAAACCCTGGTTATAGTTTGCTTGCTCAATCGCTTAACTAGTGATGTGTTCAGGGCGCCTGGCGTCTCTGGAAAATATTTTGTAGAGTTGGATACTTGTAATGTTGGTTTGGTTGTTTGTTGTATTATTATTTTCCTTTTTGAATATTTGTCGACATGTCAGTTTCATCCTATAGAACAATTTGAACGTATTTGCCAACTGAAGTGAACATGTTCGAATGAAAGTAAAACGAAAGTTGTCGGACAGCCCCCATCAACGTTGTCTATGTTGACACATGACACCCGGATCTCTGACACGCCCGTTCGCTCGGTAGTAGTCATGCATGCACTAGTTAGCTGCTCTATGACACCAATGTTTTAAATAGCGGGCTATGGCAAATAGCGGCGGCACTCCAAATCAGCTATAGCGAGGCTATAGCCGGCTATTTTGCAAGTTTAGCGGGCTATGCCATATAGTGACACCTGTTCAAACGGCTATAACTGGGCTATAGCCGGCTAATTAAAACTTTGAGTGACACCCTATCGACACTCTCTGGATTACTAGTGTTTCAGACCGTTGACGCAAACTTAATGATTACAATTTTTGGGTCCTCATATCAGGTACTAAAGCTAGGACAACTTAAGGTTGAAGAGAAAAGTGTATTTATATAGTTTTATGTTTTGTCGATGGGAAATGGATAGGTGCAAATGAAGCTTAGGGTGAAAAGTTAGAAGCATGCATACTTTTGAAATGCTATTATTGAAGGAAATATGCCCTAGAGGCAATAATAAAGTTATTATTTATTTCCTTATTTCATGATAAATGTTTATTATTTTATGCTAGAATTGTATTAACCGGAAACATAATACATGTGTGAATACATAGACAAACATAGTGTCACTAGTATGCCTCTACTTGACTAGCTTGTTGATCAAAGATGGTTGTGTTTCCTAACCATAGACATGAGTTGTCATTTGATTAACGGGATCACATCATTAGGAGAATGATGTGATTGACTTGACCCATTCCGTTAGCTTAGCACTTGATCGTTTAGTATGTTGCTATTGCTTTCTTCATGACTTATCCATGTTCCTATAACTACGAGATTATGCAACTCCCGTTTACCGGAGGAACACTTTGTGTGCTACCAAATGTCACAACGTAACTGGGTGATTATAAAGGAGCTCTACAGGTGTCTCCAAAGGTACATGTTGAGTTGGCGTATTTCGAGATTAGGTTTTGTCACTCTGATTGTCGGAGAGGTATCTCTGGGCCCTCTCGGTAATGCACATCACTATAAGCCTTGCAAGCAATGTTTCTCCGTAGGGTCCGCACGCTTAAGGTTTCGATGACAGTTATATAATGAGTTTATGAGTTTTGATGTACCGAAGGTTGTCCGGAGTCCCGGATGTGATCACGGACATGACGAGGAGTCTCGAAATGGTCGAGACGTAAAGATCGATATATTAGACGACTATATTCGGACACCGGAGGTGTTCCGGGTAGTTTCGGAGAAAACCGGAGTGCCGGAGGGGTTACCGGAACCCCCCGGGGGAGTATTGGGCCTTAGTGGGCTTTAGGGAAGAGAGAGGGCAGCAGCCCAGGAGGTGGTGCGCCCCCTCCCATGAGGGGTCCCACTGACTAGGGAGGCGCACCCCCCATTTCCTTCTCCTCTTTCCCTCTCTTTCCTTCCCCTTCCTCTTCCTAGTTGGACTAGGAAAGGGAGTCTTACTCTACTAGGAGGAGGACTCCTCCTCCTTGGCGCGCCCAAAGGGCTGGCCGGCCTCCCCTTGCTCCTTTATATACGGGGCAGGGGGCACCTCTAGACACAACAATTGATCTCTTGATCTCTTAGCCGTGTCGGTGCCCCCTCCACCATAGTCCTCGATAATACTGTAGCGGTGCTTAGGCGAAGCCCTGCGACGGTAGAACATCAAGATTGTCACGACGCCGTCGTGCTGACGGAACTCTTCCCCGACATTCTGCTGGATCGGAGTCTGGGGATCGTCATCGAGCTGAACGTGTGCTAGAACTCGGAGGTGCCGTAGTTTCCGTGCTTGATCGGTCGGTGTCGGTGTCAAAACCGGCGGATCTCGGGTAGGGGGTCCCGAACTATGCGTCTAGGCGGATGGTAACAGGAGACGAGGGACACAATGCTTTTACCCAGGTTCAGGCCCTCTCGATGGAGGTAAAACCCTACATCCTGCTTGATTAATATTGATGATATGGGTAGTACAAGAGTAGATCTACCACGAGATCAAGGAGGCTAAACCCTAGAAGCTAGCCTATGGTATGATTGTTGAGATGTATGTTCGTCCTACGGACTAAGGCCCTCCGGTTTATATAGACACCGGAGAGGCTAGGGTTACACAGAGTCGGTTACAATGGTATGAGATCTACATATCCGTATTGCCAAGCTTGCCTTTCACGCCAAGGAAAGTACCTTCCGGACACGAGCTGGAGTCTTCAATCTTCTATCTTCGTAGTATGGGAGTCCGGCGGATATTGATAGTCCGGCTGTCCGGACACCCCCTAGTCCAGGACTCCCTCAGTAGCCCCTGAACCAGTCTTCAATGACGATAAGTCCGGCGTGCATAATGTTTCGGCATTGCAAGGCGGGTTCCTTCCTTGAATAATCCGGAGAAGATAATGAACACCAGGATAGTGTCCGGCTCTGCAAAATAAATTCCACACTCCAACGTAGAGAGAATAAAATATACACTTAGCTCAATCTGCTGACGATTATGCGGCGTGACATCACGCCACGCCCAAGCCCTCGCTCAATCGCTTACTATTCCACCTCAAAGACGCTTAGCAAAGCGGTTTCCTTGGCACGCCTTGTCGAAGCGAGATCGTGTTCCCCTTATTCCGGATTCTCATCAATACGCAGCGTAGGTAACCCAACCGCGCCATTGATGGTGGCGCTTGGGAGATAAGCGAGTTTTACCGGCCGGTGAGGGACGATAGTTTTGTCCGCCTATATATAAGGGATAAGGTTTTACCTTCTCACCCACGCCTTCTTCCTCCTTTGCTTATCCATCCCTACGAACTCAAGCTCCAACGCCTAAGCTCACAAGATCTCACTCGACCTTTCTCCTAACATGTCCGGAGCGGAGGTAAATGGATGGCCTCCACCGCTAAGGAGGAGGACATCACCAAGCTGCGCGACGCCGATACCTTTCCAAATGATATCGCGATCGGCTGCCCGACGCGGGCAGCTCATCCCTACCCTGTGGCCTCATGAGAGGGTCGCCTTCCTCCCCACTTCCTCCGCTGGATCGGGCTTTCCGCCCATCCATTCGTCCGGGGCTCATGTTTTACTACGGCTCGATTTCCATGATCCGCGCCAACTTCATCCTCAACATCTCGGCGTTTTATCGTCGTGTGCGAGGCCTTTCTCTGCATTCAGCCCCACTTCGGCCTGTGGCTCAAGACCTTCAACATCAAGCCGAAGGTTGTGAAGGGGACGCAAGCGGAATGCGGAGGCGCCATGTTGGGAAAGCTGCCCAACGTCCCTTGGCTAGAAGGGACCTTCGTGGATTCCGTCAAGGGGTGGCAATCGGGGTGGTTCTACATCACCGAGCCGCGCAAGCCTACATGGGCGGCGGCCCACGAATTTAGATCTGGGATCCCCACGCAGCTCACCTCCTGGAAAGAGAAGGGCTTGCAGTGGGGTGATCCGGTGGAGGTGACAGGACTTCGAGCCTGCATCAAGAAGATGGTGAGCAATAGGCTCCGGCTCGTCGACGTGGTCCAGGTCATGCTCCTCCGGCGGATTCTCCCATGCCAAGAACGGGCATTTAATCTGTGGGAGTTTAATCCGGAACAGCACCAGACATTGAGCGAGCTCTTCGATACAACACACGAAGGTGCCTGGAGAGTGTTGTTCAAGGGCGCCGAAGCCCCCGCATCCGCGACCGAAGATCGCGGATTCAGCTCACAGTCTCCGACTGACGAGGTAAGTGATTCGACCCCATTACGGGACACTTGTGATAATTAGATTGACTCGAGCGAGGTTTTTAATCTGCCTCTTCCTTTGACAGGAATGGATGGAGAAGGCCGAGCTGCTCAACAGCCCGGCTCCCATGCCAGAAGAACCAGTGGATGCCCGCTTAGCAGAGCTGCTGGTTCCGGCACCGCACGTGGTGCCGGAGAAGAAGGCCAAGAAGGTGGCCACGGGACTCAAAGAGTTCCGTGAATCAAAGGCCCGACGACGACGAGGACTCCTCCCCAAGACGAGGAGGAGGAGGCGACTTTCTCCCGGAGGAGGAGAGAGGAAGAGGAAGGCTTCCCGATCGGGCGGCCGAAGGGTCCAAGAGGGGAGAACTATCCTCGACAGTTTCGCCAACATCGGCGTTGGCGAGGATGAATGGCCTCAAGGGCCAGCGTCCGCAGATCGTAAGTATTCGGATCATTTATATGCCGTACATTGTATGTCATGTAGTGTCCTTCTAACGCCGCATTCTGCCTGTAGTCCGGCCGTTGACAATCTTCCTGACTCGATGTGCGGGTCTTTGGCACCGTCGGATGTAAATTCCATCCCGACTGCCTCTACCCCACGCGTCGATGAGGACGACGAGGCGGAATCCCACAGAGGGACCCGCCAGGAGGAGGCTTCGGAGGTGCCGTCAGGCAGCCTCCCGGACTTCGTGCCGGACTCTACCTCGGAACCCGTAGCGGTTCCAGAGTCCGGCAAGCGGCCCCTTCGAAAGAAGGGCAGGACCGTGATGCCGGCGGCCTCCGTCCAACCGGAGGCGCCGGATAACCTGCTGGAGGCGCTTAAAGGCGCTTCCATCGAGGAAGAACACCGCACTCTTATGAGTGTGGTGATTGAGAAGGTCCAGCTTGCCAAGGGCAGGCTGACCGAAGCCTGCAACAGCCTTCTAACAGGCTTTGAGGTAAGAAGTTTAAAATTATGTAATGTAATACCGCATAGACAGTAGCCCCTGATGCTTAGTTCGGTGTTCGGAAAGAAAAGCCGGACTAAGGATCTAACAAGATATACGCAGGGTTTCTAAAATTATGTCAATATGGGTTTGCAGGCTGCGCTGCTGACCTCTGCCGCATTAACGGCGGAGGTAGAGGCGCTGAAGAAGGGCCTTGAGCGGTCGGAGCAAGAGCTCGGCCATGCCAAGAGGCAGCTCGAGGAAAAAGAAGGTGAATAACACCACTTTAAATAAGTACCTTACAGAAAAGGGTTTTGGTTGCAAACAAAATTAATAAGGATAATATGTGTATTGCAGGGGCCACTAACGAGGTGGCAGCCCTGAAGGATGCCGTGTCCGTGGCCGAACGCAATGCGGCCACAGAACGGGCTGAGATAGAAAAGCAAGCGGCACTGGTGGCGGAAGTTCGGCAAGAGCTCCAAGCTCTCATGGAAAAGCATGAGAGTTTGGAGCGTGACTCCAAGACTCGAGAGTCCGAGCTTGCCTTGGCTCTCGAAAGTGCCAAGTCCGCCAAGGCCGGGGCCCAGAAGGCCCTACAGGAGGTAGAGGATATAAAGAAGATAGCTGCGGCTAAGGCGTTTTTCATGCAGAGCAAGCATGTTAATGTAAATTACCGGATACTTACCCGAATTCGGAGCTCTCCAGGGGCGTTTGCAGATCTGCCACGTAGCGCATCTGATGCCGCCGCATTCTATCGTGGCGAGGAGGGGAGCTCGACGGAGATGGTCTTCGGTCTCAAGACGTTGAGGCCGCCATCCGGTGCCCCAAGCGACCAAATGAAGCACCGGTCGAACTCCACAAGGTAGCCGAGGAGGCCATGAAGGGTCTCATAGTCCGCTGTGGCTCGGACAGGCCATGCCAGAAGCTACTTTGGCCTTGTGCGGCGGTTGTTGGATGCATGCCCCAGTGCTGACATCATCAAGCGCCGCCTGTATTGAAGGCGCTCGTCGGGCCCTTGCCCGCATAAAGGTGCAATGGGGCAAACTGGATGCGGAGAAGCTTCTCACGGATCCACCGCCGCCGGGCAAGGAGCATCGCACGCCGGAGCGATATTATAAAGTTGTCCTGAAGGGAGCCTGCGATATTGCAGATGAGTGCCCCCGAAATGTAATCTTTGAGTGAACTCGCTGTATTTTTATCCTGGGCGCTGAAAACTTCGTTCATAGGCGCCATGAGCAACGCTTGTATAATTTAAAATATTACCTTCAGGCGGCCGCTTGTTAAATCGAGAGATGGCAAGTCGTTGGCTTCAGCCCCAAGCCACGAAAGTGCCGGGTGTTCGTGATAGACTTGAGCACTCTTGTTCCCATTTTTGGGTCCGTCTAGGAGGCGCCAACACGACGAACAAGGCAACCGACTTATAATGCTTGAACACTCTCACTTAGCCATAGAATTCTATAATTTTGAATTTCGTGAAGCCCCGGTATTCGAAGACCGAATCGGGCGCTATCCACGCCTTCGCTTGACATCATCCGAACTTCGCTCAAGCAAAGCATGAGTCTTTAGGGACCCGAAGAACCTCTCGAACAGCGACCGCCTCTCGCCTTATCATGCCGCCGGTTTTAGCTTTCCATCGAGGCGTTAACCCGGCTCAACCGGGCGCAATCGCGATGGTTCTCCCAATGCTACCTTAGCCGACGGAACGGGCGTAAGGTACCAAAACATGGGAGCCGGGCAAACCCAACTATTGACCCAAAACATGATTCGAGCTGATTCATATAATGCTATAAGTTCGGGTGCCGCACTTGTGAAAGTGTTCGGACTTAATCACACCATAACTGGGGAACGAAGCCCCGACGATTCGGCCGCACTAAAGTATACGGTGCAAGATGTCATATAATGAACATATATAAAAGATAACGCAATTGCAATGAAAAGGTAATGTACTTGCAAAAAGGAAGTGTTGCGCTATTTATGAAAGAAGGTCTGCTAATAAAGCGGACTGATACAAATAGTGCGGTAAGCAAGGGATTTGGACTAAATTAACATGTCCCCCTCCAGGGATGAGCTGCAGACTTGGTGTATGTAATTGAATTTAATGCTCGTAATTGAGACCACCTGAGTGTTCGTTGCAGCCTTTTTTAATCCCTGACTGTTGCATCGAGAGTTCGGCGAGTTCGCCATCGGACAGGGCTTCTGGTTAATGGAGTCATGTATACGCAAAAGAAGAAAAGATAAAAATAAAAACAAGGGGGGCGTTAGTGTGAGCCCCTGGTGTGGTCGAGCCGCACTCTTGGTTTCTTGTGCCCCTTTCCCTGCGCCCATGGTATCTCCAAAGCGTAATGATGTACGCGGAGTGTTATTCTTGCGATCATGCGCGGGCGAGGGTTAGGCCGCATTACTACGCTGCGATGCTCTAATCGCGCCAGTGGTCTTGGTTGGCATTGCTCGGCGCGTTTTTTGCTGTGTCCGCTTTTTAGTTGCCGGACTTGAGAATTGCTGAGAAGGCTGCTCAGATTTCCGCCAGCGAGTCATTGTATGTTCCTCCGCTCGAGGGAGCGCCCGTATTCCCATTGACCGTAATGACTCGCGAGGGCCTCGCATCTTGAGCTTTAGGTATGCATAATGCGGCACCGCTGAATTTTGCAAACCCGGTTCGTCCGAAAGCAGGCATGATAGCCGCTGAACGGGACTATATCGAAGATTAACTCTTCGCTCGAAATTATCCGGGATCCGAAGACCACTTTCAGCAGGTGGTGAGCTCGTCTGCTTGGCTTCCACTCCCGGATGACACCTTTAAAGGTTGTCTTTGTAGGTTTAATCCTTGATGGGTCTATGCCCATTTTATGCCCGTATCCCGATAAAGCAGGTTCAGTTTGCTGCTACCGCCGCCCATCGGGACTCTCGTCAGTGGAACCCATCGACGATTGGGTCTAAAACCACGCGCGAATCCGCCATGGCGTATGCTGGTCGGATGGTCTCTTCTATCGAAAGTGATCGGGCAAGAGGACCATGGGTTGAACTTTGGGGCGACCGCTCCATCGCATAGACGCCCGTAGTGCACGCTTCCTCTCCCTCTTGGTATATGGGTCGCGTATATCATATTCACCGCTCGCACTCATGGGGAAACCCTTCGTCCTCTATTGTTCGGGCGGTGGGTCTCTTCCTCGTCGCCGCTATTTAGCCCCTTGTCATTGTGTTCGCAATTAACTTGCCACCGCTTGAACACCCAACAGTCTCTATTGGTGTGATTAGCTGGCTTTTCGGGTGCCATGTATCCGCATGAGCGGTCGAGTATTCGGTCCAAATTGACGGACCCGAGTGGTTCTTTTAAATGGCTTCTTCCGCTGACCGGTTTGGAGCCTCGAATCCGACATTGACCGCCAGATCCTCATTGTCGCCGCCGTTACGCGGCGCTTTGTTTTTGATTCGACGTGACCTGCCGTTGTTGTCCTTAGTATCCGGACTGCCGGAATTTTTGCGGAGATTGTTGCTGCGGGCTAGCCAGCTGTCCTCTCCCGCACAAAAGCGGGTCATTAACGATGTGAGGGCTGCCATGGATTTCGGCTTTTCTTGCCCCAGGTGCCGGGCTGGCCATTCGTCCCGGATGTTATGTTTGAAGGCTGCAAGGGCCTCCGCATCCGGACAGTCGATGATTTGATTTTTCTTCGTCAAGAACCGTGTCCAGAATTGTCTGGCCGATTCGTCTGGCTGCTGAATAATGTGGCTTAGGTCATCGGCGTCTGGTGGTCGCACATATGTGCCTTGGAAGTTATCAAGGAACGCGGCCTCCAGGTCTTCCCAACACCCAATTGACTCTGCGAGCAGGCTGTTAAGCCAATGCCGAGCTGGTCCTTTAAGCTTGAGTGGGAGATATTTGATGGCATGGAGATCGTCGCCGCGGGCCATATGGATGTGGAGAAGATAATCTTCGATCCACACCGCGGGGTCTGTTGTGCCATCGTAAGATTTGATGTTTACGGGTTTAAACCCTTCGGGGATCTGATGATCCATTACTTCATCAGTGAAGCATAACGGGAGTGCGGCGCCTCTGTATTGAGCAATATCGCGACGCAGCTCGAGGGAGCGCTATCTCGCTATGTTCGCCCGCCGCATTATGTCCGCGCGACGGTATTCGTCGTGGGTCGAGGGCCCACGTGATCCATAAATGGATCTAGATTGTCTTGCTTTGTCCTCCAATATGTCTCGCAAGTCCGGTAGCGTTCCTTTTGGCTTCATACTCTTGGAGCGATGCTTGGGTGCGGTCTTGGCCGGAGGCCCAATGCCTCTCTATCGCGACCACGGGTGGTCGGTCACCCATGTCATGCGCCGGTGATGAGGGTATGTATGCTTCCTCCTCTAATCGGGGAGCAGCATGCGTCTTAGGTAACTTTTGAGGGGCGCTCGAGTTTATACTCTTGACGCGAGGACCTCTGGTCCATCGATCGGCCAAGCAGGTCTGATCAGCTTGAAGTCGTCTGCTTTTCTTTAGGCTGTTTGCCATGGCGATAAGCCCGCGCTTGAAGCGCTCTTGTTCGATGGGATCTCGAGTGCAGCCGAATTCGCCATCGCTGAGGCTTGCTTCGTCTTCGAGGGGGGCATGTAGTTATCATCCTCAACCCCTTCGCTTGTCGCCCTCTCGTGGGGGCTTGCTTCCGCATCCTCCCGCTACCGAGTCGTGCGGGAGGGATTGTCTTCGCGCTCTCGAGTGTTGTTGTCTCCGTGCCGGAATCTCCATTCTTGCCGTGGGCGGGATTTAGAGCGGCGCCACGACGCCGGGCGTTTGGGCTGCTTCTTTAAAGAGTCTGCCTCCGCTTCTTCTTCGCCATCCCTTCTTTCGGGTATCCACCATGTATACGCTATATGAGGAGGTGGCCTTCGATTACTCAGTAGGTGCTGGTTCTCGTTAAATCTCCGGCATCGCCGCCCATGGCGCCGATGTCATCGGAGTCGTAGTCTAGCATGTCGGTTAAATCCTCGGCAGGGCTACAAAGTGGGTGGTGGGTGGGCTCTCAATTTCTTCGTCGTCCGAACTCCAACCATCCCGCCGCATCCGCCAGACTCTTCCGATAGCGAGAGATGCTTCATGAATTCAAAATATCGCCAAAAGGCGAGTGTTGAAAGATGTCCGCGGCGGTGAATTCCATAACCGGCGCCCAATCCGGATTAATTGGTAGGGGCGCGGGAGGCTCGGAGTCCGGCGCCTCGGAATCATGAGTTTCGCAGGGGACAAGATCAGTGTTCGGCTCCATCGCCGTGGATGTTGAAGCCCCCAGGGCGGCGTCTATCCACCGGCCCTCGATATGGGCGATCGGCTTCGGGCTAGTGGCCAAAGCGGATCCGAGTGCGGCCACCAAAGCACCGTCCGGTGGCAGAGCTAGATCATGCCCATCGCCACAAAGGCGGCGCGCTTGGTCAGGCTCGAGTTCGTCAAGATCAAGTCTCCGCGTCATCGGCCGTGAAGTTTAAACTTCGAATCGACTGGCGGCGGGGCGAAGCTTCGATCTGCTCGGATGGCCAAGAGAATTGCCCGCAGCAAAGCCGCCGAATCGAAGATCTGCCCGGGAGAAAAGTCTCACCGGACAGCGTTGATGGTTGAAGATGCCATCGAGCCTATCGCTGACGACTACGTAGGAACTCTCAATGAAAGCACCAATATCGTGTCAAAACCGCGGATCTCGAGTAGGGGGTCCCGATCTGCATGCGCCTAGGCGGATGGTAAGAGGAGACGAGGGACACAATGCTTTTACCTGTGTTCGTGCCCTCTCGATGGAGGTAAAACCCACGCCCCGCTTGATTAATATTGATGATATGGGTAGTACAAGAGTAGATCTACCACGAGATCAAGGAGGCTAAACCCTAGAAGCTAGCCTATGGTATGATTGTTGAGATGTATGTTCGTCCTACGGACTAAGGCCCTCCGGTTTATATAGACACCGGAGAGGCTAGGGTTACACAGAGTCGGTTACAACGGTAGGAGATCTACATATCCGTATTGCCAAGCTTGCCTTCCACGCCAAGGAAAGTACCTTCCGGACATGAGCCGGAGTCTTCAATCTTCTATCTTCGTAGTATGGGAGTCCAGCGGATATTGATAGTCCGGCTGTCCGGACACCCCCTAGTCCAGGACTCCCTCAGTCGGGCCGTGAAGACGTACGACTACATCAACCGCGTTGTTCTAACGCTTCCGCTTTCGGTCTACGAGGGTATGTGGACAACACTCTCCCCTCTCGTTGCTATGCATCACCATGATCTTGCATGTGCGTAGGAAATTTTTGAAATTACTACGTTCCCCTATAGTGGTATCAGAGTCTGGTTTTATGCGTAGATGTCATATGCACGAGTAGAACACAAGTGAGTTGTGGGCGATACAAGTCATACTGCTTGCCATCATGTCATACTTTGGTTCAGCGGCATTGTGAGATGAAGCGTCCCGGACCGACATTACGCGTACACTTACGCGAGACTGGTTTCACCGTTACGAGCACTCGTTGCTTAAAGGTGACCGGCGGGTGTCTGTCTCTCTCACTTTAGTTGAACCGAGTGTGGCTACGCCCGGTCCTTGCGAAGGTTAAAACATCACTAACTTGACGAACTATCGTTGTAGTTTTGATGTGTAGGTAAGAACGGTTCTTGCTCAGCCCGTAGCAGCCACGTAAAATTTGCAACAACAAAGTAGAGGTCGTCTAACTTGTTTTTGCAGGGCATGTTGTGATGTGATATGGTCAAGATGTGATGCTATATTTTATTGTATGAGATGATCATGTTTTGTAACCGAAGTTATCGGCAATCGGCGAGAGCCATATGGTTGTCGCTTATTGTATGAAATGCAAACGCCTACGTAATTTCTTTACTTTATCACTAAGCGGTAGCGATAGTCGAGAAGCAATAGATGGCGAACGACAACGATGCTACGATGGAGATCAAGGTGTCGCGCGGTGACGATGGTGATCATGACGGTGCTTCGAGATGGAGATCACAGGCACAAGATGATGATGGCCATATCATATCACTTATATTGATTGCATGTGATGTTTATCCTTTATGCATCTTATCTTGCTTTGATTGATGGTAGCATTTTAAGATGATCTCTTTCTAAATTATCAAGAAGTGTTCTCCCTGAGTATGCACCGATGCGAAAGTTCTTCGTGCTGAGACACCACGTGATGATCGGGTGTGATAGGCTCTACGTTCAAATACAACGGGTGCAAAACAGTTGCACACGCGGAATACTCGGGTTAAACTTGACGAGCCTAGCATATACAGATATGGCCTCGGAACACAGAGACCGAAAGGTCGAACGCGAATCATATAGTAGATATGATCAACATAGTGATGTTCACCATTGAAAACTACTCCATCTCACGTGATGATCGGACATGGTTTAGTTGATTTGTATCACGTGATCACTTAGATGACTAGAAAGATGTCTGTCTAAGTGGTAGTTCTTAAGTAATTTGATTAATTGAACTTAAATTTATCATGAACTTAGTCCTGGTAGTATTTTGCAAATTATGTTGTAGATCAATAGCTCGCATTGTTGCTTTCATATGTTTATTTTGATATGTTCCTAGAGAAAATTGTGTTGAAAGATGTTAGTAGCAATGATGCGGATTGGATCCGTAACCTGAGGATTATCCTTTGCTGCACAGAAGAATTACGTCCTGGAAGCACCGCTGGGTGCCAGGCCTGCTGCAGATGCAACTGACGACGTTAAGAACATCTGGCAGCGCAAAGCTGATGACTACTCAATAGTTCAGTGTGCCATGCTTAACGGCTTAGAATCGGGACTACAAAGACGTTTTGAATGTCATGGACCATATGAGATGCTCCAGGAATTGAAGTTAATATTTCAAGCAAATACCCGAGTTGAGAGATATGAAGTCTCCAACAAGTTCTATAGCTAAAAGATGGAGGAGAATTGCTCAACTAGTGAGCATGTGCTCAGATTGTCTAGGTACTACAATCGCTTGAATCAAGTGGGAGTTAATCTCTCAGATAAGATAGTGATTGACAGAGTTCTCTAGTCACCATCACCAAGTTATTAGAACTTCGTGATGAACAATAGTATGCAAGGGATGACGAAAATGATTCCCGAGCTCTTCGTGATGTTGAAATCGACGAAGGTAGAAATCAAGAAAGAGCATCAAGTGTTGATGATTGACAAGACCACTAGTTTCAAGAGAAGGGCAAAGGGAAAGAAAGGGCACTTCAAGTATAATGACAAGCAAGTTGTCGCTCCTGCAAAGAAGCCCAAAGCTGGACCAAAGCCTGAAACTGAGTGCTTACACTACAAAGGAAATGGTCACTCGAAGCGGGAAATGCCCTGAATATTTGGTGGATAAGAAGGATGGCAAATTGAACAAAGGGTATATTTGATATACAGGTTATTGATGTGTGCCTTACTAGTGTTTATAGTAGCCCCTGAGTATTTGATACTTGTTCGGTTGCTGAGATTAGTAACTCGAAACAGGAGTTACAGAATAAACAGATACTAGTTGAGGGGAAGTGACGATGAGTGTTGGAAGTAGTTCCAAGATTGATATGATCATCATCACATACTCCCTATATTTTCGAGATTAGTGTTATACCTAAATAGATGTTATTTGGTGTTTGCTTTGAGCATAAATATGATAAGATCATGTTTATTGCGATACGATTATTCATCTAAGATAGAGAATAAATTGTTATTCTGTTTACATGAATAAAACCTTCTATGGTCATACACCCAATGGTGATGGTTTATTGATTCTTGCTCATAGTGATACACATATTCATAATTTTGATGCCAAAAGATGCAAAGTTAATAATGATAGTGCAACTTATTTGTGGCACTGTCGTTTCGGTCATATCGGTGTAAAGCGCATGAAGAAACTCCATAAAGATGGATTTTTGGAATCACTTGGTTATGAATCATTTGATGCTTGCGAACCGTGTCTTTTTGACAAGATGACTAAAACTTTGTTCTCCAGAACAATGGAACGAGCTACTGACTTGTTGGAAATAATACATACCGATGTATACGGTCCAATGAGTGTCGATGCTCGTGGCAGGTATCTTTATTTTCTGACCTTCACAGATGATTCGAGCAGATATGAGTATATCTACTTGATGAAACATAAGTCTGAAATATTTGAAAAGTTCAAAGAATTTCAGAGTGAAGTGGAAAATCATCATAACAAGAAAATAAAGTTTCTGCGATCTGATCACGGAGACAAGTATTTGAGTTACGAGTTTGGTCTTCAATTAAAACAATGTGGAATAGTTTCACAGACTCATGCCACCTGGAACACCACAGCGTAATGGTGTGTCCGAACACCGTAACCACACTTTATTAGATATAGTGCGATCTATGATGTCTCTTACCGATTTACCATTATCATTTTGGGGTTATGCATTAAAGACAGTTGCATTCAGTTTAAATGGGGCACCATCTAAATCTGTTGAGATGACACCATATGAACTATGGTTTAGCAGTAAACCTAAGTTGTCGTTTATTTTGGAGTTGCGATGCTTATGTGAAAAAGGTTTCAACCTGATAAGCTTGAACCCAAATCGGACAAGTGCGTCTTCATAGAATACCCAAAGGAAACTATTGGGTACACCTTCTATCACAGATCCAAAGGCAAAATATTCGTTGCTAAGAATGGATCCTTTCTAGAGAAGGAGTTTCCCTCGAAAGAAGTGAGTGGGAGGAAAGTAGAGCTTGATAAGGTAATCTGTACCTTCTCCCGAATTGGAAAGTAGTTAATCACAGAAATTAGTTCCAGTGATTCCTACATCAATTAGTGAGGAAGCTAATGATGATGATCATGAAACTTTAGATTAAGTTACTACAAAACCTCGTAGGTCTTCCAAAGTACAGCCTGCACCAGAGTGGTACGGTAGTCCTGTTCTGGAAGTCATGTTACTAGACCATGATAAACCTACGAACTATGAGGAAGCGATGATGAGCCCAGATTCCGCAAAATGGCTTGAGGCCATCAAATCTGAGATGGGATCCATGTATGAGAACAAAGTGTGGACTTTGGTGGAGTTGCCCGATTATCGGCAAGCCAGAGTGTATAAATGGATCTTCAAGAGGAAGACAGACGCTGATAGTAGTGTTACTATCTACAAAGCTCAACTTGTCGCAAAAAGGGTTTTGACAAGTTCAAGGTGTTGACTACAATGAGATTTTCTCAACTGTATCGATGCTTAAGTCTGTTCGAATCATGTTAGCAATTGCCACATTTTATGGAATCTGGCAAATGGATGTAAAAACTGCATTCCTTAATGGTTTTCTTAAAGAAGAGTTGTATATGATGCAACCAGAAGGTTTTGTCAATCCTGAAGATGCTAACAAAATGTGCAAGCTCCAGCGATCCATCTATGGACTGGTGCAAGCATCTCAGAGTTGGAATATACGCTTTGATAAGATGATCAAAGCATATAGTTTTATACAGATTTGTGGTGAAGCCTGTATTTACAATAAAGTGAGTGGGAGCACTACCGCCTTTCTGATAAATATATGTGAGTAACATATTGTTGATCAGAAATGATGTAGAATTTTTATGAAAAGCATAAAGGAGTATTTGAAAGGAGTTCTTTAAAAGAAAGATCTCAGTAAAGCTACTTACATATTGAGCATCAAGATCTATTGAGATAGATCAAGACGCTTGATAAGTTTTTCAATAAGTACATACCTTGTCAAGATTTTGAAATAGTTCAAAATGGAACAGTCAAAGAAAGATTTCTTGCCTGTGTTGCAAAGGTATGAAATTGAGTAAGACTCAAATCCCGACCACGACAGAAAATAGAAAAGAGAATGAAAGTCATTCCCTATGCCTCAGTCATAGGTTCTATAAAGTAAGCTCTTCTATGTACCAGACCTATTGTATACCTTGCTCTGAATTTGGCAAGGGAGTACAATAGTGATCTAGGAGTAGATCATTGGACAGCGGTCAAGAATATCCTTAGTGAGGACTAAGGAAATATTTCTTGATTATGGAGGTGATAAAAGAGCCCGTCGTAAAGAGTTACATCGGTGCAAGCTTTCACACCGATCCAGATGACTCTAAGTCTCAATCTAGATACATATTGAAAGTGGAAGCAACTAGAGAGTAGCTCCGTGCAGAGCATTGTAGACATAGAATATTTGCAAAATACATACGGCTCTGAATGTGACAGACCCGTTGACTAAGCTTCTCTCGCGAGCAAACCATGATCACACCTTAGTACTCTTTGGGTGTTAATCACATAGCGATGTGAACTAGATTATTGACTCTAGTAAACCCTTTGGGTGTTGGTCACATGACGATGTGAACTATGGGTGTTAATGATATACAGATATGAATATTGGTGTTAAATCACATGGCGATGTGAACTAGATTATTGACTCTAGCGCAAGTGGGAGACTGAAGGAAATATGCCCTAGAGGCAATAATAAAGTTATTATTTATTTCCTTATTTCATGATAAATGTTTATTATTCATGATAGAATTGTATTAACCGGAAACACAATACATGTCTGAATACATAGACAAACATAGTGTCACTAGTATGCCTCTACTTGACTAGCTTGTTGATCAAAGATGGTTGTGTTTCCTAACCCTAGACATGAGTTGTCATTTGATTAACGGGATCACATCATTAGGAGAATGATGTGATTGACTTGACCCATGTTGAGTTGGCGTATTTCGAGATTAGGTTTTGTCACTCCGATTGTCGGAGAGGTATCTCTGGGCCCTCTCGGTAATGCACATGACTATAAGCCTTACAAGCAATGTAACTAATGAGTTAGTTACGGAATGATGCATTACATAACGAGTAAAGAGACTTGCCGGTAACGAGATTGAACTAGGTATTGAGATACCGAGATCGAATCTCGGGCAAGTAACATACCGATGACAAAGGGAACAACGTATGTTGTTGTGCGGTTTGACCGATAAAGATCTTCGTAGAATATGTAGGAGCCAATATGAGCATCCAGGTTCCGCTATTGGTTATTGACTGGAAACGTGTCTCGGTCATGTCTACATTGTTCTCGAACCCGTAGGGTCCGCACGCTTAAGGTTTCGATGACAGTTATATAATGAGTTTATGAGTTTTGATGTATCTAAGGTTGTTCGGAGTACTGGATGTGATCACGGACATGACGAGGAGTCTCGAAATGGTCGAGACGTAAAGATCGATATATTGGACGACTATATTCGGACACCGGACGTGTTCCGGGTAGTTTCGGAGAAAACCGGAGTGCCGGAGGGGTTACCGGAACCCCCCGGTGGAGTATTGGGCCTTAGTGGGCTTTAGGGAAGAGAGAGGGCAGCAGCCCAGGAGGTGGTGCGCCCCCTCCCATGAGGGGTCCGAATTGGACTAGGGGGGGGGGCGCACCCCCTTTCCTTCTCCTCTTTCCCTCTCTTTCCTTCCCCCTTCCCTCTTCCTAGTTGGACTAGGAAAGGGGAGTCCTACTCCTACTAGGAGGACTTCCCCCCTCCTTGGCGCGCCCCAAAGGGCTGGCCCGCCTCCCCCATGCTCCTTTATATATGGGGGCAGGGGGGCACCACTAGACACAACAATTGATCTGTTAGCCGTGTGCGGTGCCCCCCTCCACCATAGTCCTCGATAATATTGTAGCGGTGCTTAGGCGAAGCCCTGCGACGGTAGAACATTAAGATCGTCACCACGCCGTCGTGCTGAACGAACTCTTCCCCGACATTCTGTTGGATCGGAGTTCGGGGATCGTCATCGAGCTGAACGTGTGCTAGAACTCGGAGGTGCCGTAGTTTCCGTGCTTGATCGGTCCGGCCGTGAAGACGTACGACCACATCAACCGCATTGTTCTAACGCTTCCTCTATGTTCAAAATGCATACAGGACAGCTTCCTCTATCTTCAAAACGCAGTACGTTCGCTACATCGCCGCAAAACACCAGCCCTACTCATCAAACTAGACATAGCCAAGGCCTTCGACGACGTCTCGTGGGAATATCTGCTCCAATTACTAGATAAGTTAGGATTTAGAGCTAGATGGAGGGACTGGATTTCGATGCTGCTAGCTAGCTCTTCCTCGGCCTTCATCCTCAACGGATGCCCTGGAAGCGACATTGACCATCGTAGAGGCCTGAGACAGGGGGACCCGCTCTCGCCCCTGCTGTTCATCATCGCCGTAGACCAATTGCACCGCCTCCTAGAAAAAGCGGAAGAGCGGGGCCTGCTCAACCCCCTGCCGGGTAGGATAGGTGCCCTTAGAACCTGCCTCTACACCGACGACGCCATGATCTTCGCCAACCCATCCCGCCAGGAGATCGACAACCTGCTTTTCTCTGCCGGATAACTTCGAAAGGCCACGGACTCGTGATCAACATAGAAAAATCATCGGTTGCGCCGATTAGATGCGTGACATCAATCTCCAAGATGTGCTCTGTGGTTTTAGTGGTCCGGTGGTAGGGTTCCGCTTCTACTTAGGGCTTCCCATCACCATCTCCCGCGTCCGCTTAGTCCACACTGCAATTCATCCTTGATCGCATAAGAGCTAGACTGGCGGCATGGAAAGGACGCCTCATGTCAATAGCAGGACGTAGGGTGCTTGTCCGCTCTGTTCTAACGGCGCTGCCAATCTTCGCTCTGACGGTTCTGCGAGCTCCAAAACGGCTGCTCAAAGACATTGACAAATGCAGGCGTCGCTTCCTCTGGGCTCAAGACGAAGAGCTCTCTGGCGGCAAATGCAAGGTTAATCGCCCATGCATTCTCCGATGGACTACGGAGGCCTCGGCGCCCTTGATTTGCGATGAGTTCTCTCGCGGCCAAAGCTAAGGTGGCTTTGGTTCAACCGAAAAACTCGATCGGCCATGGGCGGCTCGAGCTGCCTGTGATGATGCGTACATGGAGCTCTTCGCTGCCGCAACAAGAGTCGACATCGGGAATGGGGAAGTTGCATCATTCTGGAACTGTGCATGGTTGGGATCATCGACACTACGAGCATCCTTCCCGGCCTTGTTTGCCCACGCCAGGAGAAAGAATGTAATGCGAAAAGAGGCACTCGCCGCCAGCACCGGATCCGTGACTGCCCATGGAAATACGGATGCTATTCTACAGACTTTGTTCGTGCGCCGTGCACATCCCCTTGCAAATGTGCAGCTACAGCTCCGATCCTCGACGAAATCACTTGGAAATTCACAGCGTCAGGAGCTTACACTGCTGCCTCAGCTTACAACACGCAGCTCATGGGCAGAATCAAATCACCCGCGCACAAGCTAATTTGGAGCACCTGGGCCCCTGGAAAAAATCAAGATCTTCTGCTGGTTGCTGTTCAAGGAACGAATCTAGTGCAATGACAGATTACAAAGAAGAGGATGGCCGAACGGATATTTCTGTCAGTTATGCCTCAAAAATCTTGAAACAACCACACACCTCTTCTGGGAATGCAATTTTGCGGTTGCGGTTTGGCAGAAGCTGGCGGAGTGGAACGGATGCGGTGCCGTCGACCCGGCAAGATGGCATCAGCTGCCAAGCTCAACACTGATAGCCACCAAGATGACAAGCGAAACTTGCCCCGCTTTCAGAAAAGGCGTCAACTCCCTTATTCTTCTGGCGCTCTGGGAAATTTGGAAAGAACGAAACAGCTGCACTTTCAGAGGAAAGGTGGCATCTGCCTCTGAGGTGCTGGCATCCATTAGGAGAGCCATTGAGCTATGGCGCGCCGCGGGCGCAACATGCCTAGAGACCCCTTTCGGGGACACATTGGGAGATATCTAGCTCGATTAACCCTAGTTTTTTCTTTCCTCTCTGCTTTCTTTTGCCTTATTCCTTTTGACCCTCGGGTCAGCCCCCCCGCCTTGTATGCTTTAACCACTGCTCTCTGCTAAATCAATGAAACGCCAGGAATTCCTGGATCTTTCAACAAAAAAGATTGGCGAAGAGCATATAGCTTGGAGATGCCATTAACCTCTTGCACGCCGAAAGCCAAGGCGAAAGCGATATCCTGATCAGGAGAGTGCATCGACGACGATGCAAGGCACGCCGTTGCCACCACAAACTGGGCTTGAAGAAGACACATCCGTCCAGATCCATCGTCAAAGAAGGCCCTTGCCTCCTCGCCTGGCTCGAAGGCGCAGCACCGTTGAATGATGGACATGCTCACCCTAGAGCCTGGAAGGATGGCATCGAAGAAGCCACTTGAGTGGAACCAGGCATTCCCGACATGCCGGCGACGACTCACCTAGAGCAGAGCAACACCATATGCCATAGTTCTGACATGAAAGAGGGCGAGCAGTCAGAATGCACTATTGGGCAGCAGCAAGGCCAAGATCAGATTGGGAGCAACGGCTCGGTCGACGAGCTGAAGTGCAGCCACCGCTGGAGGGGAACCCTATCCCCTCCCGTCCTGGAGATCCATGGGCACCGGAGGAATACACTGCAGCCCGGCGCAGAGCACCACAACAACTTGACCCAAAGACCTGTGGAGACACCGCCACCACCTGGATGCACGCTGCCGCCGCCGACACACTCCACCTACACCACAGCGAAGCCCACAACCCATCCTTGTTCCCAAAACAGCGCCCAACAAAGTTGAGGATTCTCCCGGGAGACAAAGGGGAAGGGGATGGGGGCAAGACCTGAACGGCGCCTCCGGGAAGGTGCGCGGCGCCCGCAGGCGTCGCCGCCGTCGCCGCCGGCATGGCGGCTGGGGTTTCCCCCGGTCTTGCATCCTTGACACCCGCTCCCGCCCGAAGCAGAACCGGGGCCCCACGAAGAGGCAGGTCGGATCTGGGTGGGGGAGAGGCTCGCTGGAGAAGAAGGGCAGTGGGGACGGCCAGATCTGACGCAGCCGGAGCTGACACCGCCGTGCGCGCTGGCCCGCATTCTTGGAGATCTCGCCGTCCACACGGCCAAGAGAAGCCAACCCAGCGCCACGCCGCCTAAGAGCAAGCAACCAGCGCCAAGGCCACGGAGTCAAGCCGGGCGACGCCACACCAGCGGGGGCCGCCTCAGATCAGAGGCCTCAAGGGTGAGGCGAGGCGGCGAGGGCCCCGCCACCACCTTCATCGGCGGCGCGCCATGAGCACGGCCACAGCGGCCTCGGGCGGCGGCGAGGGAAGGGCGAGCAGGGGAGGGAGGCGGCGGGGTTAGGGTTTCGCCCCTCGGGTCGCCCGAGCGGGGCAACACGAGGGAGGGGAGGGGAGGGGAGCTGTTCATAAATACTACAACATCACATTCCCATCAAACGATGATGGTACCGAATGAAACAAGGAACTATTCAGTTTGAGTGTGAAGAGAACTGAATAAGGTGCTAGCCGTTTTGTTAGAAGAAAAACATACGAGCTAATCTGAACGTGTTCAACAAAGCTATACATAACATAGTGTTTTCTATGTTTACCAGGTTTACTAAACCACCACTAACAATCAGTGAAGAGATTACAAAAATTCCAAAAAAAAAATGGAGATGGAAAGGAAATAAGTTTTGTGCAGTTATGAAACAGAACCATACAGCTGGACTAGTCAAATGATTGCTGGATAACAATGTTGTTTGGACTGTACAGAATAGTCAATGAATATACTTCCTCGGTCCTCGCAAGAGGCAAAACTGAGAGATAAAATAGAAAATCAGCACCAAAATGTGCAAACGTGAATCAATATATGAATTGAAAAGCTATTTATTTCTCTAGTGCTATTTTTTTTCAAAGGAGAATTATCCCGGCCTCTACATCAAATGATGCATGCAACCATCTTTATTAAATTATTCAACAGAGTCGAGCCTGACAAAATAAATACGAAGATCAACCCAAAGCCACCTTAAAGGCGAACAAAGTCGCTGCACCTACAAGCACAGAGATGTGTCCTGGCTGCATCAACGGACAGCTTAATCCAGTGGCCTCAATAAGCCGCCCGCCTGGCAAGGCGAGAGCACCAACCGGTCTAGGCGTCCCACAACATGCACCGCATGCGCACGCTCTAGGAACCGCCGCCATCATCTTCCGCCGTTCCATCTTCAGGAGGGATCATTACATAGACCTTGTCAGGCCCATCTACCGCCGACGTCACCATGGTGTTAGACAAAGACACTAGCCTGCACGCGTCCATCAAACCGCGTCTAACGCCTATACTCGACTGCTCCACGTGGCCGAGACCCGGCGTCTTCAATGCGGTAGATGCAACACCGCTCGAGATGTTGGCCCCTCCAGTGAACCTCTACTCCAAAACAATGCCCTCGGGAGAGAAAACGGCACCACAGTCTCCGTCATCATCTGATTCAGGAAGCCAAGATCTAGGGTTTCCCCTGTAACAGATGCCCCCTTCTAGGGGGCACGCCATTTGTACCTGCGAACAAACCCAAACAGTGCCTAGAACTCCGTCTCCGCCTATCGCAGTTAGGGTTTCACCTGAGAAGCAATGAGGTGGGAAGAGGTATGGCGGACACGAACGAAGTCTCCAAGAAGAAAATCGGCACCCACGGGCGTCGTCGTCATCGTGGCCGGCCGGAACTGACCTGAGAAATTATCCCGATATGGATCCCCACCTCCCGCTCCACCCACAAATCAGTGACTTGCTAGCTAGCCAGCACGGCCAAGTCCCGCGAGATTGGAGTGCACCTAGACGGCCAAGCCCGAACAATCTTCTGGTGAAAATTATTGATAGAATGAATCGTGCATGTCGAGCAGAGTCTAAACGTTTCAAATGGTTTTTGTTAAAAGGGAAATTCATTGATGTAAACACCCATCTATTTTGTACATGTGCGTTCCATCTAAATAGATGCAATAAGTAAGCGCTTTCACGTCACACAAATGACTCGCCGAAAATCTAGACTAAACAACCACACGATAGACACAACACGAGCAACTGGTACACGTAGGACCACAAGCAAAGAGAAGACAACTAAAGACCGTCTTCATGGCTTAACCTCCGGCTCTGGGAGGTGGAACTCCGGGATGATGGGCATCTCTGGCTTCGGTGGCAGCTCCACCTTAGGCAGCTCCAGTTTGGCTGGAAGGTGCATCTCCAGGAACGTTGGCAGCACGGGCTTGGGTGGCAGGTGCACCTCAGGAAAAGACGGCGGCTCTACCTTGGGCAGCTCAGGCTTAGGTGGCAGCTCGACCTTGGGCAGCGCTGGCAGCTCCAGCAGGCTCCTCCAGATTCTTGCTTCGTTGCTCATGACGACGCCCGAGAGGAGCAACCCGACGAGGAATAAAGCCTTGGTTATTGAAGCCATTTTGATGGATGCCTATGATTGTACTAGCTCGTTTGATGTGGTTTTGATGTGGAAGAGATAACAACTGCTACGTTCTGTAGTATTTATAGAGTTCGAAAACGCTTGCATGTCTTGCGAGAGTCCCATGCTTTGCAAGTAGGTTGGTCACCTACTCGCGTGCGCGCAGTTCTCGATTTATGTGTGCTCTTTAGTTTCATAGTCTAAGTCTGGCTGCGATCTGATTTGGGTGAAGGGAGAATCTGCCTAGTAGTTCTCTTGGCTGTTAGGCCAGCTGCTAAGACGAAATAACTTGTCCCAGGGACCATCAGACCGCACATGAACACAAGGAAGTTTGGACATCTGCATTGACTGTTGCTGCCAGAAGTAGGACTCCTCCCCTTTCTTCCTACTCCCTCCTCCCACATCCGAGTTCGACGGTTAGCGGCGCCTAAACGGTGATGCTATAAGACTAATGCGTGACCATTTGGTCCTTCGATTTTTCTAGATACGATTCAATTTCAGGATAAATGAAATTTATTGATATCTAAAAGAGCTACACCAGTCTCTGCATCAATACGCTGAAGACATGAATGACTTTTGGCAACAAAAAAAATAAAATAGATGCACACAGTGAAATACAGTTTTGGGTCTCTAAACTTGTCCGCCGTGATCACCTAGGCCCTAAAGTTGGTAGTTGCCCATTTGTACTATTAAGTTCATGTCATAAATTAAGATAAGAGGGAAAGAGAGTACACATGGGAGAGTACAACGGTGGCAGCGACCGGCCAAAATGACTATTAAATTTGGTCATAGTGTGAAAGAATCTTACTCAAGAATACGATCGCAGAAGATACATAATGGGAGGAACCCAGCCTCCTTGGAGTTTAGCGCTTCCTGGCCGTTGGATCTGGTCCTTGATGCGTTCTCGACCGTCTGATCAAGCCCACGAAGGATCCCGTCAGTTGGATCTAAGCGAACGACTGTAGATCGAAACAGTGTCGAAATCCTGTGCCACCGCCTGTAAATTTGGTGCCCCACCGAGGGCATTCTCGTCATTTCCCACACAGGCATATAAAAGGCAACACCCCTGTGGTGAAACCCTAGCCGCCTCTCTCTTCCTCCCGTCACTCACGCCGCCACCCTACCTCCTCTCCTCCCGTGGCCGTCGACCCTCCTCCCCCCGTCGCTGGCGTTGCCGCCGGTAGCGCCGCTGCTCCCCCATCGAGCTCGAGCGTCCCCGTCACCAGGAGGAGCGGAGGTTTCCGCCCCTGCAGCTGCTTGGCCCTTTCTCCCCGGCTTCGAGCGGCTCATGGCGGTGCGGGATCCGGTGTCGGGGTCGAGGGGCACACAGGATCCGGGAGCGGCGGCTCGTTGGCTGAGCGCGGCGGCCGCCATGGACGAGCTCGAGCCTGGGCGTGTGGGCGCGTTGGTGAGCACGACGGCGGCTGTGGCCGAGCTCGAGCCCGGGCGTGTGGGCGCGTTGTGAAAATCAGTCCCTCTCAGCGAGATCGTCCTACGCGCCTTCCTCCTCCCCACGAGATCGTCACCGGCCTTGTGCTCACGTCATGGAGGTGCAGCCGCAGCAGTGGACAAGGAGATCAACAACCAGCCGCTAATGATGGGCACACCGGGGCGGAGCTGATGCCTCCACGCCCTCTCCACCACCATATGTTGAGCGCCGGTTCTTCTCAGCCAACGAGCCGCTGCTCCTGGATCCTGCGTGCCCCTCATACAACAGTTGTGGGGGCGCAGCCTTCTCCGGATCGAGAATTTTGGCCGAGACCAAGAAAGGCTTCTCTCCTGTATGAGTCTGTACGCTGGAGGTGGACGAGTGGGCGTTCGAGCTCGAGGACAGAGCCGATGGGCCGGCCAACTTCATGCTCGTCGTAGCCTGGGACAACCAGTTGCTCCCGTAGTGAGATAGGAGTAATATTCTTTTTCATCACTCCCGTTCCTATTTTCCCTTTTTTGGCACAAGTGCCAGTACTCACCCCAGTCACGTCACCCCTTCTTCACAAATATCAAATTTTGTTTTGTCTAATGATCCTTATTTTGTTCAAATCATTTGCTAAACATTTTTTGTTGCATTGCATATTTAACCATATCCTGGTCTCTGTAGTATTGGTAGCTCCTTACGTTTAATGATGTTTAAACCATGCCTTCTGTAAGATTTGTCTATAGGATGAAACACTAGCAGGAATTAATCATCCCTCCTGTAAGATTATTAGTTGCTCACTATTTTACGTGTTTCAGGTGATAATTGGTAAAAAATTCTTTTTCTTTATTCTGTCTATTTCTTTTGCAAGATTTGTCTTAAAAAATTGTTTGCAAGTAATATGAAGCCGAAAAAGTGATTGTGCTAGACAAGTGGAAATGGGGAGCAGTGACCGCAAGATCAAACAACATCAATCTACCTTACCATAAGAAATGTTTGTACAATGCTCTTTCACCAAGAGTTAATTTTCCTTTGAAATTTTACAATTTCAGGCTTCATATGTGGTTCATTAGGTTCCGATTGGTCCTACTTTCATAGGATAGATTGCTGATAATTAATTTTTCATGCTGATAGATGTTGCCCTGCCATTCCAAACGAAATGTATAACCAGGCCATCGCTAGGTATGTTCCTTTTTTCAGGTTGGGTAAAAAAGCACTCGACACGAGTCTACCGAGGGCATCGCCGGCATAGACGCGGTAGACTCGAGAGTGTCGCCAGAAGTCTGCAGGAGGTACAGCTGAGAGGTCCCAGCGACCACAGCGTCGCATCCACAGCCGGTCCACCACGGGCTGCTTCTCCACCACCACGCGCATGCCCCGCGTGTGCTTCTTTTCTCCTAGGAGTGGACCACAGCCATGGAGAGCGGCCAGAGGAGCATGGACGGTCAGCCCCTGCCTCCTCTCCTGCACGTGCTGGGGATTATCAGCGGCGTACGTGGTGAGCTACCCGCCTGCCCCTCTCTACCCCCGAAATCTACATGTACATCCCCTGATTGACTGAAACTGGTTTGGATGTTCAATTTCCTCTTTATGATTCATTAAATCACTTTTTTGATTCAAGCAAACACAAGTTACTCTACATGTAGCAGTGAGTGATAAATTTCCAACAGAAAATACTACTTATATACTTACTACATAGTCGAACATACCACATTACATGTCATTGTTGATGTGAAGTTAATCTCTCTTGAAGAGACCATCAGGAAAAGAATCTCTTGCAAGTGTTTGTGGATCCATTATTCATGGATTTTCCAACTACCCAGTAGCCTGATTCCTACATCTCAAGGATGTATTTTTGTCAGTATAAACTAGCCAGCTGTTGGGCTTCCTTGGCATGCATCTCTCGTTTTACACGGATGAGGAAAATGGAATTGTAAAACTTGTTGCTTTTTCTTAGTATTTATATGTCGTTCAAAGGATTTCCAAGAAATCGGACCAAGTTGATGATCAGTTCCATACTAATTCATACTCTGCTGCATGGTATGTGTGGTAGTCGTCCAAGATGCATGCCATATCTAGCTTCAACTAACTGAACATCCTTGTTTCACAGATTTTGCAAGAACAGGTGATAAAGATTCACAATTTGGCTGCGCGCATGCTTGCTGGCTGGAGGTACTTGCAGCTATAAAGAATCATGATTTGGCACTTACTAAAATCCTGCGTCTGAACATTTTTTATGATCGACTCTGTGCTATAACTGTAGGAGTTTGATTCATTACTCGATGGCCTCGAAATGGATACAGGATCTGTTGGAATCAGGAAGGCGTTAAGGTAGCCCACTTGATCTACTTTAGCTCCATGCTTTATTAATGACCAGCTTACTTACTTTGATATGATTCAACTAGCATAGTGATGTGAAATATTCATGCAGTGTGTCGAAACTATTCCAAAAAATAAATTAAATGGACCTGCGTCGAAAGTGTAGCGCTGATACTTACTTGGTTAAGTCAAACATTAATGTTGATGCACATGTCAAAGCTGTAGGATTGCAATTTATGCTTTGTTGGAAGATGGCAGACTTTATTTTTCTACCCAAGGGCTATCAAGGCTGCTGCATACCGTAGCATCTGTACTTTTCCTTATTCAAGGGGATTGAACCTGATGCATTTCTATGCAAGGGAATTTAAATTATCTCTAATCTGTACCGGGACGATGCTGACAGCAAAAGGAACTAAAGAAGGTTCTCGTGGTCTGCTCCTTCTCCACGGGTAAAGAGGAGCATCCTTCTCATGATCCGCCTGTCTGCCCCGGCCCTCCCCGGCTAGAGCTCACGCCATGGAAGCTCCCTTACCCCTCTCCCCTCTCTCTTCTGTTCCCTCTTTGTTATAGGAGCAATCAATTTTTTTTGTTCTTTCTCTCTTTCTGATTTAAACATGAGCATGCCTGCGCTCTCTTTTTGGTTGTGGTAGTTGTCATATCATTGTTGCAGTTTTAGTTACGTTTTTTGGTACCCTGTATATCCAAATCGAAAAACACTTGTGGTTTGGTACAGTTATATTGCAAGTCGAAAAATATCATATGTGTTAATATTGGATGGTCCAAGTTGAAATTCAGTTTGTATTATTCAATATGCATTCTAACAAACATGTTCTGTTTGGCATCATACTATCATTCAACTTAAAAGATGTCTTAACCCGTTAACCCAATTTAAAATCTCAGGGGGACACTTATTTTGGGACCGAGGGAGTACTTTGTACAAAATCATATGTATATTGTGCTTGCCCCTAAATTCTTGCTTTACACTGAACCACTATTACTATATTATGCATTGATCTGAGTTTTGGCACTTCCTATTGAAAATCACGTTTTTATGGAGATTATGCCCTTATGTGAGTCTCCAGGCCTTGCTGAGTATTTTTATTGTTGTGAGAAGGCATCATCATAGATGATTGTAGTTACATTGCCACCTTCACACTTGCATCCACCATCAATCAGGTAAGTACTCATTTTTTACACATAAAATCAAGTGATTGTACTCCCAAACAAATTAGCACGTTTCGGTTTGATAAATATCGTGCAATGATCCCTGCACTTTTGACAAATTTATGTTCATGACATCTCCAATTTACTCCCGTTTTCATTCTTTGTGCTTTTCAGATCTGGCTAAGTGTGGAGATACTTGTTCAAGTTACACCATCAACAAACACATAAAGATCTGCATGCTATCATTGCAAGTAGAGCATTTACATGCTCTAAGTCAATTTGTTAGGGAGAAAACAAAAGGTTTGTGTGCCATTAGTTATTTTTTTGTTCTCTCAAGTGGGCACCTTATCTATCTGGAACATATGACTTCTGCAACTGCAAAAATGTTGACAGTAAAAATTCTGTGTAACACATGTTCCTATACACTTTGCATATAGAAACTATGCATAGTTATTCCCTTTTTTGTTGCCTTGTGTAATATATATTGTATATAAATTATCATGAACTACTGAACCTTCGCACTTTTGTTGTACCATACTGAACCGTTGGACTATTGCTTTTCATCGTATAAATGTATGAAATAAAATATATCTCATACCAGGTTAGATATGGCTGGGGCGGGTGGGGTGTGGCAAGCCGCACTTTCTATCTAGTATGTTATTAGTCTATGTTACTACCTTCATAGTGGGTAGTAACATATGAATGATAACATGCAAGCCTTCATCAATTGAGATATAGACTCATTTTGCCTCGGGGTGTGTTATGTTACAGTAACATATTATGTTACCACAAGCATCTCTTTCCTCATTAACTCCATGCCACATAAGCAATTAATTCTTGGGATATGTTATGTTACTACCTAAGTTACTCCCACTATGGCTAGCCTTATGATTGTTACTTCAGCTTCAAACCTACTCCGTACTTAATTTGCCAGCCTGGTCGCTTAACCAGTGATGTGTTCACTGTGCCAGTGTGCTTCTCAGTCCATATTCAGGAGAGTAGGGTACTCGGTAATGTTGGTATGGTTGTTTTTTGTACTACTATTATTTGTCTTTTAAATATTGCTAACCTAGTTTCATTCTACACATTTGATGTAAGTAAGAAGAGTAAGATGGCTCTCCTCTCCCCTCTCCTCTCTCCTTGCGCGTCTCCAAGATTCTGGGAGTCCCAAGGCGGCGCCCTGCCTCGTCGCCTCCTCCTCCTCCCTCCGGCTCGCTCGGCGTCGCGCAACCCCTCGCTCTCGGCCTCTCCTCCTCGCCACCCTCATCGCCCCTCTCAGGCTAATAAGTTCTGGCTCTCGACTCGGATGGCTCCGGCTCGGATTCTGAGGCTCCCCCTCCCCCGTCCCACCCGGTTCCGGTGTGCTCCCCCCTGGGGCTGCGGTGGCCGCTCGCTGGTGCAAGTTTGCACCCGGAGGGCGGGGGCGGCCTGTCTGGCCTTCCGTGGAGGCAGATGGGTGGCGCCGCGTCTCGCGTGGGCGGCGGTGTGCTTCAGGCTGGTCCTCGCCATGACCACGCGCTTTTCTTGCTGGCGTCGGCCGTGCTCTCGGGAGGGTTCTCGAGCTGCTCGCCCTTGGGCGCGGCCTCCACGCTTTAGCGGTGTCGTGCCACCGGCCAACCCTAGATCTGGGTTCAAGGCGGCGCTGGTGCCCCCCTCGTGGCGCTGGCCTGGTGGGCCGGCCTCGGCCTTAACTCTGGCGCCCTTTTGATTTCCCCTTCCTTCTTTGGATCTCGGGTGCAGGCGGCCAGTCCATCCACCCTCCTGTAAGGCCGTGTCGACTCGGCCTGGCTCGGTCGGGTACTTGTGGGTCGCGAGGGGCGGTTCCCCATTTCTAGGGTTTCGCCTCCTCCTCAGATCTGTTCCGCCACCATCTCCCCATCCAGCGCTTCGTCAGATCTGCTCCTCCTCCTCTCCTCTCCCTCTCCTTTGCGGTGGTGGCGGCGATGGACCGCCCTCCGTCGTCCTCCAGGAGGCGGTCTCGGCGTAAGCGGGTCATGGCGGATCCGGTGATGTGAACGCGATCCGAGTACGAGGTGGCTCTTGTGCTGCTTCAGCCTCGCCGCCACGGAGGCGGGATCGGCGGCGGCGTCCGCTGGCGTGTCTCCCCGCTGTTGGGGAACGTAGTAATTTCAAAAAAAATCCTATGCACACGCAAGATCATGGTGATGATATAGCAACGAGAGGGAGAGTGTTCGCCCACGCACCCTCGTGACCGTGGCGAAGCGTTAGCACAACGCGGTTGATGTAGTCGACGCCTTCACGATCCGACCGATCCAAGCACCGAACGTCACGGAGCCTCCGAGTTCAAAGACACGCTCACTCGATGACGATCTCCGCCCTCCGATCCGGCAAAAGGCTCCGGAGATGAGTTCCACAAGACGACGGCGTGGTGATGATGATGATGTTCTATCGCGCAGGCTTCGCCTAAACTCCACGACAATATGACCGAGGTGGAATATGGTGAAAGGGGCACCGCACACGGCTAAGGAACGATCCGTAGATCAACTTGTGTGTCTATGGGGTGCCCCCGCCTGTATATAAAGGAGCCAGGGGAGGAGGCCGCCGCCCTAAGGGGCCAGGGGGAAGTCCTACTCCCACCGAGTAGGACTCCCCTTTCCAAGTTGGAGTAGGAGAGAAGGGGAAAGAGGAGGAAGAGGAGAAGGAAGGGGGGCGCGCCTCTTCCCTTGTCCTATTCGGACTAGGAGGGGGCGCGCCCCCCTCTGGCTCCTTCCTCTTCTCCTCTTGGCCCATGTAGGCCCATTAACCCCGGGGGTTCCAGAACCTCCGGTACTCTAAAATGCCGATTTCACCCTAACCATTCCGATGTCCAAACATAGGCTTCCAATATATCAATCTTTATGTCTCGACCATTCGAGACTCCTCGTCATGTCCGTGATCACATCCGGATTCCAACAAACTTCGGTTCATCAAAACTTATAAACTCATAATAAAACGCCATCGAACGTTAGCGTAAGGACCCTACGGGTTCGAGAACTATGTAGACATGACCTAAAACCATTCTCGGTCAATAACCAATAGCGGGACCTGGATGCCCATATTGGTTCCTACATATTCTACAAAGATCTTTATCGGTCAAACCGCATAATAACATACTTTGTTCCCTTTGTCATCGGTATGTTACTTGCCCAGTTACGTTGTGACGTTTGGTAGCACACAAAGTATTCTTCCGGTAAACGGTAGTTGTACAATCTCATAGTTGTAGGAACTTTGTATAATGATGTATATAATGCTAGGCTAATAGCAGTATACTAAACGATCAAGTGCTAGGCTAATAGAATGGGTCATGTCAATCACATCATTCTCCTAATGATGTGATCCCATTAATCAAATGACAACACATGTCTATGGTCAGGAAACATAACCATCTTTGATTAATGAGCTAGTCAAGTAGAGGCATACTAGTGACTTTGTGTTTGTCTATGTATTCACACATGTATCATGTTTCCGGTTAATACAATTCTAGCATGAATAATAAACATTTATCATGATATGAGGAAATAAATAATAACTTTATTATTGCCTCTAGGGCATATTTCCTTCACCCGCGCCTCTGGGTCTGGCCCATCGGCGCCTCTCCCCCTGCATCTGGTGCTCCTTCGGTTTCGGCCGACCCCTGGGAGGTGGCGGCGGCAGCCAGTAGGGAGGGCTTGTCGGGCCCGCCCTGGCGTCCCCTCCGCTTGGTGCTGCTCCCCGGGGCGGCGCACCGGTGCGGGCTCCGGCTGGGGGTGGGCCGTCCCGCTTCTTCCCCCGAGGCACGCCGGGCTCCGCTCGGCGTCTGTCGGCCCGTCCACGGGCGGGCTCGGATCTGGGCCTGCGGCGGCTGGGGATGGCCGCCTTCCTCCTCCTCCTCGTGGCCCTGGTCGCATCCCTCCCCAATCCCAAGTTTCCAACCCCATCCTCACTTGCTTTGCGGTCATCGCCTCGCCATTTCCAATCGCTACCGGAAAACCCTCCTTTCTGCCTCATCTGCAGGGAAGACGGTCACCTAACAGTGGACTGTCAGAATCGTGTCAAGCCTCCTGCATTTGTTCATTATGGCACCGGTCTCCCTGGATGTTCTTTCTTCGCTCTAGATAGGGGGATCCCTGAGGCTGCTCCCATTCCCTCCCTTTCCACTGTTTGCATTATATCCGTCCAGGCCAAACGCATCTCTCCACAGATCCTTCTCGATGAGATTAAGTTATGGGATGAGGGTGGATGGGATTGGCAGATCCGCCAACTCTCAGAGTTCGAGTTTGCTGCGACTTTCCCCTCTAAAGAGAGCCTCCGGATAATCTCCTCTTGCTCTAGCTTCACGCTGCCTCTGAATCAACTCGTGGTCCCTGTCAAAGCTGCCTCTAACACTACTAGAAAAACCGCTACTAATGGCGCACCTAATTTGGCCATTAATGGCGCATCACTGGTGCGCCATTACTAGCACGCCATTAGTAATTTTTACTAATGGCGCACTACTAGTGCGCCATTAGTATTCGGAGATTAATGGCGCACCACCGTGCGCCATTAGTATAAACCTGATCGCCATTAGTATGCCTCCCAGGGGCCATGTATACCCAGGTGCTTTGGCATACTAATGGCGCACGACAACGGGATGCGCCATTAGTAACTTCGACATACTAATGGCGCACTGTTTAGTGATGTGCCATTTTGAATCTAGATCTGGATCGTGATTTTTTGCCCATTTTTTGCTCTTTTTTTTGCTTGTTTTTGGCATGACATTATTTCAAATTTTGTTTCTGTTTTTGGATCTTGTACGTTCTTTTGCCGTGGTCTTTTGCCGGAGAGGAGTTCGCCGGAGAGGAGGAGGAGGAGGTCACCGAGAGGCGCCGCCACATCACGGAGAGGAGGAGGAGGTCGCTGGAGAGGAGTTCACCGGAGCATCGGAGAGGAGGAAGGAGAAACCATGAGGGGATGGGAGGAGAGGAGGGAGGAGGAGCTCACCGGAGAGGAGGGAGGAGGAGCTCACCGGAGAGGAGGGAGGAGGAGCTCACCGGAGAGGAGGGAGAAGAAACCGTGAGGGGAGGGGAGGGGAGGGTAGGAGGGAGGAGGAGGTCACCGGAGAGGAGGAGGAGGTCACCGGAGAGGAGAAGTATGGTGGAGGAGAGAAGGGAAGATGGAGTGGAGGAGAGGAGGAGATGGAGTGTAGGAGAGGTGGAATGAAGAGATAAGGAGGAGAGGACCACGACCAGCCATATATACGGCATACTAATGGCGCACCGCGGGCAGGTGCGCCATTAGTAAATTTTTTTATTTTTTTAATTATTTTGAATTTTGAAGGCGGGAAGATACTAATGGCGCACCATGGGCAGGTGCGCCATTAGTAATTTTTTTTTATTTTT
This sequence comes from Aegilops speltoides, assembly GCA_021437245.1. Classification (NCBI taxonomy): domain Eukaryota; kingdom Viridiplantae; phylum Streptophyta; class Magnoliopsida; order Poales; family Poaceae; genus Aegilops; species Aegilops speltoides. The sequence goes on along the minus strand of CM038142.1, from coordinate 126,324,630 downwards.
TTGACTTATTTTGAATTTTGAAGGAGGGAAGATACTAATGGCGCACCATGGGCAGGTGCGCCATTAGTAACTTTTTTTTTTATTTTTTTGACTTATTTTGAATTTTGAAGGCGGGAAGATAGTAATGGCGCACCATGGGTAGGTGCGCCATTAGTAAGTTTGAATTTTTTTGAATTTTTTTGCCTCTCCAGATCTTAAAAGCCCCGTATCTTTTTTTCTGTTAGGTTTTTGAGGATTTTGAAAATGTTTAACGGGGTTCCCATATCATATAAAAAACTTTTTCATCCGAGTTAGTATGCAAAAGTTATGCCCATTTTTACAAATTCTCGCGAGATTTTGCAAATGAAGTCGAAATTCATATTTGCAATTTTTCCCAACAACTAGGCCACATATCACATGGGAAACTTATTTTCTTTTATTTTTTTGACATTTTTATCATTTTCTTTTATTTTTTTAAACTGAAAAGGCGGTCCACAGGGGGGGTGCATTCGGTGGAAGTGGTGGCCAAGTTACTAATGGCGCACCGTGGCATGGTGCGCCATTACTAGTTCAACTAGTAATGGCGCACCACTCCCACGGTGCGCCATTAGTAGTTTTGAAAAAAAATTAAAAAAAAGTTTTAAATTTTTTTTTACTAGTGGCGCACCGTGGATGTGGTGCGCCATTACTAGTTCAACTCAACTAGTAATGGCGCACCACTCCCACGGTGCGTCATTAGTAGTTTTGAACAAAAAATTTTTTAAATTTTTTTTTACTAATGGCACACCGTGGATGTGGTGCGCCATTAGTATTTGGACACTAATCGCGTACCAACACATGGTGCGCCATTAGTATATAGTAATGGCGTACCACATGTCTAGTGCGCCATTAGTGTCAATTCCATCTATAGCCCTTTTCCTAGTAGTGTAATGGATCCAAGGCAATCTCCTCCCTGTCTGATGTGTGGGTCTTGGTTGAAGATGTCCCTCCGAGCATGCGCACCATGGCTTTCCTGATGGCTTTCGGAGTTCTCATCAGTAAACCCATTGAAGTTGACCAACACTCTCTGGCAATCCTGGGGCCGGCCCAGCTTCGGGTCTGGTGCGTGGATCCCCTGTGCATTCATGGCGCCCTCGACGTCTTCCCTGCGGCCGGTGGCTTCCGGCTCCGTGTGCGGGTGGAGGGGGCCTCGGGCCCGGTGTCGCCTCCTCCTCCCCCGCCCCCGGCCACTGAAAATGGCAACAAGAGCAAGGATGGGGATGGCTGCCCTGACGATTCCATGCACGGGTCTGATCCCCGGTTCACCCAGTCGGAGTGGGATGGCCTCTCACCTGAAGACTAGGACATGCTCAAGGAGAACGCGCCTGCTGGCAAGGGGGTCCAGGGCTCGGCTCCTGATCTAGGCGGGGGGAGGCGGCTGGTGGTGGGGCGAAGGGCACGCCTTTCTCGGTGGTGTGCTCCAACCTTCCTGCCCGTCCCGCTTCTCCCTCCCTGTCTGGCATTGAAGATCTTCCCCCGGCGGGCCCTGCGGCGCTCAGAAAGAAGAATAAATCCTCAGTCAAGAAGTACTCCGCCAAGAGTCGTGCGTCTGGTGATTCTAGGCAGTCCGCGGCTGGGCTCTGCCGCAGGCTTGAGGCTGATATGGGTATGGCCTCGGGCCCGTCCTTTGCTGCGGCTTCTCCCAGTCGTGTGTCACGCCCAATATGCGACCCTATCAAAAAGGAACTCGAAGGTCCCAACAAGGATAGACCCGCATATTGGAACACTTTTGCAAGGTGGATATCATTACATCAACATTACATAATAGATGGGGATACATACAAAAGGCACACAATGCCACACGAATACAATATCATCATACAAGAGATCAACATCCGACTACGGATGAATCATAAACAGAAACTCAAACAATATCCACCCTGCTAGCCCAGTCTGCCGACCGAACCTATCCCCGATCGAAGAAGCGGAAGAAGAACTCAACGCAAGCAAGCATCGCTCTCGCGCCATGACCATCGCAAAACACTGCACCAAGAATCGTTGTTGTAGTAATCAGGAGCCACGAGGACTCAGCAATCCCATTACCATGGGTATCAAGACTAGCAAAGCTTAATGGGAAAGGAAGGGGTATGGTGAGGTTGCAGCAGCGGCTAAGCATATATGGTGGCTAACATACGCAAATGAGAGCGAGAAGAGAAACAAAGGAACGGTCATCAACTAGCAATGATCAAGAGGTGATCCTGAACTCCTACTTACGTCAAACATAACCCAGAAACCGTGTTCACTTCCCGGACTCCGCCAAGAAGAGATCATCACGGCTACACACGCGGTTGATGCATTTTAATTCGGATCTGGTGTCAAGTTATCTACAACCGGACATTAACAAATTCCCATCTGCCACATAACCGCGGGCACGGCTCTCGAAAGTTTATACCCTGCAGGGGTGTCCCAACTTAGCCCATGACAAGCTCTCGCGATCAACGAAGGAATAGACCTTCTCCCACGAAGACCCGATCATTCTCGGAATCTCGGTTTACAAGACATTTCGACAATGGTAAAACAAGACCAGCAAAGCCGCCCGATGCGCCGACAATCCCGATAGGAGCTGCACATATCTCGTTCTCAGGGCAACACCGGATGAGACATCCTACGAGTAAAACCAGACATCGAGTTGCCCCGAGGGGGCCCCGTAGTCTACTCGGTTCGAACCAGCACTTAGACAAGCACTGGCCCGGGGGGGCTAAAATAAAGATGACCCTCGAGAGAGCGACTCCCAAGGGAAAAAGTAGGTGGTGGTGAGGCAAATGGTAAAACCAAGGTTGGGCCTTCTTTGGACAAGTTTTATTCAAAGCGAACCGTCGGGGGTCCCATAAATCACCCGACCGTGTTAGGGACGCAAAATCCGGGAACATAACACCGGTATGACGGAAACTAGGCGCAAGAGTGGAACAAAACACTGCATAAGGCCGAGCCTTCCACCCTTTACCAAGTATATAGATGCATTAATAATATAAGAGATATTGTGATATCCCAACCAAAATCCTGTCCACCATGGAGAAATCTTCAACTTCACCTGCAGCTAGCAACGCTATAAGAGGGGCTGAGCAAAAGCGGTAACATAGCCAAACAACGGTTTGCTAGGAAGGGTGTCAAAGGTTAGAGGTTCATGGCAATTTGGGAGGCTTGAAGAGCAAATGATAGGGAACACAGCATAGCGATAAAACGAAGCAACTAGCATAGCAATGATAGTAGTGAGATCCAGGGTAGCGGTCATCTTGCCTGAAATCCCGCTAGGAAGAAGAACGAGTCCATGAAGAAGACAAACAGATGAAGCCGAACCAACCGTAGACGAACGAATCCTCACGATCGCAACGAAACAGGAACTAATAAGAAGAAGCACACAACATGATAAACACACCACACATGAACAAGACATGATGCACAACAAGCATGATGCATGAGAAAGCTAGATGAGGCTACTCATGGCAAGAGATGATGCATACAAGAGCAACACATCAAGGCAAGTTTAAATGAGGCCGGGAACAACATATAACAATTCCGGAAAGTCCTCATATGCATATTTCAAAATTGGTCCAGAACTGAATAAACTTTATGTTCAAGTTGTTAAACAGCAAGTTAAGATGCACCAAGATGATCTACACGAAATTCTAGTCAAGTTACATATAAAGTTCATTTAATTCGGAGCTACGGCCTAGAAGATATGAGCAAAACAAGTTAAGCATGACATTGATGCAAAATGCACCCAAACATCAAGCAAACACCTCAAAACAAGGATGCAACATGATAATATGAAACAACATGCAAGATCAAGCAAGTTTCATATAGAGCACACTCAAAACGGAGCAACGGTGCAACACACACACACTATACAAGTCATAGCAACAATCTGTCCATAACAGCAACTAGGCATCTTACAAGCATCAAAACAACATGCTACAACACCCCAACATAAGAACAAAAGGCATGGGCATGATGTACAGGTAAAGCATAACAAAACATGAACACTGAGATAACTCCAGAAAAGACTAGAACATGCTCCAAAACACATGGTAATATTGCAAATAATAACAGTTTCAGACTTTGCAAAAATAACATCAGGTTGCAATGTTCAGAGCTATCAAACAACATGTTATAGGAACTTATCATGGCAAACAAAGGCATGGCATGAATCTACTAATTGCATAGATCAAAAGTCCCTTACTGACAATGAGCCAAAAAGGATCAGAAAATATGATGGCACCCATGTAAACATGACAAGTTATATTACAGATTCATACATGGCAGGAACAACAATAAGTAGGCATGTTCGTGAGCTCGAACCACTCACCACAGAGCAATACATGGCATGGCAAGGCAACCAATAGTAAGAAGGCATGTTTATGAAGCTAAGCATGGCAAGAACAAGTTCATAGGGTGCTTGGAACACTAGCAAAACACATGGGAACTAGTGAACTTAATGTTAACAGGCTGATAGCAACATTATCAAGCAACTTTGGAGCAAGATATGAACAATCTAAAGCAAGCTATAAATGCTACCAGGGGCATGTATGGATAGAGCATGACATGTAGATCAAAACATGTTTATAGAGCATCTCCAGATTATGCATAGAATGATTAGTAGCAACATGTTTACATAGCAACAAAATATAACAGAATCTGTCAGGAAAACAGCAACAGCAAGTACACTACTTAACAAGCTCGATTCACTCACCACAAGTCATTGCATGACAAGATAAGCATAGCATCATCAAGAAGACATGTTTATGAAACAAACCAAGTCAAGAACAAGTCCATAGCATGCAATGATAACTATAGTAAGCTTGCCATATTGAATAACAAGTAAACAATCTGCCAGGAAACATTTTGAAGCAAAAGTAGAGCACTCAAATGACATGCTAGGCTACTCCATAATTGCAAACAAGGACATTAATGGATAGACAAAAACCACAAGTTCAAAACACCCTTACTGAAGTATCTCAAAATATGCATGTATCTCTCTGTAGCATCAAGTTTACATGGCATCAAAATAACAGCAGAACAAGGACTAAAATCAGCAATATCACGAAGCCTAGTTTGCATGCTTGTGCTAGTCACCACATTGATCACAAAAATACATGGCATACACCCCTGGAAAGATGGCATGACATAGATCAAAACACATGAAGACATCAACCACATAGGATGCACACATCAATCATGGAAAAAATTATAAATGAGCAAGTTATAACAGTTTCAGCAGATTAACATCAACATGCACTCTTCCAACAGCATTTCGGGCATCAAGATGAGCTCAAATGAAAATGATGCAATGGAATGAAATGAAGTACTCGTCGAGACGAACAATTTGACGTATTACACGCACGAAACGGAGCTACGGATATAGAGATGTGATGCGATGATGATGGCATGATTATTGCAAAAACTGGGGACTTGGGCGTTTTTCGGGGTCAACCTGAAGTTTGCACGGTTCTGGACCTGACGCGTCTCGCCGGAGACGTGGAAGAAGGCGGCGGATCGGGGCTCCGGCGAGAGGAGGACGCCGGGCGGTTGGGGTCGCCGGCGAGAGGGCGGCTTATGGGATCCGGCGAAGCGGGCGCGAGGTCGGCGCGCCGCGAAGGCGGAGGCGGGCGACGCGGCTCGGGCGAGTTCCGGTAGGCGCGGCGCACTTCGGCGAACGGGCGGCGGCGGCAGCGGAGGTCGAGGCGGCGGAGGCGCAGCCGAGGTCGGCGGGAGCCGCCGAGAGGCGCGGGCGGGACCATGCGCGGCGGCGCGGACGGGCGCGAGGCCGAGGCCGGGCGGGGGCCGGGCGGCAGCATGGGCGGCGCTGCCGGGCCTCGACTCAGCCAAGGCGGCCTAGCGGCGGCGGAGATCCGGGTCTGCGCGGGCCCTCGATGGGCTTCGCGGGCCCGGCAGCGAAGTGGGCGCAGGGGCGCCACGTGGCGGCTCCTGGTTGGGCGAGGGGGCGGTGGCGGACATGTCCGTCGGCGGGCGGACGTGTCCGTCGGCGGGAGGAGGAAGAAGCTAGGGTTAGACCCGGGATTTCGGAGGGGGAGACTTATTTATAGGTAGAGGGAGCTAGGAGAGTCCAAATGAGGAGCGGTTTTCGGCCACGCGATCGTGATCGAACGACCGAGAGCATGGAGGGGAGTTGGCTGGGTTTTGGGCCACTTTGGAAGGGGTGTTGGGCTGCAACAAAAGAGGCCTTTACGGTTACCTGGTTAACCGTTGGAGTACCAAACGACCTCCAAATGGCACGAAACTTGACAGGCGGTCTACCGGTGGTATACCAAGGCCACTTGACAAGACTCGGTCCATTCCGAGAAAGTTTAACACCCACTCACGAAAAGAGAGAAGAGGGGGACGCCGGGATGACATAGGAGTGCCGGATTGCAAAACGGACAACGGGGAAAATGCTCGGATGCATGAGACGAACACGTATGCAAAATGAGATACACATGATGACATGATACGAAATGCATATGATGACATGGCAAAGTGCAACACGCAAGCAAATGACATGGCAACGACGGCGAATAATCGGCGACACACTGGCGCGATCGAATCCGGGCGCACATCGTGCTCGCCTGCTTCTCGTCGCGTTCGCTGGCCCACGGCTCGCAAGAGCGGCCGTGTCTCCAACAGTGGTGAGTGGGAGGTCGATCGGGCTGCTCGGCGTGCTGCGGCTCGGGATCTGCCCCCTTCAGGTTCGTCCTCTCCTCCCTCCCCCTCCCCCCCCACGATTTCCTCTCCTATTCGTTTAGTTCTCCCTTCTCAATCTGATGATCACTTGCTAAATATTTTAAATGACGTGGGTATCTGTTTAGACTCTAGTTTGGGATCTCCTTCGTCTATTCTTGGTATTATTAGGGTGAATGAAATCGCCCAGGCGGATATTGCGAAAGCCAAGGAGGCTAGGGTTGGCTCGGGTGCCCCACAGGTTGTGGCCGGTGGGGACGAGGGGGGAGATGACAGGAGTCATGCTCCCTCGGTGGTTTCTAAACGCGGGGTAGGGAAGCGCCCAAAATCCTGCATGGCCCCAAGCAGGTCGAGTCTTCGTATCAGAAACTTATCGTATAAATGAAGGCATTATTCAGGAATATTAGAGGCTTCTGCGCTAGGGGGCGCAGAGACCAACTTAAGGACCTAGTTCGATCTGAGAATGTTGATTTTATTGGCCTTGTCGAGACCTTCAAACCTTCCTTTTCCGCTAACGAATTATCCACAATTGCTGGCATAGATAGATTTCATTGGAATTTTGTGGCCTCGGCTGGTCATTCGGGTGGATTTTTGCTTGGCTCCAAAAAAGATACTTTTGATTTTGTGGCTTTTGACCATGGCATCTTTTGGGCTAGCATGATGGTCTGTATTTGCTCTCTCAACTTCCTGGTGGAAATCTTGGTGGTTTATGGTCCGGCTGACCATGCGATGTCTTATGCTTTTTTGGATGAGCTTAGTATTAAGATTGAATCTTGCCAGCTCCCCCTGTTGATCGAGGGTGATTTTAATTTGCTTCAGTTTCCCTCCGACAAGAGTTCACCTAACTTCTCGTGGCCCTTGGCTGATGCGTTCAATGCTTTCATTAGGGACATGGCTCTTCGTGAGATTCCTAGGGTCGGAGCCCGTTACACGTGGTCTAACCATCAACCCCCCCCCCATCCGCTCTGTCCTAGATAGAGTTTTTCTTTGCCTTAGATGGGACCCTTTATTCCCTCGTGCAAGTCTTAAGGCCATTGCCTGTGTTGGTTTTGATCACAACCCCCTGATTCTAAATGATGGAACGCGCTCTATGGGTGTCCTGAGGTTTCAGTTTGATGCTTCCTCGCTTCAAGTCGAGGGCTTCAATGACTTGGTGGCTCAAAAAATTTTGTCTTTCCTTTCTTCTAATCATCGTTCTTTTGTCCCGATGGACGACTGGCATAAATGCTCCTATTTCCGGCGTAGATTCCTTAGAGGTTGGTCCAAAAACCACTTTGTTGAGTCAAGGTATGACAAAGCAAGGCTGGTGGCTCAGATTAGCATTCTGGATGAACGCGCGGATTTAGCTGGGCTGTCCTCAGATGAATGGCAATCTCGGTATGGTTTAGAAGAGGAGTTGTTGGGCATTCATAGGCAGGAGGAAGTGTACTGGAAACAACGCGGTACTATCAACTGGACCCTTCGGGGGGATTTGCCCACGGCTTATTTCTTTGCTATTGCTAATGGTAGACGGTGGAGATGCTTTATTGATAGCCTTATTATTGACGGTGTCAGGACTTCTGACCCCCCGGTGATTATGCGGCATGTGGTTTCTTTCTTCTCTAACCTTCTAGCGGCTAAACCTGAGCTAGGCTTTAAGTTGGCTGCGTCCTTCTGGCCCCCGTGTGATCAACTTTCGAGCGCTGATAATGAAAGCCTTCTAATCCCCCCTACGGATGAGGAAATTTTCGAGACGATTTGCTCTGCCAATTATAATGCGGCTTCAGGCCAGACGGCTTCTCCATTCCATTTTTCCAGCATTTTTGGCCTCAACTAAACGGCCTAATATTGGCTATTACACAAGGTTTTTGGTTGGGGACTATAGATATCTCGAGACTTAACTATGCAGTTCTTACCCTCATCCCTAAAGTCAAAGGCGCTGACATAATCTCCCAATTTAGGCCTATTGCTCTCATTAACAACTTTGCTAAGATCCCTGCCAAGGGTATGGCTGTTAAGGTTTCTTCGATCGCTCATCGGGTCATTAGCCCTTTCCAATCCGCGTTCATTAATGGGAGATTCATCTTGGACGGGGTGCTTTGCCTTCACGAAATAATCCATGACCTTCGTAGCAAGAACACCAAGGCTCTGGTTCTCAAGCTCGATTTTGAAAAGGCTTATGATTCGGTGAGCTGGAACTTTCTTCGCCAAGTTTTGCTGGCCAAGGGCTTTGAGGGCTCGGTGGTCCACCGCCTGATGCAACTTGTCATTGGGGGTCATACGGTGGTGGCTGTCAACGGTCAGACCAGTAATTTCTTCGCGAATGGTAGGGGTTTGAGACAAGGTGATCCGGCGTCTCCCTTGCTTTTCAACTTTGTGGCTAATGCTCTCTCCCACATTCTGTCTCGTGCTGCGGCTGTTGGACACATTTCGCCTGTTAGTTCTCATCTCATTCCAAATGGCATTTCTCACTTACAATATGCGGACGACACCATCATTATGATTGAACTTAATGATTATTTCATCACAAATCTGAAATTTCTTCTTCTTTGCTTTGAAGCTTTGTCAGGCCTTAAAATCAACTTCTCTAAGAGCGAGGCTATTGTGACTGGGGTACCTGCTGTGGAGGCGCAGCGGGTGGCCCACCTTCTGAACTGCTCTCTCGGGTCGTTCCGTCTTAAATATTTGGGCTTACCCATTTCCCCTCTTAAACTGTTGGCTAAGGACTTTGCCCCGGCTATGACTAAAGTTGGCAATAGAGTTCTGCCGTGGCGAGGTCGGTACAATTCCCAGGCGGGCAAGGTTGCCCTCACCAACTCCTGCCTTTCCTCGCTCCTGATGTTTCTAATGGGATTCTACCTCATCCAAGGACGACTCGGCTTCGATAATCACAGGGGTGCTTTCTTCTGGAATTCTTCCGATAATAAACGCAAATATAGGATGGTTAAGTGGGATCTCATTTGTAGACCCAAGACCATGGGGGGTTTTGGTATCATTAACACTAGAATCATGAATAAATGCCTTTTGCTAAAATGGTGGTGGAAGATTATGTCCCTCGATGACCGCCCCGCTTGGCTTAATATCCTCAAAGCGAAATATTTCCCCTCCTCCAGCCCTATGTTTGCTCCCGCCTCTGGTGGCTCTCAATTTTGGACTCCGTTGCTTGGCCCTACTCCTCTTCGGGGCGTTTTTCGGTAAAGTCGGCGTATTCGAAACTTATCGCTGGTACCCGCACTTACAAGTTTAAGTACATTTGGTCTGCCCGCATCCCTCCCAAGATCAAGATCTTCCTCTGGCAAGCTCACCGTCGCAAACTTCCAGCGGCTGACCAGATTAAGAAGAGGAATGGTCCGGCTCGACTTCGCCACTCAAGGGTACCACGGAGAATACCGAGCATATCTTTTTCCAAAGGTTTTGGCTAAATTCATTGTCATACGGAAGAAACGGCTTGAGGTAGAAGAAAAAATGTAGGCTTTTATGCCCACCTCCTATCATACCGGAAGAAACGTGCCCATAGACCGACGCTTGTATACCTTGAGGAATGAAAAACCAAAAAACCGCCGCGGCTTGTAGAGGAAAAAATCAGCTACACGATCTTCTCGCCGCCGACGACGATCACGCACGCCGATCACGCCCATTTTCCAATCAGGCGATCGCCGCCGACTGGTCCCCATCCGACGCCAGATCTGAACGCCACCGCGATCCGCCCCTGCCGACGACGCCGACGACGTACACCGCGTCGCCGCCTTCCACGCCGCCGCCGTGTTCCATCTAACCTCGCTCTTGCACGCCACCGCCGGACGGCTTGTCGGTTGCGATCGACCGAGCTGTCGCCTCGAAGCCGCGGATCGGGCCCTCGCGACGACCCACGCCCGGACGCCAGACCGCGCCCTCGCCTTCCACGCCGCCGCGCGTTTTCCATCTAACCTCGCCTTGCACGCCGCCGCTGTCTACTCCGCAGCCCAAGGTTTGCCATCTAATCTCCTCGCCTAAATCTAGCATGCTAGTTGATATGAGTCACACGAGTGACCTAGGGTTTATGGTTGAGTTAACATGTTGTCGCAGCGGCGCCTCGGAGGACCGCATGTTGTAGGCGATAGAGTTGCATTTGGGCATGATCCACAGAGAAATTTAACACGTGATGAATTAACAATGTTATGCAGTTTGGTCAGTTAGGCGTGTTGCCATGGATGAACAAACCGCATTGACGGGGATGATAATGGTACCGATAAGGCTACTCAATGATAACGAAATTTTTAATGAGGATGATGACAGCAGCGACAACGATTCCGTATCGCCTTTTGATATCTTGCTCCGGAGGATTTTGATCATAATGAACATGGTGCAAATAGTGAAAATGTAAGTGTCGATATTTTGATTTCATCTTTGAACGCTCAATGTATGCCATGGCTAACTATTTATCTATGTGTAAAAATTTGCAGGAAGATGTGGATGTTGACAATGTGGAAAATAGTTTACAGGAATCATTCATGGATAACTTGAGCCAGGTTCAGAGATGGATGTTGTATATGAATGAATATTGTGAATTAAATGATAGTAATTAACATATACATTTCATATGAATTTTGTAGGAGGAGTCAGATGGTATTAGCGGTGATCACGATGAGGGAGAGATGGACATTGAGGAGGCTCGAAGGCAGCAGCGAATGGTGGATACACATTGGAAGGTGATGGCTATGACCTTTCGGTCGCAAGGTGATGCATACATATTCTATAACAATCACGCCAAAGAGAACGGGTTTAGCATCAGAAAACAGAAGGTCAAGCGAGGTGCTTCAGGAATGATACGGTACCGGAGATTTCTTTGCTCTAGGGCAGGTAGAAGGCAGAGCAAGTTTATAACCATGGAGGGCCGCAAGCGCAGGCTTAGACCGGAGACTCGTTGCGATTGCGGTGCACATATGGTGGTGAAGCTGGACAGAGAACGTGGTGTTTGGTTCGTCGCGTCATTCGTGGATGATCACAACCACGCGATGGCTAGGCCCGACGAGGTTTGTTTTCTCGTGGTCTCACGCACGGATTGGAGTATGGCACGAGGGCGTAGATATTGGCGCTGGAAGCTGCCGGATAAGAAAACATATAATAATGGACAACTTTATCAGCAGATACGGTTCGTATGATAAGTGCGGGCTTATCAGGAGGGATATTTACAATCTTTGTTGTAGAGAAAAAATGAAGCTCATTGCAAAAGGTGACGCAGAGACGGCAGTTGGCATCATGAGGAGCAGGAAGGAGAAGGACCCTGAGTTTTTTTTTTGAGTATGTGCGTGACAAGGAAGGGCGACTGAAGAGTATGTTTTGGTGTGATGCACAGCCGCGAAGGGACTATCAGGACTACGGAGATGTGGTTGTGTTTGATAGCACGTATAAGATGAACAGGTATGGTATGCCGCTCGTCCCTTTGTCGGAGTTAACAACCACCGCTGCACCACAGTGTTTGATGTGCCATAATTGCTGATGAGACGGAAGCGACATATGTGTGGCTCTTGCAGACATTTATGAAGGCAAACTGTCAGGTGAAGCCAAAGTCAATAATCACAGATGGTGACGCTGCAATGATCCGGGCTATTCGTACTGTGCTTTCAGATGTTTTCCATCGTCTTTGCTCCTGGCATATCGAGAAAAATATGCAGAGGCACCTGCATTACAAGTCACTGGATGAGTTCAGATCGCCCCTATACTATGCCACCTCTCGCTTAACTTTGAGCAGAGATGGACCGCTTATAATAAGTGGAAGATGATAGAACTAAAGAGTGGCTTGACAGATGTACAGAAGAAGAGACTTTGGGCAGCTTCATATCTTTCTCGATGGTTTTTTCCTTGGTATGCAAAGTAACCAGAGAAGCGAAAGCCTCAACTCCTGCCTTCACCTACACCGACTACGGTATGACAATAGTTGATTTGGTTGTGCATTATGAGAATCTGATAGTTCGCCAAGTGAGAATGAGGCGACGATGATTGTGAGGCTCACCAAAAGAACCACCGCCGGTTACTTAATATAAGGCACTTGAGGAGCATGCCGCCAAAGTATTCACACTGCTAATTTTTACATCCCGCAAGATGATTTGCACAAGATGGGTCAGCTGAGATATTTGAGACGCCGGGAATTGAGCGCCGATATATATGGTGACATGGAAGGATAACCACAAGTTCATGTACAATGTTGTTTATGAACCGTAACTCGAAGAAACAATATCATGCAGCTTGTCTTAGGATGGTTCGAAAGGCCTGCCATGCAAACACATTCTTTTGTTCTCCATCATCTGAGCATAACTGAAATACCAAAGTGTTGTGTCCTTCATCGGTTGTCAAAAATGCGAGAGATGGTTTGCCTGCAGCAGCGAAGAGTGATATGTTTGGGTGGGGTTGGTCAGGCCATTAGAGAGAGACCGTATAGTCAAGTAAGCATAAAACCGCAGAGGCAGCTCATGTTGCAGCAAATGATCCTTCTTGTTTGACGAGTTGATGAAGTGTCCGACAACATAATAGCGCAGAAAAAGATACCAGAGGAGGAGCTTATAGGAAGTAGAAGGTATGCTAAGCTTAAGAAGGAGGCAAGTCAAGCGCAGCAAGTTGAGCCTGGTATTGGTGATCCCGAGAAAGTTTCACGAAGGGTGCACCTAAGAAGGGGCGGTCAAAGGGGGCCCTGATGTTACGTAAGAATGGTAGGCCAAAAGATTTTACAGAGAAAAAGTGGTCCTTTGTGCAGTCTGTAGTCAACCAGGTCATAACAAGGCTACATGCAAAAAAAACGAGAAGTAAGATGCTATTTTTTATTTTTGTTATGTTGGTACTTAGGTTTTGCAAACAATATTTTCTCACCCATTTTTTATGTTATGTTCAGGAATTGGGCGAGAGAAGCATCTTGCTATGTTGGAAGAATAAAATGGTTGCACGAGTCTAGTCCGAATAAACTATGGTGTTTCTTGTTCGTACTTGTGTGGCAGCAAACTCGTGTCTCGCTTTTGTTTATGTGGGATGAAAATATTTATGTGAACATGTGACATGACACATCATATTTATTTACAGAATTGTCATGTTAAGACTTCAAAGACTTCACAGCTTATTTGTACTGTTATTTGTACTGCGCTTTAGTTATCGATTCTGTTGCAAAAATATACCCGCCGCTGCTCACAAGAAAAACAAAGCCGTCCATCCTTGTGCAAAAAATGCCCGACCGCAGCTGGACCGCAAGTTGGGATATATGACCATGCAACTCGGGAGGTCCATATAAAGCCCAACAAGGGCCCAGCAGCCGGGTCCAATCAAGGCCGACATCAAGCAGAGTAGCACAGAGTTCGACCTGTACCACGGGCGGCATATTTAAGCTGGTCCTCACCCCGCCAACTTCCGAGGTGGGACTAAACTCAGACGCCGGGCGCGGAGGCGACGGTGCATGGGCCGGGAGAGGCGACGCTGGCCTGTCATATTGGGCCTGACTTGGGCGGCCGGCGACTTCAGAAAAGGCGCACACTGATGCTTGAGGATCGCTGCTCACTGACCGCATCACTTGTTTAGTCCCACCTCGAAGCCGACGGGGTGAGGACCAGCTTAAATAGCCGCTGGGCCGTGTGTTTCAACTCCTCTGTTATAAGCTCCTTCTCAGCCCTGCTGGACCTCCTTAGGGCCCTTGTGGGTCCGACCGACCGCCTGAGTCGCCTGTTGGGCTAGATTTGGGTTGGTTTAGTCCCTGGGTCCACAAGGCAAGGTTGGGCTTTTTTTTTCCTAAACATAATTTCTGTAACAAAGGAGGAGGCGTCCGCCTGCATTTATATTGCACGTAGCAGCTGAACATATATAGCACATAGCAAAAAAAATTAAAATAAGCATATAGCAGACGGCGGCATCATCATGACATAAGCATATATAGCAGACCGCGGCATCATCATCACATAAGCATATAGCAAATAGCAATATATAGTTGGAAAATAAGCAAATAAATATTGTAGCTAGTACCGACGACAGCACATTTATTTAGATGCGACGCATGTAGTCATGCCCATTACAATAAAAATGTCATAACATCTAATCGTTCCTAGTGCCGCTAACGGCACGCTTATTTAGTTGCGATCAAAACCCATGAACCCATCAACGCACTAATTTCTTCTCCATGATCTTCAAAATCTTCTTTCACAGTTTCCATCGTGTTGCACTCTGAAAAAGTATTTCAGCTAGAATGCGTCCCCTTGAAGCATTCACCTCAGCTTGATCAAAGTCAAATATCCATTCATCTCCATTCCAGTTTTGAATGCATTTCACCACAAACAGAGCACACGAAACTCTGCAACAAAACGCGAGTCAGCCATCGCTGTGTAAGAGAAGTACTTAGAACTTAAACAGTTGCGACATACCCATCCTTTTGTAACGGAATATCGTACTCATTTATTGGCCAGAAGATACGCCCGATGTTCCATTTCTAGAAGGAGTTCACCTCCAACGATCTTTAGCTATTTCTGCCCTCTGAAATAAAAATGTGAAGTTCATATGAAATACATAACTAATTACTACTATCTATCTTGTTTAATGTAAAGAAAGAAACTTACCAGCTGCCTTATTTTTTTAAGAACTCCCTTGCTGCATTTACCAGTAGAATTTAAAACTTGAAACTCTTTTTTCTTGTTGTGCATGAGAATTGTTATCCAGTGATTTTCTTCCACATGAAAAGGAAAGTACGCCTACAACAAAGTTTATTCAAGTTCTTGGACACACAAATAGTTATGTACTACGAAGGATCATACGAAAGTGAAGTACCTTATCTGTAATGAAATATTCATCATTAACTCTAGACACCATTTTAGATTGGTTTGTGAAATGCTCCATAAAATGGTGCTTGGAGTTCTTAACCTTTCCTTCACCACGAAGAATAAGCCAGTGTGACACCCAAGATGATAAAATGTGACGGTCAGCACGACGATTATGGGTCTGCATATGCTTGCAATAACTATTGATGACTTGAAAATAACATAATAACAATACTCCTCTTAGAAACAAATTAAAAATGACATGTAGAAATGCATATAATTGTTGTACTACTTACACCGCCATGCAACCATTTTTTCGCAATGATGGCTTGAAGCATATCGTGTACATGTTTCAGCAATTCCTGTCATGTGCACGACAGTTTTCCTACTAAGCTTCTCCGAGTTTGATAGTGTCCGGATATAAACTTTCGTCATGTGCACGATTAATCAGCTTTTCCTACTAAGCTTCTCCGAGTCCGATAGTGTCCGGATATAAACTACTTTGCTTTTTTCTCTTGCCTCTATGTGATCCTCGGTAATGTAATCGGTATTAATCGAACGCCTCTTGATACCAAACAAACCTAAAATATAATGAAACAATGAGTAAATACAGATGCAAGGACTGAAATATCTTCAAATCAAAGTACATTTGATGCTTTTCATAATTTGATCTAAGGTTGTGTCCTTGCTCGATGAAGCCTCATCTCTATTATCCTTCCTTTTCCGTGAACGACCTGTTCCATCAACTGCCTCAGATTCTTCCTCCACGAATTTCCCTCTTGAGCGATTATCATCCGTCTGCTTCTCACTTATTATGTCATCAACCTGTCCCATGTTATATCATGTTAAAATACTCACCAAGAAAAACATTCCATAAGTCCATGCACGCAAACAGTAAATACTTACCTCCCATTCCCGCCGCCAGACGATGTGTCGTGACGATCACGCTCATAGCCTCGACTTCGCCGCTTAAGCATCACGGATACTCATGCGATAGTGGATCAAATGTGTTGTCATCAAGTGGCTGCACTTTCTCCCAAAACATGTACTGCATGAACATGAAATATATTAGCAATCTTAATACTCCAACCTATAGTTCGAAATAAATTATATAACATACAATTTACTCTGTATGAGGGCAAGGTTTCCCACCGCCATGTAAATTTCACAGATCTCGATACAGTCGTCGTGATGCCATCGACGCAAACGCGTAAAGTAAACGCATTCCAGTTATATGATTTAATGCTCTCCACATCGTGCACTAGCTTGTAAAAAGAAGTAGGAACTTCTACCGTGGAATGTGGTGCAAGAACTGTGCCTAGAAGAACCAACACAATTCGACGCAGAAAATCATCATCATACAATCCACTAGTAGTGATGTCCTGTATGAGCTGGTCTATCATTATTAGATTCGCACTCAATCTCTTAAACGACTCGGCACTTTCACTTTTGCCTTTAGACCCCTTTACCTAAAGCTTTCATCGCATCTCCGCCTCTTGTTCACTAGGCCAAAATATCATACACATCTTCGGGCGCAATGATATCGCACCGCTTCGTGATGGCATAATGAACCTTTTTCTGTCCAATGCGTAAGATTTGATAATAAACTTTAGCGACACTTCGCGCATGAGCACACTAGGAATCATCAACATTTGTCCTAGTCTAGTGCTTGCAAATCGCTTTTTTTTGCCTAGAGGTCAGTTTGCTCACGAGGAGACACCACTTCTCACAGTAACGTAAAATCTCTCCGCATTCTCCATCACTACGAATAGGAACAAATAATATATTAGCTACTTTTCATGTCTAGATGATGAACATGATGAATGAACCGCTCAAAAACATTAATTTACCTCCCACCAAGACGGGCGCTGGTGGCGGGGGGGGGGTGTTGGTGGTGACGACGACACCGGGTACGTGCTATGTGGAACCCCGCAGCCTTCGCCGAATCGCAGGTGCCGTGGACGTTGATGGCGGTTGTAGATCGGCGGACGGCGGATGAGGCGATGTCCAACGGGGGCGGACGGACGGCGGAGTGGCGTCACGGGGCCAGAGGGGTGGATCGACGGCGGCGTGCTGAAGAGGACGGCGGCATGCTGTAGAGGTCAGGGGATCGGGGGCAGATGGCGGCGTGGGTTAGGGCTTGGGGCAGGGCGTCGTGGGTGACGAGGGCATACGGCGGCGGGCGTGCCAGGTGCTAATATCGATAGATTCGGTCGGGCCCGCCTCTCGTGGTATCTACCGCCGTCCGCAATGATTGGGCCGGGCCCCGCATTTACGTATGATTCGCGTCGGCGTCTTGCACTTCAAATCTAGTCCCACCTCGGCCGTCGAAGGATCTCCCGACCAGTTTATATAGCCGTCTCCGGTAGTCCATGCATGGTCATATATAATATTATGATATGGCTCTACATAACTGCCAGATAGTACACTGTATCGCAGTGAACTGCCGGGCAGTTAGGTAAAGTCACATCGCAATATTAAATATGTTTTTTTTTAAATACAAACGGAAAATATTTTTTTTAAATATGATTACCAACTAATTTTTTTTGTACTCCGTCAAACGTCGCGACACTTTTTCCACAAGTTGGCATCACCATCCACAGCACGCACGCCAACTCGCGTATTTTTTTGACGCTCCACGAATTTTCCAGGGTTTTCCATGTCCAAAATCGAAAAAACACTGCCCGGACGTGACGCAACGTCCGTTTTGTGTCTGTTTTCATTCCAACCTTGCGTGGGGGCCTACGTTGGCCGTGCCCACACGTACGCACACTTTGGTGCAGTTGCATGCATGCGATCACGTAGCCCCAGTGCAACCAGCTACTTGTTGGTCTGCCGGGGAGGGGTTCCCAACTACGGTTTTTTTTCTACTCCGTCAAACGTCGCGACACTTTTTCCACAAGTTGGCATCACCATCCACAGCACCCACGCCAACTCGCATATTTTTCCGACGCTCCACGAATTTTTCAGGGTTTTCCATGTCCAAAATCGAAAAAACTCTGCCCGGACGTGACGCAACGTCCGTTTTGTGTCCGTTTTCGTTCCAACCTTGCGTGGGGGCCTATGTTGGCCGTGCCCACACGTACGCACACTTTGGTGCAGTTGCATGCATGCGATCACGTAGCCTCAGTGCAACCAGCTACTTGTCGGTCTGCCGGGGAGGGGGTTCCCAACTACGGTTTTTTTCTACTCCGTCAAATGTCGCGACACTTTTTTCACAAGTTGGCATCACCATCCACAGCACCCACGCCAACTCGCGTATTTTTCCGACGCTCCACGAATTTTCCAGGGTTTTCCATGTCCAAAATCAAAAAAACACTGCCCGGACGTGACGCAACGTCCGTTTTGTGTCCGTTTTCGTTCCAACCTTGCGTGGGGGCCTACGTTGGCCGTGCCCACACGTCGCACACTTTGGTGCAGTTGCATGCATGCGATCACGATCCCCAAAGCAACCAGCTACTTGTCGGCCTGCCGAGGGGGTTCCTGGCACGGTTTTTTTCTACTCCGTCAAACGTCGCGACACTTTTTCCACAAGTTGGCATCACCATCCACAGCACCCACGCCAACTCGCGTATTTTTCCGACGCTCCACGAATTTTCCAGGGTTTTTCATGTCCAAAATCGAAAAAACACTGCCCGGACGTGACGCAACGTCCGTTTTGTGTCCATTTTCGTTCCAACCTTGCGTGGGGGCCTACGTTGGCCGTGCCCACACGTACGCACACTTTGGTGCAGTTGCATGCATGCGATCACGTAGCCCCAGTGCAACCAGCTACTTGTCGGTCTGCCGGGGAGGGGGTTCCCAACTACGGTTTTTTTCCTACTCCGTCAAACGTCGCGACACTTTTTCCACAAGTTGGCATCACCATCCACAGCACCCACGCCAACTCGCGTATTTTTCCGACGCTCCACGAATTTTCCAGGGTTTTCTGTGTCCAAAATCGAAAAACACGCCGGACGTGACGCAACGTCCGCTTTGTGTCCGTTGCTCCAACCTTGCGTGGGGGCCTACGCTGGCCGTGCCCACACGTCGCACACTTTGGTGCAGTTGCATGCATGCGATCACGTAGCCCCAAAGCAACCAGCTACTTGTCGGTCTCGCCGGAGGGGTTCCCAACCACGGTTTTTTTTCTACTCCGTCAAATGTCGCGACACTTTTTCCACAAGTTGGCATCACCATCCACAGCACCCACGCCAACTCGCGATTTTTCCGACGCCCACGAATTTTCCAGGGTTTTCTGTGTCCAAAATCGAAAAACACCGCCCGACGTGACGCAACGTCCGCTTTGTGTCCATTTTGTTCCAACCTTGCGTGGGGGCCTACGCTGGCGTGTGCCCACACGCACGCACACTTTGGTGCAGTTGCATGCATGCGATCACGTAGCCCCAGTGCAACCAGCTACTTGTCGGCCTCACCGGGGAGGGGGTTCCCAACTACGGTTTTTTTCCTAGTCCGTCAAACGTCGCGACACTTTTTCCACAAGTTGGCATCACCATCCACAGCACCCACGCCAACTCGCGATTTTTCCGACGCCCATGAATTTTCCAGGTTTTCCAGTCCAAAATCGAAAAACACTGCCGGACGTGACGCAACGTCCGCTTTGTGTCCGTTGCTCCAACCTTGAGTGGGGGCCTCGCTGGCGTGCCCACACGCACGCACACTTTGGTGCAGTTGCATGCATGCGATCACGTAGCCCCAGTGGCAACCAGCTACTTGTCGGTCTGCCGGGAGGGGTTCCCAACTACGGTTTTTTTACTCCGTCAAACGTCGCGACACTTTTTCCACAAGTTGGCATCACCATCCACAGCACCCACGCCAACTCGCAGATTTTTCCGACGCCCACGAATTTTCTAGGGTTTTCCAGAAAAAGTACCCTACACCGATGTCCGAACGTGAGGCGACGGTGTTTCCTCTTTGTTTTGTCCATATCGTGCGTGCAGGACGTACTCTCACACTAAGCGTTTTTAGCAAGTATTTATGTACAAACGCATCATCAAATCAAAACTCTTGAATGAAATGGACAAAATTAATTTCACTCAAATTTCACTCAACATAGATAAAATATTTTACATACTCGGGCTAACTCAACGATTAAAAGTGCACCACATAAAGTCTACTACTTAGGCTTACAACGACATAACCAAATTAAATTAAAAAAATAAACTACTCGTTATCGCTATCAACGAGGTCAATGACGGCCGGCCGCCGCCGCCGCCGCTGCCGCTGCTGGACCGTTCGCGAGGTCGCCCCAATCTATCGAATCGCCGCCGGAATCCTCCTCCACCGCCGCCGCGCTTGCGCCACTCCTGCCGCCACTCCGGCGGCACTTGTTGCCACTCCGCGCCGCCATCGGCCGCTCTGCGCCGCCTCGGCCGCTGGATTGCGGCCGCAATCTCGGCGGCCTCCATCGCCTCCGCCGCCGCCGCTGCAGCCTCCGACGCCGTAGGGCGACGGGTACCCCGGCGTGTCATCCGGATCGCCGTCCTCGCGGAGGATGACTTGCTCGCGGCAACTCGATCCCGGGCGGCGGCGAGGGGCGGCGGCGCGCGGCGCCGTGCGGTACACACTGCGGGCTACCGCCACGCTCGCGCGATCGTCGCGGTGGAGGCGGTGCGCGAAGACGCCGCCGCGTCCCGCCGATCGGGTCTCGCCGCCGCGGCAAGGCGGAAGGCCGCCATCACCTCCCAATAGTCCTTCCCGCGCCAAAACCGCTTTCGGCCTTCGATGTTGTGCCGGCCGCCGCTGTGGTTGCGGAGCTCTTCCTCCGTCGCGCCGGGACCCATCGTCGCAAAGCCCTTCGTGTCGATCTTCCAGTTGCGCGGGAGACGGTAGCCCGGCGGCACGGGGAGGTAGTAGTGGTGGAGCTCCTCCGTCTCCGGCCCTCCGATGCTCGTCGGCCATGCGCCGGGGGCGTCGTCGGCGGCGCCGCCACCGGTGCTGCTGCTGCCGCCGAAGAAAGCCATCGGGTGCGGAAGGCGTGGAGGTGGAGGGTGCGGGAGGTGCGGGAGAAAGCCGTCGGGCCGGTGTCGTTTTATAGCCGGGGGAGGGAGGGAGTCGGGCAGGCGGCGCCGTGGTTATTAACGCCGCGTTAATCGCGCGCGGGCAAAGCGGCGGCGGCGTTGACCGCCCACTACTAGGAAAAGCCTAGCAGCAGCGCTGGTTTTGGGCTTATCAAGAGCGCGGCACAAGCGCCATCGATAAGGCGCTATAGTTAATGCTTAGCAATAGCGCTGCTTGACGACGCCATCGCTAACTTGACTTACTAGCAGCGGTTCTTTAGAACATCGCTGTTGTTAATTAGTAGTAGCGCTTCTCCTAACCCGCTACTACTAGTATTTAGTATTTTATTTCTTTTCTATTTCATGTTGCATTCATACACCTTTACACAAGTTTTCATACAACAGGAATTTAGAGATTGTTTTACATCATAATGAGTTATTACATCATGGGTGAAGAATCGGATTAGTTTCAAGTGGATGTCCATCCACTTGAAACTAATCCGCTGTTCTTTCACCCAATGATATAATAATATCATCATCATCATCATCATATCATTAACAACTTAGCATCATAATACATCATTGTCATATAACACCTCCTCAATATCATCGCTTTTCATCATTGACATCACATAACACCTCCTCAAGATCATCATTATCAACTCTAACACATTACCACATAATAAACATATTGTACCTCATAGGACCTATTACATTCGATTAAGACCTACTACATTTTCTAAGGTAAAATAACAAAAACAAGATAGCCCCGACTTCCATTATGGAGAATGGAGATTAGCCTGCCTCCCATTCTTGCCTTTCGCTGAATGTTACTTCCAAGAACCTCCTTGCGAATGTCCATACATTTCTTCCATTCTCGATGATCATGTGTTCACGGTTTTAGAAATCCGATATGCACAGTGAGCTCCCTAGATTTACTGGCAAGATGTTCAGAATCGAGAGGCGACCATGCAGACACATCGATGAGGCACACAATCCATCGGGAGTTTCTGTTGAAAAACATAATAATAACTTTGTAGTTAGCAATGATGTACTAGTTTTAGAAGTATGAAAAAATGCACGAATGTCGTAATAGTAAAAAATCTTACCAGGGTATCTCCAGAGAAGTTATCGTTGTTCAACACATGCACTAGTGGCATGTATTCACCATAATTTGGAGGAGTTCGATAATAGGCATTGTAATTCTCAAGAAGAGTACAAAATGCGATCGATGATTTTTCTCCTTATATGTTAATTGGGTGCCTTCGGTGTAGTGGGTTTTATCTACCATCTTCCGCACAGTCTTTGAAGAATCAAAATAAGCTGTCAATGGAAATAAGCTATCAACTATTTTGAAATAAAGAATATAAATTAGTTAATAACTATGTTTGATAAACTCACATAGCGGTATAATCGGCAGCGATCAACAAGGACCCATATGTCCATATTGTCTTCCTCGCTGTCGATCACCAAGATCCATGGTGATAATCATACCCTCATCAAAACCATACATTTTGCAAAGTGCTTCCCAATTTTGGCAACCAAAATGGGTTACGCCTGAGCATTATACAGATTTACTTCAAAATCCATATCATGATGGGTCCTTAGGTGTATTTTCTTTGTTTCAAAATTTTCATGGTCTTCAAAACCCATCCTCTCCAAGACATAGCGCCTTGCATGGCATGGGATAAGCTAGTCGAATTGTAAAATATGAAAATTAGACGTTGAAATAGTTGAAGTCATGCTTAATGGAGAAAAAACTATTGTCGCTGCTATGCATCAGTATGAACATCGCAGGTCTCCTCGAGCTTAATGCTGAAGCGGCGATCGTCGCCCACCGAACGAACCTGTCGCACATACCTCGATCGTCGTGGCACCAGCTACACTCCCGGAGACCGCTGCCGTCCGAGTACGACATTTCCTACAATCATAATTCAAAGATTAAACTTGTACATATTCTAGCACAAGTCATGTCGAATTCACGACAAAATCCGGCATGACCTTTGCTAAAAAAGGACATATCGAGCGCCTGAAATTTGCCGAAACAGAAATTAATCAACACTCCGACAAAACATAGGCCACTCGGAGATGTAAACTGAACATGAACGGCCACTTGGGCAACCACATATCCTATTTGAGCAACAACACAAAATATACAAGGATATTTGTCCGGTCTCACCTCGATGTCGGAGGGGGTACGCCGGTGATCGGGATGACGGTGGGGTTGTCGGAGGGGGTCGGTGACGGGACGACGGAGGTCACCAAACCATATAAGTTATCACTAGCAACAAAACATGTTCAACTAGTTTTATTAATTCAACTAGTTCTTACTAAATATAAACTTACTATAAATAGAAAAAAACTAGTTCTTTCTAAACATAAAGTAGTTCAACTAGTTATATTAATTATCTTACTAAAAATAGATTAGTTCAGTTAATTCAACTAGTTCAACTAGTTTATTAACTTACTAAACTAGTTCAACTACAACTAAAGTAGTTCAACTACCACTACCACTACTACTAAAAATCTAGTACTAACTAAGCTAAATTAACATCTACTACTACTAAATTAACATCTAGTACTAGCTAACCCTAAATTAACATCTACTACTAAATCTAGTACTAACTAGTGGCAGGGGTGGGGGCGACGAGAGGTAGCTAGGGGCGGCGAGGTCGAGGGCGGTGGGAGGCGGGCTGCCGGCGGAGGAGGGAGGAGGGTCGGCCGCAGGCGGATGGAGGAGGGCGGCGGCGGAGGAGGGAGGGGCGGCCGCAGGCGGAGGGGAGGATGTGCGAGGAGGATGGAGGAGGGACGGAAGGAGGGGAGTACCTCGGCGGCGGACGAACGGCGGCGGCGGCGACGGACGACGACGCGCGGTTGTAGCGGGCGAGAGTGAGAGTGACTGAGGGCCGGTCCTCTCCCGTGGGGATAAGGTAGGGATAGTTATAGCTGCTTGGCAAAAGCGCCACAGCTAACGCAAGTAGCGATGGCGCTCTCTGAAAGGTAACGCGCCATCGCTATAGCTAGCGGGGGCCTGTCATGGCAACTATAGCAGAAGGCGCAGATTCTCAAACGCGCCATCGCTATTTCCAAGTCAATGGCGCGCTTATAGACACGCCACTGCTGCTAAGTAGCAGAGCGTGGTATTTTGAAGCGCTACCGCAGATAAGATTCGTGTATAGGCTTTTCCCTAGTAGTGTCGCATCGGGAGGGGCAGGCGGCGGCGGGCCGGTCGGGTGGCAGCAACGCGCGGCAGCCGAGGAGACGACAGCGTGGCGTCCGCAAGCGGCGCGGCAGGCGGGAGGCGGCAGCGTTAGCGTCCGGCAGCGGCGCGGCAGCGAGGAGCCGGCAGCGGTCGCGTCCGGTAGGCACGGAGGCGGTGGCGGCGGCGTCGCGGCGGCGAGGAGGCACGCGCGTGGAACCGCCTGCGTGCATGCGCGCCTCGGGCGCCGTGATTGGCGGCCGACACGCCACACGACGGGCGTGGGATTGCGTGGGGCCGGCGGTCGTGGTGGTGGGGCCGGCGCGGCGCCACCGACAACGCGTTGACTGCGAGCGGCCGGTTTATTTTTTCCCTCCCGGGCGGGCGGCCGGCCTGTACTCGTATACGTATACCTCCGTCTGTTTTTTTTTGCGGGCGGGCGGGCCGGCGGGGCAATCTTATTCCCATCCTACCCTTTGTTATGAAGGGGTATTGAGCAATCTCAGCCCTCCTTGTGTTTACAGGGGGTCTACCGAAGCGGAAGTGTTCTCATATATATCAATATATATTTATATAAACATATCACTCACAATGATCGTTGGTTGACCACGACTAAACAATCAGACCGTCGACGCAACACAGCACTAGGGTACATGTACGAGCGAAGCAGAACGAGGCGGCAGTATTGAGAAGGCAATTCTCATGGCTTGGCCTCCGACTTTGGGAAGTGGAACATAGGAACAGTGGGCATCTCGGGCTTTGGTGGAAGCTCCACCTTGGGCATCTCGGGCTTCGGCGGCAGCTCTACCTTGGGCATCTCCGGCTTGGGTGGCAGGTGAACCTCTGGGAATGTTGGCAGATCCACCTTGGGCAGCTCCGGCTTGGGTGGCAAGTGCACCTCAGGGACCGGAGGCAGCTCCACCTTGGGAAGCTCAGGCTTGGGTGGCAGGTGCACCTCCGGGACCGGCGGCAGCTCCACCTTGGGAAGCTCAGGCTTAGGTGGAAGGTGTACTTCCGGGAACGGTGGAAGCTCTATCT
The DNA here is from genome assembly GCA_021437245.1 of Aegilops speltoides. NCBI lineage: Eukaryota > Viridiplantae > Streptophyta > Magnoliopsida > Poales > Poaceae > Aegilops > Aegilops speltoides. The sequence continues at coordinate 126,298,960 of CM038142.1, read as the reverse complement.
TGGGAATCTGTGGCACCTCGGTCTGGTGCTCTTCCTTGGACGGAATGGTCTCCTCAAGGATTCTCGCCGCACTACTCATGGCTACGCATGAGAGAAGAAGCCCAAGGAGGATGACAGCTGAGTTTTTCGGGGCCATAGTGTTAGACATGTGCAGCACCGGCTAGCTCTGGCAGTGCAGTTTGAGTGTGGGAGAGATAGCTGGGGCTGCTGGCTACTTGTAGGGTGCAAAAGTGGGCGAGGGGAGAGAGTACATATTTTGCAACAAGTTTGTTCATCTACTCGTCTGCACTTCTGTCCAATGTATGTGTTTCTGAGTCTATATCTGCTCAAGTTTTGGGAGCGGCAGCACTCTGGTTCTTTGGGCTGCAGTTGTGGACGCCGTGAAGCTGCGTTCAGGACAGGTACGACCGTTCAAAACATCAACAATGTTAGGTCAGCTGTGAAGACGAAACGTTGTGTCCAAGGGTTCCACAAAACAAGCAATGCAAAAGTCAACAAACATTTTTTGCCGAAGCAAAACCAGCCTGGAGTTTAACAGGCTAACAATGAATATGAATCACAACATTGTAATACTATGTTGGTTTTTCGGAGTTTTTAGAGATAAGGGCGTCTTCAACGATGACCCGCAAATTTGCTTCGGCATTTTCGGTCAAATTTTTCTTTTGCTCCGGTATCTGGACGCGGACACTGATGCCGGAGGCCGCCATCCAACACTGCCCTCATACATTTCAACAACGGTTGAAACTAATCAGACGAATTCGTGCAAATCGGGCGGATTTCATTCAAGTTCGGATATAATTTACATAAATGGACGATTTTTCGATCATTTTACTGAAAACTAGTATTTAAAAAACTAGACCCTATATGGGACGACCACCTGCCGTCGTCGTTGTCGTCCCTCCAGCGTCGCAAGGATGCCGAAGGGTTGCGGCAGCCTTGTCCGGCGGCTGCCTGCCGCTCGCGGAGGAGCCACTCCGCCTCCTGTTGCGCGGTGCGGAGGGCCGCCTTGGCCACTGCATCGGAGCCCTGGGGGCGGCCTTGCCCCTACCGGCATTGGCGAGCAGTCGCTAAACGAACCACTCCTCATCGATCTTGGCGAGCTCGCCGTCAAGGCGGCAGCGGCGCTTGGCGGCCGTCTCCGCGGTGGTGACGGAGCGGTCGATCGCCCACACTGCAGCGACATCGGGGTCGTTGCAGACTCATTTCGGCGCCACATCGCTTTTGGCGAACGCGAAGCGGCGACCGACATTGCGTCAGTCGTACCTCGTTTGTTGCTTTGCCGCGTGCTCCGGCTTGGATCTGACGGCCCTCGAGCCCGAGGCACCACTATAACCGCCTCCTTCGAGGTAGTGGAGAATGCGGCCACGCGCCTTCGCAATCGCGGGCAACGACTCCCCTTTTATCAGGCGGCGGTGGTGTCGTGGTGGTGACGACAGCCCGTCAGTCCGCGTGTAGCGGCTGTGCGGCTGGGGTGACACCGGCTCATCCTTCATGCGGCGGAGGCGCTTGGGGGACGCCGGCTCCTTCTTCATGCGGCCACCAATGTGGAGGCCACGGTTGCGCGGCGGGGGCGTCGGCTCGTCCTTCACCTGCCAGAGTGGGGGCGCCGGCTCCTGCTTCACGCGGATGCACGGCGGGGGTGGTGGCTTCTCCTTCACGCGCACCGGTGATGGTGGCGCCGGGCCCATGTGATGGAGCCAAAAATCCGTCATGAACTACATCTGATGGACGAATTCTTCTTCTGTTAGAGCCGCCTCCGAGAGAAGACGGGGCCGTTGTTATGGCTGGTCCTCCTCGTCTGCGACTATCTCCTTTTCGAAGGAGCATGCCGCCCTGGATGCAGATGGTACCAGAGAACGAGGGCGGCGGCGCCACGATCCCCTAAAGAGGAACTTCCACCAGCGTGGAGAACCAGGACTTCGGCATCGCCGCTGGGCTCGGGGAGGAGGAGGGCTCGAATAGGTGATGGGAAGGGGAGTGAGGAGGACGGTGCTCGGGGAGGGGGAGTGCGGCTCTGTGTGTCACCGGTGCTCGGCTTAAATAGCCGCGGCCAGGCCAAGCGAAGGGGCGGTCAGCCCACTTCACAGCGCCACAGCGGGCGGAGTTGGTTTCTCGGGACGCAGCATCCGCAATGAAGCAGCGACGCCCAAGAGGTCGCGTCTGTCCGTGCCGCCTTCCCGTCCAGTCAAATCGCGGGCATCAATGTCGGCAGCTGCATGCTTTGAGCCGGCATGAATGCAGCGCGGTCGTTCGATGGAAAGCGTGGGAGAGGCGGGTGCGATTTTTTTGGTGCGCAAGGGCAGTCAGGAGCGGGCGTGGCAGCGGTCCGGACGCCTGCAAAGCCCCCATGTATATCTCTGATTTACGGGAGAAAGTGCATCCGGACCACCCGGTAGACTGATACAACACTGGTTTAGATGGCACAACACGTCCGGAACACGCGGTCCGAACGTACGAGCGGTCATTGGATATGCCCTAAGAAGCACAAAACAAAACAAGATAGCAAAATCTGGTGGTCCCTAACGTAGATTTACTTGTGTGCAAGTGCTGGCACTAAGGCAGCAAAATTTCCTTTGACATTTTGATCTGACAGTATGGGGAGCACATGCTTCAAACCATAATTGGCATGGTTTGGTTTTAGCACATCATATCCAACATATCGTTGTTCATCGTGACTGGAAAGTTACTATCGCCTATTATTAAGATAGTTATGTTACTTGAGCTTCAAATCTTGATAGTTTTCTAGCTCGAGCACTTAACAGGAGAGGACACCCCTGAGACACCCTCTTACTCAAGCATTGGTACTATTGATGCAAACTCAACAGCAATGTGTGGGTTGTAAATATCAGCTTTTTTAGAGAAAAGGCCATAGCCCGACTTTATAGATAAAGGCACAAGGCAGAGTCACAAGCCCAAACAACAACATAGGCCGAAACCAGCAATAATCCACGGAAACAGAAACTAGGGACCAGGATCACAAAAGTATCAGGGGTACATGGCAACCTGCCAGACACGGCACGCAGGCCGGAAAGAGGAAAGAAAAAGGCACCAACAAAGACGAAGACATGCGAGGTCAGACTTCAGGATCCTACCCGGATATAGAGGACGCCGAGGCCCGAATTTTAGATATGAGCAAGTCCCGCGCTCCCCGGTCGTCCTCCTTAGTCAATGATCTCCACTGCTGCAAGAATATACAAGATTTGAAAAGCACGTCAGCAGCCTTAGTTGGGAAGACATGTTCGATCGTAAATTTGTTCCTAATCGTCCATAAAGACCAACAAATCGCACCCAGGCCTACCCAGAAAACCCTCTTAGTGACCCCAACCAGCAAGTTGGCAAGGTTTCTCAGTTCAGGAAAGGAGGAGGGATTCCAAGTAACCTGAAGCCATGACCGGGCACAACTCCAGACCAGCTTAGCCAACACACAATGAAAAAAGATATGGTTCGAGTCTTCCAAGGCACCGCAAAGAGCACAGAACTCTGAGCCCGGCTCGTTAAGCTTACGAATTTGGTCAGCCGCAGGGAGACGGCCTTTGAAGGCCTGCCAGAGGAACATTTTAATCTTAGGAGGAACTCTGGACCGCCAAATGCAAGAAAATCTATTCGAAGGGACACCTCCAATGAGCCTAGAGTACATAGATTTGACTGAAAACCGGCCAGAGGAAGAATGAGGTCAGACAACCGAATCCGGTGTCTCTGAGAGCAAGGGGAAGAAAGCAGAGAGTCTTTGCCAATCTTCCAACTCTTCAGGAGAAAGGAACGACGAAAGGCCAAGTCCCAGTTATTAGCCGCCACCTCCACGATGGAGATATCCGGGTTAGGACAATACGAGAAAAGGACCGGGAAACTAACAGCCAGAGGAGTATCCGGGTTAGCCGCCACCAATCACGCCAAAAGCGAACCGAGGAGCCTTACCAACATTAAACGTAACATGTTCCAGGAACAGAGGTCTGACTTTAATAAGGTCCTTCCAGAATTGAGATCCACGTCAGCCCATAGCAAACATCGGGCTAGAGTGAGCTTCCATTTAACCAGCCTATATTTTCGTTTGTTGTCAGCAGCATTCCAATAGAAAGCACCCCTGTGCTTGTCAAAACCGGCATGAATGCCAGCCGATAAGAGATAGAAGCCCATTAGAAACACTGTGAGGGAGGAGAGGCAAGCGTTAATCAGAGAAACTTTGCCAGCATTGGTGTTATATCTACCTCTCCAGGGAAGTACTCTGTTTCCCACCTTAGAAACAGCCGGAGCAAAGTCCTTTGAATGTAACACAATAGGAGAGATGGGAAGGCCCAGATATTTGAAAGGGAAGGAACCCAGGGAACAATTAAGCAAACTAGCCACTCTTAAGGCCTCCGCATCATCAACACTAGTAACCAGGACCTCACTTTTGGAGAAGTTAATTTTCAGGCTGGAGACGGCCTCAAAGCATAACAAGATGAACTTAAGGTGGGCAATGCAGGCATCGTCCAATTCAACCATAATAATGGTGTCATCAGCGTATTGCAAGTTAGTGACACCGTCAGGAATTAAATGCGATACCACAGGCAAGATATGACCATGCTGAGCCGCCCTAGAAAGGATGCGAGAAAAGGCATCGGCCATAAAATTAAACAGGACAGGAGACGCAGGATCCCCTTGCTGCAAGCCTCTGTCATTGACAAAAAAAATACTAATATGGCCATTCACAAAAACCACGGTGTGGCCCCCCAAGACCAACTGCATAATACGATGCACATACGCCCCGTCGAAACCTTTCGCTAGAAGAACCTTCCTGAGAAAAGGCCAGCTGACCAAGTCATAGGCTTTCTCAAAGTCTAGTTTTAAGATGATAGCCTTAGAATTGCGAGATCTCAAATCATGAACTATTTCATGAAGACATAGGATGCCATCTAAAATGAAGCACCCTTTGATGAAAGAAGACTGGTGAGGGCTGATAACTCGATGGGCAATGGGGGACAGGCGGTTAGCAAAGCCCTTAGCAAGAAACTTAGCAAAGTTATTGATTAACGCAATAGGCCTGAACTGAGAGATCAGTTCATCCCCTTTAACTTTAGGAATCAGGGAGATCACTGCATAATTAAGGCGAGATGTATCAATAGTCCCTAGACAAAACCCCTGAATAACATTACAAACCAGCTGCCTCAACTGAGGCCAAAATTTTCGGAAGAAGGGGATCGAGAAGCCATCCGGCCCGGAAGCAGCATTCGGGTTAGTAGAATAAACCACATCCCAGATCTCCTTATCAGAGAGGGGTACCATCAACGCATCATTCTCATCGGCCAAAATCTTCATACTATGGTCCCACAAGGATGGAGAAATGGAAAATCCCGATGGAGGTTTGGCCCCTAATAGCGTTGAGAAGAACTCCACCACATGAGAGAGGATCACAGACTGGTCCAAAGACCGCACTCCATTAATGATCAGGTTGTTCATACCACACCGTCTCCTCCTACCGTTAGCAATGGCAAAGAAATAAGCCTTGGGGGAGTCCCCTTTCAGAGTCCAGTTAAGCGTGCCGCGCTGGCGCCAATAGATTTCAGCCTGATGGTGCAACTGCATCAAGGCAGACTCAAGATTGTACCGCAAAGACCACCTATCTTCAGAGAGCCCAGAGGAATCAGCCGAATGGTCTAGAGCCAAGATTTGAGATTCTAGGAGATCCTTCGAGCGACGCTCCTCTGCAGCGTGATTACGAGACCAGCCTTTAAGAAATTTGCGTAAATTGTAAGAGCAAGAGTGCCAATCATCTAAAGTACCAAAGGAACGAGCGTTTGAGGATAGAAGTAGAGAAATCTTTGAGGCCGGCAGATCATTAAAGCCTTGAACTAGTAGCCAAGAGGCATCAAATTGGAATCTAGCAGGAGGTCTATCTTGATGCAGCCCACCATCAAGAATAAGAGGGGTATGGTCGGAGCCAACGATACTTTTAGCAGCGAGGGAGGCCCGGGGAAATAGAGAGTCCCAACTAGAGCACATAAAAACTCTATCGAGCACTGATCTAATCGGGTTGGCCTGATGGTTAGACCAAGTGTAACGGGCTCCAACCCTAGGAAGCTCGCGGATAGCATTGGTGCTAATAAAGTCATTAAAGGCATTAGCTAGAGGCCAGGAGAAATTGTCATTACTTTTATCAGAAGGAAAATGAAGGAGGTTGAAGTCCCCACCGATAACTATTGGTAGATTACACGCCTCAATCTTAGCTGAAAGCTCGTCCAAGAATAAGGAAGAAAGCGAGTGATCAGCCGGACCATAAACCACAATGACTTCCCACAAAATATTAAGGGCTTTGTGACAAACTACCATACTAGCCCAAAAAACACCATGATCAAAGGCTACGAAATCGAAGACATCTTCTTTTGAGCCAACCAGGATCCCCCCCCCGAATGGCCCAAAGCAGGTAACACATGCCAATCAAATCTATCCATGCCCGCGATAGCAGAGAGTTCATTGGGGGAAAAAGTTCTTTAAACGTTTCAACTATCCCAACCAAATCGATATTTTTCCCACGCACCAAGTCCTTAATTTGGTCACGGCGCCCCCTAGCACAGCTGTTAAAGCTAGGACGGCTTGAGGTCGAGGAAAAAATGTTTGGGCATTTATGTTTTATTGATGCAATCAAAAAAGCTTGCTGTGAAGAAGGTACTGGCTCCCTGGCCATTATGGATCATGCACGGAAGCGACGGAGCTTGCGAATTACCAACCTAAAGGATGGAGACACAAACACTCGTTTTTTCACCTTCAGGTCAATCATAGAAGAAGGAAGAATTTCATCCACCGCCTCAAGCACAACAATGGATGTGTTACTGACCATGACCATAAGAAGTCCATCATTCAAGATCACTCCGTGTTCCTGAGTGCGACCTCACGGACCTTGGAGTGGCCTTCACGGAGGAAGAGGTGAAAAAGGAAATTTTTTATCTTCCCAGCGACAAAGCTATTGGGGCCGATGGCTTCTCTGGGGCATTCTTCAAGGAATGTTGGGAAATATGAAAAGGTGATATCATGCTCGTGGTCAACCACTTCTCCAACTTACACTCTGAGAATTTGCATTGGCTCAACTCGGTGAACATTGTTCTCATTCCAAAGAAGGATGGGGTTGAATCCATTTCGGACTTTCGCCCCGTTAGCCTCATCCACGCTATTGCGAAGATAATTGCCAAGATGATGGCTACCCAGATGGCACCCCATATGCACGATCTTGTCTCAAACGCCCAGAGCGCCTTCATAAAAAAGAGAAGTATCCATGACAATTTCATGTATGTCAGAAACTTGGCGAGAAAATTGCATCGAAAAAACAGCCCGACTCTTCTATTCAAGCTTGATATCAAGAAGGCATTTGACTCTGTGCGCCAAGACTTTCTCATGCATCTTCTCCAACATCTTCGCTTCCCGGTCGGATTTCGAGATTGGGTTGCGGCTCTGCTGTCCACCACCACCTGGAGAGTGTTGATCAATGGGGTGTTGGGAGACCCACTGAAGCATGGATGTGGCCTTCGACAGGGCGACCCGCTGTCCCCCCTTCTTTTCGTCCACGTCATTGATCCACTCCATCGTCTACTCAGCAAGGCCTCTTCCCAAGGGCATCTCCACCCTCTGTATGGTACAACTCCAACCGTTCGAGCTTCGCTTTACGCCGATGATGCTACCATCTTTGTCAAACCAGTTAAGGAGGATGTACAATTCCTGGCTGCTACTCTGGCTTCATTTGGAGATGTGATTGGTCTTGTCAACAACTGTGCTAAAAGTCTTGCTGCTCCTATTCGATGTGATGGTATCAATCTGGACAATGTTCTTCATGCTTTTCCAGCGGTCCGTTCATCATTTCCAATGCGTTATCTTGGCCTTCCTCTGTCTGTTAAGCGTCTCAAGAGAATCCAATTCCAACATCTTGAAGATAAGATCGCAGGCAAGCTACCCCCTTGGCAAGGAAGGCATGTGGCTGCTGCAGGCCGAACAGTTCTTGTCAAGGCTGTCCTAATTACGACCATCGGAATATATCATCTCACTCCTCTTGACATCCCGGTAGAGGTCCTTCAGAAAATTGATAGCATCCGCCGTGCATATCTTTGGGTGGGCATGAACAAGGTTTCTGAAGGGAAATGCAAGGTAAAGTGGGACCTCATTTGCTAACCAAAGAACAAGGGTGGCTTGGGGGTGCTCAATCTGAACAAATTTGCTGAGGCCCTGAGACTTCGATGGTTATGGTTTGAGTGGAAAGATAGAGCAAGCCATGGATTGGCATGGGAGTGCCGTGCACAGAAGACGACCAATTTCTTTGCGGCAGCCACCATGGTCACCGTGGGAAATGGAAGGACAACGAGGTTTTGGACTTCATCTTGGCTAGGAGGATTGTGTCCTCGTGACATCGCTCCCTGTCTCTACGATCTCTCTCGCAAGAAAAACTCCCCGGTTCAGCAAGCTATGGCCAACAACCAGTGCAATGCGAATATTGACAACTCAAATGGCCTCTCCCTTGAACACATCCAATAGTTTGCTAACCTTTGGGTAAAACTAATAACGGTGGCTCTTGATTATGACTTTGAAGACTCTATTATATGGAAGTTCACCAAAGATGGGGTATATTATGCATCCTCGGCTTACAAGGCTCAATTTGAAGGCCTCATCACCTCGGACCTTGTTCATTCTATGTGGACGGTGTGGGCACCCCCTTGGTGCAAGTTTTTTGCTTGGCTTGTTCTTTAAGATAGGATTTGGACTTCGGATCGCTTGTGCCGCCGTGGTGGGCTTAATTGCAGTCTATGCCCTCTTTGCAAGCAAACCCAAGGAACGGCAGTTCATCTTCTCTTCCAGTGCCGCTACACCATACGCATTTGGAATGACGTCCTCCCATGGCTTGGTACGCATTTGGAATGACGTCCTCTCATGGCTTGGCATGCATCACATTACCACGTCTACTTGGGTGACGAGGGCTTCAGTGAGAGAAAAAGTATGCATCACAGTCAATGTCATGTCTGAGACTTGGATATTTCAATGGGTGTAAATCCAAAAGTGTACGACCCACAACTTAACACTGTATAACAGGATTTTTACCGTAGTACATGCAGACACACACTCGCGCGTTACGTATAGAAGGGGCATGGACGGCACACGCTGCGTCTCCGAAAATGATCGATTCCGAGTTCATGTCACTGCCCTCGTCCTTGATCATCATGGGCTCATGGCTCATCGGCCTCCGGCTCGGGCTCGGGAAAGATGAACCCGGGAATGGTAGGCATCTTAGGCATGGGCGGCAGCTCGACTTTCGGGAACGACGGGAACTCCGGGAACGGCGGCAGCAGTTCGTGCTCCGGCGACGGCTCGGGCGCCTCGGACGGGTAATCGTCCTCAGGCGACGACTCCGGCGCCTCGGCCGGGTAATTGTCCTCAGGCGCCGCCTCCTCCAGGCGGCGTGCCGCGCGGCCCATGCCAGCGCACGAGAGCAGCAGTACGGCCAAAAAAAGAAGCGTGGTGCAGCGGGCGTTCTTGGAGGAAACCATGCCGAGTGGAGCTCGATCGGTCGCTTTCTTGGCGCGCGCGTGTGTGTGGGGCTGTGGGCTGATCTCTGTGATGTGATGTTAGCTCTCCAGTGCGCGCTCGTACTTATAGGACGTGACGGAACGAACGACGGTTCGTGAGCGTGGCCGCATGCACCGCGCCTTTTCTTTTCACAAGTCGGGTTGGTTTTTTTTTTTTTTTGAGACAAACTCCAAGGCTTTATTTATGACGTCACAATGTTTACATGGACGAACGAAAGTCCTTCCGGCTGGCCCAACCAAACATGTCGACCGGCCGGCAGGGTTAAAGCATGCCTCGCAAGTTTGTGAGCCTCGATATTCGAGCTCCTAACTTCATGACAAAAGTTGCAAAAATGAAAGGAAGAACTGCGCTCTATTATTTCATGTATAATTGCTCCATACTCCGTTGGATTCTTCTCTCGGATGTCGGTGACGACCACCTTCGAATCGGATGCCACTTTGATGTCCGTCACATTCAAATCTTCAGCGAGGGCTAGAGCCTCTCTGACCGCCATGCATTCAAGTGTCGCTGGATCTGATAATCCTCCGTAGACCACCGCGGATGCCCCCAAGAACTGACCATTGCTATCTCTTGAAATTGCCGCCACGGCTCCGTGCCTCTTCCCCCTTCCCACTGCAGCATCTACGTTAATTTTTGTAAGACCCTCCGGTGGAGCGATCCAACCCCTCGCTCGCTGTGGAGGAGCGCCGGGTGGCCGTGCCGTCCCCGTCTGAACAGCCCTGAGCTCACTGATGTAGGACTGGATGAATGCATGGACTGAAAAAGGACTCTGGTAGATATGCTCGTAGATCGCTTTGCGGTTGGGTCCGGTGCGTTTGGGGAGGTTTTGGCGCATGTGTGTCTCGGGGCTTGGTTGGAAATCCGCCGAGAGATCAGGTTGGGTGAACGCGCCAATCAGTTTTTTTGCGGGCAATCAGCTTGTTGATTTTTTTTTAGGGTAACCATGTGTTTCATTGATCACAAATATGACGAATACAACGCACGCACGCGGAACAGAAGGGTCGAGTGCAAACAAGTGACTGCAAAAATTTGCAGAAAATCCAAAAATAGACTGAAATCATTAGTTAATTCTGCAATAGCCGTCGTCACCGCTGAACGTCGCTCGATTCGAAGGAGAACCACAGCCCATGAGGGCGTTGTGAGTAGATGAAGAAGCTTGCCATCGGCGAAGCCATTGTCGCCGTGGCATGTCGACCAATAATCATACACATTCTCCTAAAATTCCGGAGCCATCGTCAGTCGTCCACGTCGTCGAGGCCAAGTACCAAATCAGGCGCCTTAATCTACAAGCCCAAATCTGGAACCATCATTTCGCCCACCGGTGACATCGCACATAACGCCAGCCACCAGCCGAGCATCTGAAATGGCCGACCAGAAAGATAGACGGGAGACCGAGCACACCGGCTCCTCGACGCTGCCATGGACACCGTCACCGCCAAAAACAGAACCGCCCACAGACTATACTTGCCGACGGCGAGCACACATATCCCTGAGCCACTCGACACCAACAGAAAATACGCTGCCAAGATGGAGCCAGGCCTAGGGAAACTTTATTCTTCAAGACGCTGCCGACTCCATGGATGCAATGCCGCCAGACCTACCTATCCTAGACCTAACTACACGCCTGACGTGAAGATCCAGGGCTCCTCCATCCTCACGTTAAGGAGCCCACAGACCGGTGGCGGACGGTTGGGCTGGACGTGCCCTTTTCTCTCCTTTGGGAACTGTTCTCGACATATCCACTGTTGCTTACGTCAATATCTAGCCCTAGCTAGGGGTTTCCTCTAGTCTCGACGGCGACGAAAGTGACCTTCTAATCCCGAGCTCACATAATAGAAAATACAAAGAAATAATAAAATAATTCAAAAAATTCTTATTTTTTTCTGACAAACATTGATGAATGTTTGACCCGCATGCAAAATTTCGTGATGAGATCTGGAGATCTGAGAAAAACTATTGATACTCCAAAATTGGTGTTTCTAGACCATCTATTTTATTATTTTTGCCCAGACCTCCAGGCATGTCATTTCGTCACCAAATTTTGCATGCATGTTAGAAATTCATCAATATTTATCACAACAAATTCTGAATTTTTGAAATCTTATTCTGTTTTTCTGGATTTTACTGTTCATCAGTGTGCATATGAGTTTAGGATTAGAAACTTCGTGTCCCGAGGAAATCTTCCAACAGAGGGGTTCCCATCACCTCTAACCGATCCCATATAATCGGTTAGAGGAGGATAAATTACGTTTTCCTCCTCAAACTGGCACCTTATAACGGTCTCCACGACCTCCGCGACCCTTAAATATACTCATCCGTCAATACATGCATGATAAAAAGATTGCCTCCATTCCCACCCATGCACGGCTACATCCACTCCAGCGCTGCTCTCCTTGCCTCCGATGGACACCAAATGCCATCGCCGACACCCCGCAGCCCTGCCAACCTCTTGCCGCCAAATTCCAACGATCTTTTTTATCATTTGTTCGTCTTTTCCATTGTCTCTGGCCATGACGGCGCTCCTGCTCGTCGTCTCTAGCCCGGTGGTGCTCCTCCCAACGTTCCCACCGTCCACACCTAATTGCACCCAACTGCCTCACCGGTAGCAGCTCCGGGAGGAGCTCTACTTCGTTGTGTCCAGATAATGTCGCGTGGCATCGGAGTGTGTTCCACCTCCTGGTTGCGCTTGCGGAGGACTGCACGGACACTGGGGATTTTGTTCTTGGACAATGGCGAGGTGGTATTATCCAGGCGCCGGCGCTGCCGACGAAGCTCGCCATTTAAATAAGTGGGAGCAATGGTGCAGCCGGTCCCGACACCGCTGTGGTCGCCCTGCCGCCTAGTACTGCCGCCGGTCGGCTCCGCGACACAAGGCCACACGATCAAGAGCCACCTTCTTGCTTCTATTTGTGTTGTGTGTGCTGCATTGCAAGTGTTCAACGAAATATGCATGGAGCCAAATATAAGCTATAGGGAGTTAATTTTAGGAGATCGGTTTGTTCATGTGATGTCCATTTGCACCTTTAATTTGGCGCACTTTCAACTTGCCACCTCCAACTAGCATATCTAATATGTTCGAGAACTAGTTGGGTTGTGTTCATCCTAAGCTTAAGGGGAAATTACACGTGGGGCGTCTGTACTTTACTTTGGGTAATATGGAATTGCAATGATTTTGTCTTTTTTTTTTTTGCAAATGGTAATGATTTTGTCTTTAACATGTCTGAGCTCCAAAGAAAGTGTGGTTCATTTTGAGAGCTACCGGATGGATTCTTACACGCTATATCCTCCCTGCTTTTTGTAGAGGTGTAGGTGTTCATGTACTTTTTTGATGCAACCAATGGGATATAGCCAGATATGATCCATTCGGTTTCGATGGCTATCCAGTAATAATTTATGTGATTGAGTCATGTATAATCTCGGCATGGCTGGAATGTTCACCTACTTATCATTGTGCTTTTTGTATAACATTATGAATATTGCTACATTTGATTATAATAATCATGATTGTGCATTATCGATATGATGCAGAGGCTAAAGAAAACTGCCTTTAAAAAAAAAGAAATCACGAAAAATAAACTGAAATGGCGGCACATATTTTAGCTAAAGCTCTTGTATGAGCTATGTAAAAAAATTATTCTATTCCGGAAGGCTTTTGTAATGTTGATTAATCAATAAAATGCCGAAATTTGCTAAGAAAAGGGAACGTCCGAGAGCTGCTCATCAGTCGCTCCGCATTTGGGCATCAAGGATATACGAGAAATTTATCTATCAACACATTTATCAGCGCACCCCACCCTTGTAAAGCTATAAACATACTTACTGATCTATATACATATATAGTGCACATGTACATCCCGTCTAGGGACATAGGTACGTAGACGTACATCATGGCATCACTCACAAGTCACGAGTCGCAGGAACTCCACAGGATAACGTCGGCCGTACGGATGGGCACACTCTCGTTTGATATACTTACAAATAAACAAGCACACGAGCAACACCACATACGTGCACGATACATGTAGTATCGACCGAACAACGTAGAAGTCCTCATGGATTGGCCTCCGGCTCCGGCTGTGGGAAGAAGAACCTGGTAAGGGTGGGTGTGCGCGTCGCGGGCTTCCACGGCGTTCCCGGGAACGGCAGCAGGTGCATCTCTGGGAACGGCGGGAGCTCAAACTTGGGCATCGGCGGCAGCTCGTAGTCTGGCAGCCCCGGCACGGTCAGGTGTGGCGCGGACGGCGCTTCTTCCGTGGGCGGAGCCGTCTCCTGCTCCTGCAGCTTCCTCGCCGCGCTGCTTATGGTGACGCACGAGAGGAGGAACACGAGGGCGGTGTTCCTCGAGGCCATGCTGGACTTCCTCTTACGTGCAGCTGGCTAGCTAGCGGTCGGCCGGCGTGGTTGGCTGTGGATGTGTGATACTGATACTGAGCAGGTGTACGTTGCGTGGTACATGTAGGGGCGTGAAATCTTGTAGTGTCTCTGCACCGTGTGTCGCAGGACTCCCGCGATTTGGAACAAGGTTGGCCATCTGCCCATACGTAGTCGGTTTGGTTAGACGATCTGTGTGGCTTTTTCTAGCTTCAGTTCGATGCCATGGGTGAGAGCGGCCGCGGGCAACGTGCATGTCCAAGGGAGCAGGTAGGATCAGTAGTTGTGATTAGGCCGACTGTTAAGAAGAAATGGCGTCTCCAAGGAACTCCACCCCGTGGAAGAGCACGCAACTGTCAACATGGCCTTTGGCCACAAAACGAGTGAGTATAGAGCTAAGAAGGATGCACTAGAACTTAACAGCCATGTTGCATTTCCCAGAGGTGACCACGTACAGTGTTTCTTTTCCATGTTTCGATTCATTAAGAAAAAAGAATTGCTAAATTAATTAACGAAAAATTGACCGAAAACTGTCACAAATCTTTAAGTGATACACATAAAATGAGCACCCCACGCACGATACTGCATGAAAGGCCTCGTCGAGGTAGCACATTGACATCATTGTCGATAATGTGACTGCTTCTTCTTGGTTACCGGCCATTCAGTTTGTTAAACCTCGTGTCATTACCACTAACTGTTAGGGGCGGAGCTACGTACAGCTACCCGGTGTCACTGGCACCGGGTGCAATTTGCACTTACTTATTAGCTTAGTGTGTAGGCCATTCAATTGTTTGATATGTAGGCATGTGTTCTTCTATGTGGACACCGGGTAATTTTAAGTCCGGATCCGCCCCTATGTATTATAGCACGTACTTAACATTTGGTGAAGCATTCGTAGAAATAAAAATAAAAATGGTGAAGCATCTAGTTCTAAAGGCGGGCGACTCCGGGTCATGCTACCATAGCAACATTAGGTAACTCTTGTATCGGTCTCGCCACGGGCAACCCAGAAGAAACCATAGCCGACGGCCTTCACCTCCCCATCTCGCTCCATCTGTCCCTCGTCAGTGTTGAAGGGTGAGCAAAGCCCACATGGCGTTGGCGACTACAGGGCCGCTTTTCTCTCTCTAGGCGTGGAGTGGCTCGAGACTGCTCGACTGCACACAGATGAGGGTCCGGTTGCAGCAACCCGCCAGCATGGAGGCATAGTAGTCGAGGTGCGGTGTTCTGAGGTGTTAAGAAGGATTGTTGCGTTACCAGCTATAACGAAGGTGTGGCGGCAGGCTCTCTAGGCTTGCAACGCAACACGGGATTGATGACGTGATGGCACGGTCATGGTGGTTAGGTGTGCGTGGAACCGCGAATTTGCAAGTCGACGGGCATCGCTTGTGGCAGCTAGCCGGATGTGGCTCAACCACAGACGAAACTGGGATCAAGCAGGCCATGGCGTCTGTGTGGCACACATGGTGACAGGGGCTTCTAGGTGTTATTGCGGTGCGCATGTCTGCCATCAATGAGAGAGTAGAACAACAGTGACCAGGAATAACATGATGGCGCTTCTCTTCCGGGGAAATCTTAATTGGCCGACTAATTCTATGTGAGCGGGCTAGTAGCCTGGACGATGACATTGGCGATTGACATGGAGGTTGTAAACCATCCTAGTGAAAACCATGATTCACCATCGGCTAGACCAGGCAACGTCGACGCACGCCCACATGCCATTTTCTTACTAAAGGTGTTGGCTTGAAGTTTTGCTTCGGGGGTGATTGTCCCCTGTTCGCATTTGCTTGGACCGTCCAACATTGACGTGCCAACGAAGATTCCATTTTTCAGGTGTTGTTTTGGAATATTGCGCACTTTATATTAGCTAGTATATCGATCAATATGTGGATTGTGGTTCACAGTCATTGAGTTTGTGGTAGGACCGAGGCCTTTGTGGCCATGTAGGTTATTTATATGATTGCTAGGAATTTCAAAATAACCCCAAAATCCTGCACAGCAAACTCAAAGGACATTGCATGCGTTGCAAAAATTGCATCTTAGAGTTAGTAGTGCGTGCGATAGTTTGCGGGTGAAAGAATATGATGTGAAATGAAATCTGTCGGTGAGAATTATTGATAATAAATAATATGATCTAAGATTTTCAAATGTTTTTAAGAGAGAAGTGGAAACAAATGAGATCAACACTTCTATTTTTCATAAACATGCATTTGTACATGTACATTCCATCCACAAATAGACGTCATAGATAACCACTTCACATCACACAAAGACTCGCCAGAAATCACACAAAGACACAACACGACCAACGGATACATGTCGGAGCGCGAACAAAGAGAAGACAATTTTCATGGCTTAGCCTCCGGCTCAGGGAAGTGAAACTCGGGGATGGTAGGCATCTCGGGCTTTGGTGGTAGCTCCACCTTGGGCAGCTCAGGCTTGGCTGCAAGGTGCACCTCCGAGAACGTAGGGAGCTCGGGCTTGGGTGGCATGTGTACCTCTGGGAACATCGGCAGCTCTACCTTGGGCAGCTCAGGCTTAGGTGGCAGGTGCACCTCCGGGAATGACAGCAGCTCCACCTTGGGCAGCGTTGGCAGCTCTGGTGCTCCTCGCCTTTGGACGGAGCCATCTCCTCCTCTAGCATTCTTGCTGTGCTGCTCATGGCGACGCACGAGAGCAGCAGTCCAAGGAGGAATACAACCGTGTTTCTAGAAGCTATTTTACTGGACGCCTATGGTTGTTCTAGCTAGCTCTCGTGGTGTGGTTTTGATGTGGAGAGATGCATGTCTCACGTTCTATTTATAGAGTTCAACAATGCACGCAGTCTGAGGCTCTGCTTTGCAAGAAGGTTGGTCAACTACTCGTGTGCACTTTAACTTCGAGTCAAAATCTGGCTCTCTGCTTACGATTTGAGTGAAGAGAGGTTGAGATAGTTCTTTCGGGCTGTACGGCTGCAGTTGAGGATGATGACCTACCGATCATAAACGGTCGTTAATTAGGCCAGCTGCTAAGACGAAACTCCTTGTCAAGGGACCATCAGATCGCCAACACAAGCTGACGATTAGGGATTGGAAAACGGCGCTCGTTGGAGTTGGAGCTTTACAACGTCTTGTCAGAGAGTAGGCTAGCTTTTGTGGTCGGTGTCGGTGTACCTATGTTGATGTTTGCGTCAACGTGAGGTCTCTTGTAAATTATTTCTCTTCTTCTATAAAAATATGGTATGTGATTGTGTACTCTCGGAAACAAAATCCGAGCTTGACGATCGGCGGCGCCCTGAGTGGTTAAGCTATAATACTAGCACGTAAATGTTCAGTCATCATATTTTTCCTACATGTGATCCAATTAGTCAAGGTAGTGAAAATTTAATCTAGATCTCATCTAAATGAAAATAACTATGTTTCATCTAACTCCTACATTGTTGAATTTTACGCGGAGATTCATGGGGATTTTTTTCTTTTATTTATTTTGATTAATCAAATAGTGTAGGAGTTAGATGATACTTCTCTAATTCTCATCTCGATGAGAATTAGCAAATCCGAAAATTCAAATATTTGAGTTCAATATTATTTGATCCAAAGCATGTTTGGGTCCCCACTGCCACCAAGATGTCCTAAAGTTGGTCGTTGCCCATTTGTCCCTATAACTATTTTTTAGCTTCAAACCCTCGTTATAGTTTGCTTGCTCGATCGCTTAACTAGTGATGTGTGCACGACGCCTAGCGTCTTAGTCAAAAAAAAAATTGCAGGGTCTCAATCAATATTTGTAGAGTTGGACACTCCTAATGTTGGTTTCACCTTTTGAATATTTGTGGACCTGTCAGTTCCTTCCTATAGAACAATTTGAACGTATTTGTTTGGATGAAAGTAAAAAAGAAAGTTGTCTGACACCCCTCATCGGCGTTGTCTATGTTGACACATGACACCCAGATCTTTGCCACGCCCGTTCGCTCGATAGTAGTCATGCATGCACTGGTTGGTCGCTCTAGTGACGCTCTAGAGACACCCTCTGGATCACTAGTGTTTTATAGACCGTTGACGCAAACATAATGACTACTACTCCCTCCGTTCCTAAATATAAGTCTTTCTAAATAATTCACTATGGACTAAGTCTTTCTAGACATTCCACTACGGACTACATATCTATAAAGACCTGTATTTAGAAACGGAGGAGGGAGTACAATTTATGGGTCATAATATCAGGTATTAAAGTTAGGAGGACTTAAGGTTGAAGACAAAAATGTATTTAAATATTTTTATGTTTTGTCGATGGGAAATCGATAGGCGCAAATGAAGCTTGCGGTGAAAATTTAGAAGCGTGCATACTTTTGAAATGCTCTTATGACAAGAGGGTGCCAAAGCATATTTCTCGAATATATACCAATATATAAACAGACCACTCACAACACTAGCTGAAAACCACAACTAAACAATCAAATCACCGACACAACAAAGCAACAGGTACAAGTACAAGCAAGGAAGAACAAAATAACAATGTTGGTAAGGGCAGTTCTCATGGCTTGGCCTCCGGCTGCGGGAAGTGGATCCCAGGAACAGTGGGCATCTCGGGCATCAGCGGCAGCTCCACCTTCGGCATCTCCGGCTTGGGTGGTAGGTGCACCACCTCTGGGAACGTTGGCAGCTCCACCTTGGGCAATTCCGGCTTGGGTGGCATGTGCAACTCCGGGACAGGCGGCAGCTCCACCTTGGGCATCTCCGGCTTGGGTGGTAGGTGCACCTCAGGGACCGGCGGAAGCTCCACCTTGGGCATCTCCGGCTTGGGTGGCAGGTGCACCTCAGGGACCGGCGGAAGCTCCACCTTGGGCAGCTCAGGCTTAGGTGGCAGGTGCACTTCTGGAAATGGTGGCAGCTCCACCTTGGGAAGTGATGGCACCTCGGGCTGGTGCTCCTCCTTGGACGGAACGGTATCCTCTAGGATTCTCGCTGCCCCGCTCATGGCAACGCATGAGAGAAGAAGACCGAGGACGAAAACGGCGGAGTTTTTCAAAGCCATATTGCTCGACGTGTGCAGCTGCAGCACTGTCTAGCCTGGGCAGTGAGCAGTGTGGTTTGAGTGTGGGGGAGATAGCAGCTCCTACTTGCTACTTATAGGGTACAGAAGGCAGCATGCGCAGAGAGTCCGAAGCTTTGCAACAACTTAGGTCATCTACTTGTATATATGCACTTTGTTTCGGAGTCTATATCTGCTCAACGTTTGGCTGGTTAGGTTGTGTAGTTGAGGACACTGTGATGCCGCGTCCAGGGTAGGTACGATGGTACAAGCACATATAGCTGTTATGTCAGCTGCGAAGACCAAATGTTGTGTCCAAGGGTCCAAAAGATCTTATAACACAAGCAGGTACCTATATCATCAGCAATGCTCAAGTAAAAAAAAGATAGCTTCTCGTTGTGGAAGTCTACAGAAGCAAGAGGCCACAGCAGCAGAACCAAATCATTATTGTACGTTTGATTTGGGAAAATAGAACAATGAGGAAATAAATGAGATTAATAGAATCTTACAGTTGTTCATAGATACTACAACGTCACATTCCCATCAAACGAAGATGGTACCGAAGGAAACTAGGAACTATCCAACTTTTTTTTTGGAAACTGTCGATCTATTCATCTTCAATCATGGCAGCATAACGAACACCAGAAATAATATAAATTACATCCAGATTCATAGACCACCTAGCAACGACTACAAGCACTGAAGCGAGCTGAAGGCGCGCCGCCGTCATCGCCCCTCCCTAGCTGGAGCCGGGCACAACTTGTTGTAGTAGACAGTCGGGAAGTCGTCGTGTTAAGGTCCCATGCGACGTGAGAGATCGGCGCCGCCGCCGACGAGAGGCAGAAACCCTAGCCACCTTTTGTTGGAGGAGGGACAAAGGGAGGAGAAGGAACTATCCAACTTGAATCTGAAGAGAACTGAATAATAGGTGCTAGCCTTTTTGTTAGAAGAAAAATATATGAGCTAATCTGAACGTGTTCCAACGATGCTATACAGAACATAGTCTTTTCTATATTTAGTTATTTACCACCCTTGCTAGGATCAGAAACACCACCAGCAATCAGTGAAGAGCCCTCAGCACCCCAAAATTACACAAAAGGAGATAAAAAGGAAATAAGATTTGTACAGTTATGAAGCAGAACCATACAGCTGCACTAGTGAAATGATTGCTGGATACTAACAACATTGTTTGGACCGTACAGATTAGTCAATGAGTAAGTGGCTACTTCCTCAGTTCTCAAAAGAGGCAAAATTGAGAGATAAAATAGAAATTCAGCACCAAAATGTGCAGATGTCAATCGGTATATGAACTGAAAAGATATTTCTTTCTCTACCGCTATACTAGTACAAAAACAGCATAGTACTAGTCAGGCATCTTGTTGCAATCTATTGATTTTTTTCACAGCTAGTCAAATAAAAGAAGTAGGCTACATAACATGCAACCTTCTGTTTACAATAACACGGAATATGGTAGGGACTCTTGGCGATCCCTTCTGCCGGCCAATCCTGCTGCTCTGGAGCTTGCGGCGGAGCATGCGCATAGCGGCGGACCTGACCGTGATGGAAGGCTTTTTAGAGGGATGGCTGGAGGCGAAATCCATGTGTGTACGTCTGAAAGGGATGAACACGGCTGGAGGAGCCAGGCTAGCTTGTATACATCGGAGAGCCCTCGACTGCTGGTGGGAGTCGGACTTGAAGAGTATATATAAACTACTCGCTCCGTCCCATAATGTCTTACATTATGAGACGGCAGGAGTACATGCTTAGCATGCACGCTTCCCTCTCAAACTCTGAGTCCAATTCAGTGACCTCATCCTCTCTACAAGCTTTCTACTGGTGAGATTGTAAAACCCGGAAAGTTTCTTCCATTTGTACAAGTGAGAATTAGGAGTGTGTGCGGTGGTTTCTCGGTGAAAGAATATGAAGCGAAAAGCAATCTTCTGGTGAGAATTGTTGATAGAATGAATCGTGCATGAGCACTGTCTAAACTTTTCAATCATTTTTTGAAGAAAAGGGAAATACATTGATGTAATTAAACATCGATCTGTTTTGTACATGTACGCTCCAAATAAATAGACGCCATAGGTAAGCGCTTCACATCACACAAATGACTCGCCGAGAATCCAGACTAAACAATCACACAAAGACACAACATGACCAACGGATACATGTACGAACGTGAGCAAAGAGAAGACAAGTAATGACAGTCTTCATGGCTTAGCCTCCGGCTCTGCAAAGTGGAACTCGGGGATGGTGGGCATCTCAGGCTTTGGTGGCAGCTCCGGCTTGGCAGGAAGGTGCACGTCCGGGAACGTTGGGAGCTCGGGCTTGGGTGGCAGGTGCACCTCAGGGAACGACGGCAGCTCTACCTTGGGCAGCTCAGGCTTAGGTGGCAGATGCACCTCTGGGAATGGCGGCAGCTCGACTTTGGGCAGCGCTGGCAACTCCGGTAGCCGGTAGGTGCTCCTCGCCTTTGGAAGGAGTTGTCTCCTCCAGGATTCTTGCCCCGCTGCTCATGGCGATGCACGAGAGGAGCAGCCCGATGAGGAATAAAGTCGTGTTTCTTGAAGCCATTTTGATGGATGCCTATGGTTGTCCTAGCTTATGTGATGTGGTTTTGATGTGGAAGAGATAACAGCTGCTACGTTCTATTTATAGAGTTCGAAAACGCTTGCATGGCATGCGAGTCCAATGCTTTGCAATAAGGTTGGTCACCTACTCGCCTGCAGTTCTCGGTTTATGTGTGCTCTTTAGTTTCATAGTCTAAGTCTGGCTACCTGCTTGCAATCTGATTTGGGTGCAGGGAGAACCTGCCTTGTAGTTCTCTTGGCTGTTAGGCCAGCTGCTAAGACGAAATAACTTGTCCAAGGGACCGTCAAATCGCACATGAACACAAGGAAGTTTGGACATCTGCATTTGACTGTTGCTGCCACCAGTAGGACTCCTCCCCTTTCTTCCTACTCCCTCCTCCCATATCCGAGCTCGACGGTTAATGCGTGACCATTTGGTCCTTCGATTTTTCTAGACGGGATTCAATTTCTCGATAAACGAAAATTATTGACATCGAAAAGAGCTACTGATCTCTGCATCAATACGCTGAAGATATGAATGATGCTTTTGGCACACAAAAATGAAGGATGCACACAGTGAAATACAGTTTTGGGTCTCTAAACTTGTCCGCCCTGATCACCTAGGCCCTGAAGTTGGTAGTTGCCCATTTGTCTCGAGAGTACTGAAGTTCATGTCATAAATTAAGATAAGAGGGAAAGAGAGTACACAGGGGAGAGTGTTGTTAAACAACCGAATATACATTGTATTTAGCCAAGCTTGTGCGCCAAGTTGAGGTAATTAGATGATCAGGTTTTAACTACAGATAGATATGACCATACCCTGTATTGTTACGATCTTGTTGAGATCGATCTGTACTTGACTCCTGACTATAAATACATGACTGCGGCCTCTCCATTGAGATGTGCCGAACTGCCTATTTCTCCTTGTTTTACAAGTGTAACGGTGGCAGCGCCCGGCCAAAACGACTACTATGATTGTTAGTACTTCAGCTTCAAACCTACTCCGTACTTAATTTGCCAGCCCGGTTGCTTAACTAGTCATGTGTTCACCGTGCCAGTGTGCGTCTCAGTAAATATTCAGGATAGTTGGGCACTCGGTAATGTTGGTATGGTTGGTTTTTGTACTATTATTATATCTGTCTTTTGAATATTGCTAACCTAGTTTCATCCTACAAAAGAACAAATTGGGACATATTTTCCCACCGAACGGAACACCACAATTCGGATTAACGTAGAAAATGGTCCCGCACCCCTCATCAACGACTTCTGTGTTGACACTTGACACTCAAATTCCTGCCACCTTCCTTCGCTCGATGTCAATCATGCATGCACTAGTTGGCCGCTCTATTGACACCCTCCTGCTCACCAAATATGCGTGGGCCATAAATAGCGGGTGTTAAAGCAAGGAGTAGCATGGCTTGAGGTACAAGAAAAAACGTGTAGGCTTTTAGGTTTTGTCAATGGGAAAATGATAGTAGGCTCGCAAACAAATCTTGCGCTGAAAACTGTAGTAAGGAATCATGCATACTTTTCAAGTGATCTTATGATAAAAGGTTGACAGTGAGACCAAAACATATTTCTCTCTTTTTTTTTGAAATGGAGGAGGACCCCCGGCCTCTACATCTGGACGATGCATACAGCCACCATATATCTCATATATATCAATATATATTTACATAAACATATCACTCACAATGATCATCGACCACCACTAAACAATCAGACCGTCGACGCAACACAATACTTGGGTACATGTACGAGGGAAGCAGAATGAGGCGACAGTATTGAAAAGGCAATTCTCATGGCTTGGCCTCCGGCTTTGGGAAGTGAAACACGGGAACTGTGGGCAACTCGGGCTTCGGCGGCAGCTCCACCTTGGGCATCTCCGGCTTGGGTGGCAAGTGAACCTCCGGGAACGTTGGCAGCTCCATCTTGGGCAGCTCAGGCCTGGGTGGCAGGTGCACCTCAGGGACCGGCGGCAGCTCCACCTTGGGAAGCTCAGGCTTAGGTGGCAGGTGCACCTCCGGGACCGGCGGCAGCTCCACCTTGGGAAGCTCGGGCTTAGGTGGCAGGTGCACTTCCGGGAACGGTGGAAGCTCTACCTTGGGAATCTGTGGCACCTCGGTCTGGTGCTCTTCCTTGGACGGAACGGTCTCCTCAAGGATTCTTGCCGCACCACTCATGGCTACGCATGAGAGAAGAAGCCCGAGGAAAACAGCTGAGTTTTTGGGAGCCATAGTGCTAGTCTGCTAGAGGTGTGCAGGACCGGCTAGCTCTGGCAGTGCAGTTTGATTGTGGGAGAGATACCTGGTGCTGCTGGCTACTTATAGGGTGCAAAAGGCAGCGTGGGGAGAATGTACAGGTTTTCCAACAAGTTTGTTCATCTACTTATCTGCAGTTCTGTCGGATGTGTGTGTTTCTGAATCTACATCTGCTCAAGGTTTGGGTGTGGACGCCGTGAAGCTGCGTGCAGGGCAGGTATGATCGTACAGGAGATCAACAATGTTAGGTCAGTTGTGAAGACGAAACATTGTGTCCAAGGGTTGAACAAAACAAGCTATGCTGAAATAAACAAACAATTTTTGCCAAAGCCATGCCAGCCTGTAGTTTAACAGGCTAACAATTAACTCAGAATTATGAATCAAATATTGCTACTCCTCCATTCTTAAATATAAGTTTTTTAGATATTTTGATATGGACTACATACAGATGTATATAGACGTATTTTAGAGTGTAGGTTCACTCATTTTGCTTCGTATATATAGTCCATATTAGAATTTCTAAAAAAACTTATATTTAGAAACGGATTGAGTAATATGCGGAGTTTCGATAAATAACTAAATAAGGAGCACAAAACAAAACTTGTTTGCAAAATCTGGTAATCCTTAACTTAGATTTACTTGTGTGCAGGTCCTGAAAGTTAGGTAAGAAAACTTCATTTGACATCTTGATCTGACAACAGGGTGCACATGCTTCCAACCATAATTGGCATGGTTCGGTTTTTAGCTAATCGTATCCACCGTATCGTTGTTGATCGTGCCTCGAAAGTTATCGCCTATTTGTCTCCACATTTATTATTAAGATAGTTACTTGAGCTTAAAATCTTGGTAGTTTGCTTGCTCAAGCAGTTAACTAGTGATGTGTTCACTCTGCTAATGTGGGGTCCCAGTAAAATGTTTTATAGAGTTGGGCCCTCAGTGACATTGGTTTGGTTATCTATTGTATTATTATCGGTAAAGCTATCTGGCAAAATTTTGGCAGGAACCAAATCCTGGTGAACGATAAACTGCCATGGAAGTTTCGAAAAACGCCACCCCCGGCCACATAAACTGCCGTCCAAGGGGTTCGCGTTTGCCATCCCTCCTGGCGAATGGTCGCCGGGGATTGGGGTCCATTATTAGGCTTTTGAGCATTGCCAACCTATCGATTTCATCCTACAAAACAACAAACTGAGACATATTTGCCCACCGTACTGGCATCACAATTCGAATTAAGATCGAAAAAATGGTCCTGCACACCTCATCAGCATCGTCTGTTGACAAATGACATGCAGATCCCTACCACATCCTTTCGCTCTATGCAATGTGATACATGCACTAATTGGACACCCTTCCTCTCACAACGTTAAGACCGTTGGCGCAAATAGACTTTTATGTTTTCTCGATTGTAAAATAATAGATGCAGACCAAGGCTATGGTAAAAACAACACCTCTATTAATATAAGACATTTTAGAGATAATACATACGGAACTCCTAAACTCAATCCTCCCGGGTCGCCCTGCGCATGACCGGGAAGAAACCCTAGCCGCCGCCGGCGGGGTCCCCTGCCTTCTCCTTCTTCACCTCGCCACCGCCAGAGGGCGCGGCCAGGTGAAGCCTGGTCGGCGCCTGCGGCGGCGGGAAGATCTCACCCCCTCGCACATGGGCTCGGAGCGGGCCGAGGCGGCTGGGCTGGAGTGTGCGCTAGATGATGGGCGCTGCAGCTCGGTGGCGACCGGAGCCAAGTGTGATGACGTGGCGGGCGGCGGGCTGGAGGTGCGCGCTTGGGGGGGCAGATGTGGTCGCGACTCCGCCGGATCTGGCCCTCCGAGCGGCGCGGGCCAAGGCGACGGCCTTTGCCTTGTCTTCCAGCTGGTGGGGGTGGCACCATGACGGTGGTGTATCAAGTAGCAACTAGACCTAAGATGCAACCCAGCAGAAGCACGCATGCGGGACGCATAGGAGCTCACCAAAACCACAACCAACAACAAGCAAACTCCACCGCCAAACTCGATCAGTAGTTGTCCATTCATCTTTCAAGCTATTTTCAATCTATTTACATGAAAATTATGACCAAGAGTATTAACACCGTTGAGCTATTATTAAGAAGACAACGAGATATTCAGGTTTATCGATCAAACCTAGGTGGAGACGTCATTGCAACTCCACAAGGTAGTCTCCCATTTCTTTTTTAAAAGTTATATAAAGGAAAATTTGTCGAATATGAACAATGTCTGAGCCTCGAACCAGCAGGGCTCGAAGAATTTGCTGCCACACCCATCTCCCACCGATACCTTCATACTTATGGAGATTGTTCATATCACTCCTAGGAATTTCAGAACGGTGCCCGAATTTCAAAACAGTAACCAAACCCTACTTAATCACAAGGTATTTAAGCCTATCAATGCCAAACTCAAAGGACAATGATGTGCCGTAAATATTGCATGCCGTCGGGCAAAAAACTTCCAGTTGGAATTATTGATAAGGATGAATCATGCATGAGCGTGATCTAGACTTTTCAAATATTTTGAAGACAAAAGGAAAATTGTGCAATCAACATTATTATGTTTATATGTATCCGAAAAAGGGTTTCCCCCCGCTTTGTATACAAAGCAACCAACCAAGCCGTACAAGGATAGGTGCTGGGGCGGAAGCAGCACAGTCACGCCCAAAAGAAACGAC
Source organism: Aegilops speltoides (assembly GCA_021437245.1). Taxonomy (NCBI): domain Eukaryota; kingdom Viridiplantae; phylum Streptophyta; class Magnoliopsida; order Poales; family Poaceae; genus Aegilops; species Aegilops speltoides. The sequence goes on along the minus strand of CM038142.1, from coordinate 126,272,531 downwards.
AGAGAAAGAGCAAAAGAAACAAATGCCGACAACGGCGGATCAACGAAAACGAAGAAGCCTCGCGACCGCTGCGCCCACCGGGATCATCCACTAGGCTCCAAGACTCCGAAGCGCCGGCACCTATCAACACCTCCAAGAAGGATCGCGACGATGACGACGCTGCTGCCAAGGTTTTCCCCCGGTACACGACGAGGCGAGAGGAAGGGTAGCCCCCGACGCCCTCCCGGAAGGTCAGGTGGCACCCACAGGCGCCACCGCGCCGGTGTCGGCCAAGCCGACAGGGGTTTCCCCCGATCCCAACCCGCACCTCGGGCGCTCCGGAGCCAGCCACCAAACCAACCACCACCCAGCGCCAACACGGTCAAGAGGCCTCCACGCCGTCTCACCACGACACCGCGAAGTGAGGACAACATGGCGAAGAATCAGAGCCGGGACTAGGGTAGCAGCACCGCCGGCACGCTGGAGGGCCCCACCTCCACCGTCGGCGGACGGTAGCCGTCCGGACGCAATAGCAGGAGCACACCAGCCCGTAGGCCCACAGCCCGCCGAGCCCTCGTGGGCCCGTAAAGCTCCGCCCTCGCTGCTGCCGCAAGACGCCACCGGCGCCGCCGCCACATCCGAGCCGCTCCTCCTCCACACCGAGCCGCAGACAAGCAAAACCACGCCGGCGCCGCCCGCTAGGACCAGATGGGGCCCTAAGGCCCAGATCTGGCGGGCACGCCGCCGCCACCAGCGCCACCGAGCCACCCGCCGCCAAGAGGCGCCACCACCATCACAGCCACGCCGCCCCGCCACTGTGGCGCGGACCACCGCCACCGAGCTGCACCGCCCGCCAAGCCCTGCCGGGAAGAAGCTGCCGCTGGAGAAGGCCCCCGCCCGAGCCACCCGGCCAGATCTGGAATCCGAAGCGCCGTCCGGCAGGGAGGACGGAGGGTGGGGCGAGGGGAAGGAGCGGAGGAGCCGCCCCGGCCGCCGCCCGGGGAGGCGGCGCGAGGCGGAGTCGCGAGGCGGAGGCAGGGACGGAGCCAGAAAATGGTGATAGGGGGGGCATGGGCTTGAACTAGAAGAGTCGATTACATTCATATAAGAGACAATCATACCGGCATATAGCATAGTAGTGAGGTCTGAATTTTCAAAATATAGCGCGGTTCTGCAATATGAATAAATTTGCATATCTATTAATCTAAATGAAAATCATGACTGGATAATTTCTTGAGAATTCTTTACTAGTTTCAATTGGCTAGAAAATGTTCTCAACGAAACTCTTCCTCTTCATGCCAACAAACCCGTAATTTGACAGTCAATTTTTTTCCTGATTTTTTATTGTTCTAGTTTCTAGTTCGATATTGTTTTTAAGGCACGCATCAAAATAAAGTGTAGATTGAAAGAGGAAGTTAGAAATCATGTTCAGATCATTTGAATTACCATCATGTTCACATTACTGAGAGCTTGAAGCAGTTTGCTTGAAAAAGTATGAATTGGCTGAGTTCTCTTCCTTTTATGTCTACACACACATAATTGGGTAATACAAGAATTTCTAATTAGTTTTTAAATCTATATTTCTACAATTTGATTCTAAGACACAGACTAATCTAATACTCCCTCCGTCCGAAAATACTTGTCATCAAAATGGACAAAAAAGGATGTATCTAAAACTAAAATACATCTAAATACATCCCCTTTTATTTATTTTGATGACAAGTATTTTCGGACGGAGGGAGTACTGAAAATAAACTAACCTTTTGTTGATCGTCTGCTCGCTCATCCGCGTGTGTGTGGCCGGCCGGAATGCGCCTGCGGTCTGCGGATCGGCACGGCGAGAGTCGCGCCGTCGAGGACGGTCGGATGGAGGCCTTCCCTCCTCGGCGGAGAGATTCATGAGAGGATGGACGATCTACTAGGCGAGCGGCAGCGGCAGCGGCAGCGAAGTTTTTTCAATCGCAGGAACTGAGGAACGACGAACGAGTAGATTGTGGAAACGAAACGACCGTGCGTGCGTCGTGGACTCGCTCGTGGTCGTGCGTATTGCTTCCAGCTCCAGATTCCTTGTCTTCTACGTGGGCTGTTTTTCCTTTTCTTTTTCCTAATATTAGGGCCGTTGGCCACTTGGCCTGCTTCCTGCAATCAGTGTACGTACATGGGCTCTAGGCCTCTCGCTGTGGAATGGCCGGATGGATCATGGGGGCAAGACAACCAGAATTATGTGCGTATGAAGGAAATTATAAGTTGTACCTAATCGCTATTAAGGGATAACGAGATCGTTAGGGGGGGTCTAGCCCCCCCTCGTCCCCCCTTAGAATCGTCCCTGGGCGGAGGGGGAGCCAAAAGCCATGTTTATATGTATACATCACTGTACTTGAAACGAGGCAAAGCTTTGTTTTTTCTATTAGTTAAGAAGCAGATGGTTGCTCAGTTAATTATGGAACTCACCTGCCACACCTTGTTAATGTAAACATTCATCTCTATTGTCCATCTAAATAGCCGCCAGAGATAAGCGCTTGATATCACACAAATGACTCACCGAAAATCCACACTAAACAATCACATGAAAGACACAGCACGAGCAAATGATACATGTAGGAGCACGAGCAAAGAGAAGATAAGTGAAGACAGTCTTCATGGCTTAGCTTCCGGCTCCGGGAAGTGGAATTCTGGGATGGTGGGCATCTCTGGCTTCGGTAGCAGCTCCACCTTAGGCAACTCTGGCTTGGTTGGAAGGTGTACTACCTCCGGGAACGTTGGCAGCTCGGGCTTAGGTGGCAGGTGCACCTCAGGGAACGACGGCAAGTCTACCTTGGGTAGCTCGGGCTTTGGTGGCAGATGCACCTCCAGGAATGGTGGCAGCTCAACCTTGGGTAGCGTTGGCAGCTCCGGCAGGTGCTCCTCGCCTTTAGACGGAGCCGTCTCCTCCTCCAGGATTCTCGCAGCACTGCTCATGGAGACACACGAGAGGAGCAGCCCAAGGAGGAATACAACCGTGTTTCTCGAAGCCATTTTGCTGGACCTCTATGGTTGTACTAGCTAGCTCTTGTGGTGTGGTTTTGTTGTGGGAGAGATAGTAGGTGTTGCATTCCATTTAGGCTGGTTGTAATGGGAGTATCATAGCTAGTATCATGCATGCTAACTAGGCAACTTTGATGAGGTGGCATAGAATTAAATGAAATAAGAGAGGGTTGAGTATCATATCATGATACCGTATCATAATAAATGTTACACTAGTATGTGTCATGCATGGCAATAAATAAAGTCATCTATGATACTACCATATGATACTATGCATTAGGAAGGTAGTATCATACACTAGTATCATATGCATGATACTAACTTATGATACTACCCATTACAACCAGCCTTATAGAGTTAAGAAACGCTTGGGTGTCTTGGGTCCAATGCTTTGCAACGAGTCTGTTCACCTACTCACCTGCAGTTCCCGGTTTTATGTGTGCTCTTTAATTTCGAGTCCCAGTCTGGCCACCTGCTTACAAATTGGGTGGAGAGAGATTAGAGAGTTCTTTCAACTTTCGCGGCTGATGTGAGGATAAACACGCAATTCTTAGGCCAGCTACTAAGACTGAACGCCTTGCCCAAGGGACCATCAGGTCGCAGAAGAACACAAGCAAGTTTGTACATCAGCACCCCAATTTCTTCCTTCTCCCACATCCGATCTTGACGACCGGAGGCACCCGAGAGGTTATGCTGTAAGAATAACACGTGCATGTCCGTTTGTCAGATTTTTCGCAGATCGGATACAATTAGTAGAGACAACGAAAATTAAATAAAATTTGAGTTCAATGTCTGGTTCAAATGCCCTTTTGGGTCTCTAAACTTGTCTACTTGCCAAGGTCCTGAAGTTGGTAGTTGCCTATTTGTCTCCAAACTATTATTAAGATAGTTACTTTAGCTACAAACCCTGCTTAATCGCTTAACTAGCTATGTGTTCGCTCTGCGGTGTGGAACTTGAGAGTTGGTTTGATTGTTGTTGTCTTATTATTTGGCTTTTGAATTTGGCCAACCTATAGATTTCATCCTACACAAGAACAAATCGGGACACCAAAAATCCGGAGTAAGGTAACAAGAAAGTGGTCCTGCACTCCTCATCAGCGGCTTTTGTGTTGACACTTGACACCAAGATCACTGCCACCTCCATTCGCTCGATGCTAGAATACGACATGGAGTTAAAAGAAGGACCAGGTCAAAGAAAAAAATACAAAAGGAGAGACCAAGCGGCCGTACAACACGGAAGTGAGCTACCACGCCCACGCACCCAAGAACAGTGTGATTCTGGGACACCTCTGAGACGCCCTCTTACTCAGGCATTAGTACTATTGATGCAAATTCAACAACAATGTGTGGGTTGTAAATATCAGCTGTTAAAGCTAGGACGGCTTGAGGTCGAAGAAAAAAATGTTTGGACCTTTATGTTTTATGATGAAATCAAAGCTTGCTGTGAAAATTGTTGCAAGGAAGCATGCATACTTACGAAGGGCTCTTACAAGAAAAGGGTAATTGTGAGAACAAAACATATATTTCTCATATACCAATATATAAGCAGATCACACGCAACACCCGCTGAAAACCACAACTAAACAATCAGATCATCGACACGACACGACAAATAGGTACATGTACGAGGAGCAGAGGAGGTACAACAAGGCAACAATATTGATAAGGCAGTTCTCATGGCTTGGCCTCCGGCTCCGGGAGGTGGAACCCGGGAACAGTGGGCATCTCGGGCTTCGGCGGCAGCTCCACCTTGGGCATCTCCGGCTTGGATGGCAGGTGAACCTCTGGGAACGTTGGCAGCTCCACCTTGGGCAGCTCTGGCTTGGGTGGCAGGTGAACCTCCGGGAACGTTGGCAACTCCACCTTGGGCAGCTCTGGCTTAGGTGGCAGCTCCACCTTGGGCAACTCAGGCTTAGGTGGCAAGTGCACCTCCGGGAGCGGCGGCAGCTCCACCTTGGGAAGCTCAGGCTTAGGTGGCAGATGCACTTCCGGGAACGGTGGCAATTCTACCTTGGGAAGCGGTGGCACCTCAGGCTGGTGCTCCTCCTTGGAAGGAACGGTCTCTTCTAGGATTCTCGCCGCGCTGCTCATGGCAACGCAAGAGAGAAGCCCGAGGAGGAAGACAGCAGAGTTTTTCGTAGCCATATTGCTCGACGTGTGCAGCACTGGCTAGCTCCGCCAGTGTGGTTTGAGTGTTGTTGTGTGGGAGAGATAGCAGGTGCTGCTTACTATTTATAGGGTACAGAAGGCAGCGTGCGCAGAAAGTCCGGCCATATGCAACGAGTTTGGTCATCTACTTGTCTGCACTGCGTTTCAGAGTCTACATCTGCTCAAGATTTGGGTCAGAAAGGGCACTCTGTACTCTGTCTGTTTAGGCTGCAGTTGAGGACACCGTGCAGATGCGGTGTCAGAGCAGGGCACGACCGTGCAAGCTCATAGAGCGGTTAGGTCAGCTGTGAGAGAGAAGAGATCTTATGACACAAGCAAGTGTATATCAGCAAGGAATGCTGAAGTAAAACAAAAACAAAAAATTGCCGAAGCAAAAACAATCTGGAATTGAACATGCTACAACAATTATCTCGAAGTATGAATCACAACATTGTTATAATGTGTTGGCTTTTCACAGTTTCAGCAAATAAGGAGCACAAAACAAAACTTGATTGCAAAATCTGGTGACCCCTAACATGGATCTACTTATGCGCAAGCGACTGCATAGGATGCAACAACTTCATTTGAAGTCATGATCTGACAATAGGGTGCACGTGCTTCCAACCATAATTGGCATGGTTTGGTTTTTTTAGAGAAAAGGCCAGAGCCCGACTTTATAAATAAAGCCACACGGCAGCGTCACAAATCCCCAAGAGCACACAAACACTAAGCCACACGAATAAGTTAAAGAGAGGACCCAAAGTACTTAGAATACAGGCAGGCCGGGGATAAGTGTAATCTAGAACCCGCAACCTACAGCTCCAGAATTAAACTCCATGGCTCGCCCCAGAGATCAGAGAAGCCGAAGCCCGAATTTTGGCGATGAGCAGGTCCAGGGCGTCCCGATCAGGCTCCTTAGTCAATGATCTCCACTGCTGCAGGAATATGCATGATTTGAAAAGAACATCAGCAGGCTTAGATGGGAATGTAAGCTCAATAGTAAATTTGTTTCTAATGGTCCATAGAGCCCAACATAAGGACCCCAATCCAACCCAGAATATCCTCTTGGTAACCCCTACCAAAGTTTTGGCTAGGGATCTAACATCAGAAAAAGAGGAGGGATTCCAGGACACCCGAAGCCAAGAGCGGACACAGGACCAAACTAGTTTGGCGAGAACACAGTCGAAGAAGATGTGATTAGAATTTTCCAAAGCCCCACATAGACTACAGAATTCCGAGCCCGGCCCGTTTCGTTTTTTGGTCTGATCAGCAGAAGGTAGGCGACCACGGAAAGCTTGCCAAAGGAACACCTTAATCTTAGGAGGGACCTTGGATTTCCAGACCCAAGAAAATCTAGCCGAAGAAGTCCCACCAATGAGTCTAGAGTACAGCGATTTTACCAAAAATTTACAGAGGCCGCATGTGGCTGACCACGAGTCGGCCGCCTCGAGAGCATGAGGAAGAGAGCGAAAGGTTTTGCCATTCTTTCAACTCTTCAGAGACAGGACCCATTTAAAAGCTAAATCCCAATTATTAGCAGCCACCTCCGTGATGGAGATTTGCGGGTTGGGGCAGAAGAGAACAAAACCGAAAGCTAACAGCCAAGGGGCATCCCTGCACCACCAATCTAACCAAAAACGAACAATGAGCCATTACCCACACAAAATTTGACATGTTCCAAAAAATCGGCCCGACTTGCACAAGGGCTTTCCAAAACTGCGAGCCACGCCGAGCAGGGGCAAACATGGGATTAGAATTAGGAAAGTATTTAGCCTTAAGGATCGAAAACCAAATCGCATCGGCCCCCACCGTCATAATTTTCCACCACCACTTAATGAGCAGGCAAATATTCATCACACGAGTGTTAATGATGCCTAACCCCCCAAGGTTTTTAGGCTTGCACATGAGTTGCCATTTCACCAACCTATACTTCCTTTTGTTATCCGCAGAGTTCCAATAGAAGCCACTCCTATGTTTGTCGAAGCCATCATGCACACCATTCGTGAGACGATAAAAGCCCATCAGGAACATCGGAAGAGAGGATAAGCACGAATTGATTAGAGCCACTTTGCGGCGTTGGTATTATATCTACCCCTCCAAGGAAGCACCCTATTCCCCACTTTAGCAACCATCGGAGCGAAGTCTTTAGCATGAAGCGCATCAGGAGATAGGGAGACCTAGATATTTGAAAGGAAAGAACCTAAGGAACAATTTAGGAGCCTAGCCACCGTAAGGCCTCCGCCTTGGTCGACCCCAAATACCAAGACCTCACTCTTGGCGGTTGATCTTAAGCCCGTAAACAGCCTCAAGCACAAGAGAATGAATTTCAGATTGGCAATACAGCATTGTCCAGCTCCACCAGATGATTGTGTCATCCGTGATATCGCAGATGAGAGACCCTTCCTAAGAAGGTGAGACACCACATGAGTGATGTGACCACATCTGGCCGCTTTGGAGAGCATACAAGAGAAGGCGTCAGCGACGAAATTGAAAAGAACAGGGGAGGCCGGATCCCCTTGGCGAAGGCCCCTCCCATTAGCAAAGAAATTACTAATAACACCATTGACAAAGAACAAAGCAGTGTGGCCACCAAACCAATCTGCATGATGCGGTGAACGTAAGCACCGTCGAACCCTTTGGCAAGAAGAATCTGCCTGAGAAAAGGCCAGCTGACGGAATCGTACGCTTTTTCAAAGTCTAGTTTGAGGATAATAGCCTTGGATTTCCGAATGTGAAGATCATGGACAATTTCATGGAGGGAGAGGATACCATCCAAAATAAAGCGCCTTTTATGAAAGCAGATTGAAGGACTAATAACTCAGGAGCTACCGGCTCTGACCGATTCAAGAAAGCCTTTGGAGGAAACTTGGCAAAGTTGTTAATCAAGGCTATAGGCCGGAATTGAGAGATGACATCAGCTCCCTTGACCTTAGGGATCGTGGATATAACAGATAGTTCAAAGTAGAGATGTCGACAATACCAAGACAAAAACCCCGGATAACACTACACACCACTGTTTCAACTGTGGCCAAAATTTCCAAAAGAAGGGGATGGAGAAGCCATCGGGCCCTAAGCGGCATTAGGATTGGCAAAGTTAACCACGCCCCAGATTTCTGATCGGAGAGCGGAATCATTAGAGCAGATTCTCCTCAAAGCGAAATTTTAAGACCGAACTCCAGAGGTGGGGGAAATGGACAAGCCCGATGGAGGATTAGCCCAAGCAAAGAAGAAAAGAAGTCCACTACATGGGCCGTAATCACGCATCGATCTGAAGCGCATGCCATTAACCAACAAAGTGTTAATTTCGCAACGCCTACGTCTACCATTAGCGATCGCAAAGAAATAAGCAGTAGGTGCGTCCCCTTTGAGAGTCCAGTTAAGAGTGCCCCTCTGGCGCCAGTAAACCTCGGCCTGGTAGTGCAACTGCACGAGAGCAGCTTCCAGATTATATCGAACCGCCCAACCATCCTCAGATAAACCAATAGAGTCAGCAGTACGATCCATCTCCAGGATCTGATTTTCAAGAAAGGCTTTGGTGCGGCGATCCTCCGCCGCACGATTACGCGACCAGCCTCTAAGAAATTTACGCAACGCATAGGCACAGGACTGCCAATCGTCCAGAGGACCAAAAGAACGGGAAGGGTGGGAGAGGTAATGGGAGATCTTAGCCGCTACCATGTCAACAAAGCCCTCCACCGAGAGCCAGGAGGCATCAAATTGAAATCTAGCCGGAGGTCTGTTGCGAACGGAACCGTCATCAAGAATCAAGGGGGTATGATCTGACCCTACGATACATTTAGCTAAGAGAGAGGACCTCGGAAATAAGGAATCCCACCTGGGATAGAGGAAGACGCGGTCGAGCACTGATCTGATCGGATTCACCTAATGATTAGACCAAGTAAAGCGAGCTCCCCCGAGGGAGCTCCCGAATAGCATTGGCACCAATAAAGTCGTTAAAGGCATTGGCTAGTGGCCAGGAAAAGTTATCATTATTCTTGTCAAGGGGGGAACGCAAGAGGTTAAAATCTCCCCCAATAACCATCGGGAGAGTGCAGGACTCAATCTTGTTCGAAAGCTCGTCAAGGAAAAGGTGTGAGAAGGAATGATCCGCGGGTCCATAGACAACTATAAATTCACAGAGGGTATTCATCGATCTGTGCGAGAGAACAACACTAGCCCAATAAAACCCATGATCATAGGTAACAAAGTCGAAAGTATCCTTGTTGGAACCAATCAGAATCCCACCTGAGTGGCCCGAAGCTGGTAAACATTGCCAATGGAATCTATCCATACCCACAATAGCAGAAAGCTCACTGGGAGAAAAGGAATCCTTAAACGTTTCAACCAAACCCACAAAATCAATAGAATTAGAACGGACCAGATCTTTCAGAAGGTCACGGCGCCCCCTAGCACCGAACCCTCTAATATTCCAGAATAAGGCCCTCATTTAAACGAAAGATTCTTGATACGGAGGCTCGACCTGCTGGGGGCCACGCAGGGTTTGGAACGCTTCTTAATGCCCTTCTTAGCGGGGCAGGAAGGGGGCCGGCCACTACCAGCACCCGAACACTCCCCCAAAGCACAACCAACCTCCGCAACCCGCGGGGCGACCGCCTCTTTAGCCTTCGCAATGGCAGCTTGTGCCAGTTCATTAGCCCGAATAATCGTAAGAATAGAACTGGGAGAAGCGACAGAGGAATCAACCACCAAGCCCACGTCCGACATAATATTTAAAAGGTGATCATCAGGCATCGATCAGTAAGACCACCCAACCGAGAAACAACGACGAAGGGGACGGGAGGTACACAGGGAGGGAGGTCCTTCGCCGTGGCCCGCTTCTCCGCACGTTCCAGAATGGAGCCACCAGCCTGAGACACCCGCCTACCTTTGTGGGCCGTGGACACCGGGGAGCGGATCGATGACGACCAAGGCCAGCAGAGAGCCAAAGATGGGGGCCCGAGCGAGACATGGAGCCTGTGTCTTGATCAAGGCGCCGACAGATCCCCGTCATGGATTGCTTGGAGCCCGAGGGGGTCCGGCTCTTAGCCGAGTACTTACGGACAGAGGATTTCTTCTTCGAGGGGTGCTGAGATACCACCATGTCACAAGCAGGAGAGCCAGGGAGATCTTCGAGCATGGTTTGGTTTTGGGGATGTCTTGTCAACCAATATAGTCTGGATTGAACAGCTGTTGGCTGCAAAACATGCAAGGAGTTCAACAAAGGAAGCTAAGGCTGGTTATGCAAGATGAAATAAATGGTTATAAAACTGGATTGTTTAAAACGATTCAAACTGAGATTGGTTAAAACCTTGATAGCACAAGAACATACTGGAGGGAATCCTCGTCACGCTATCTCAACCCCTGATGAGATACACAGCTTGGAATCAGCTCCACCACTTATCACGATGTCTCCTTTCCACCAATCGGCGCATAAAACCTACACATCCAGTGAATTCTGTTGAGCATCTTTTCCCAGAAGTATGCAAATGGTAACCACAAAATGAAAAGCTTACCTTATCTTTGTGGGAGTCCACAGAAGCCAGAGGCCACTACAGCAGGAGCAAAACCATTAATTGTACGTTTACGGAGTGATTTGAAAGAAGGAGAACGAATCAAGAAGTAAATGAGATTTACAGAATCTTGCAGCTGTTCTTAGATCCCACAACATCACTTTCCCATCAAAAGAAGATGATATCAAATGAAACCAGGAACTTGGATGCCATTTGCAGGCGGAGATCCAGCTTGAGTGTGAAGAGAACTGAAAAATAGGAGCTGTCGTTCCTGTTCAAAGGAAAAATATGAGCCAATATGAATGTGTTTCCAACAAAGCTATACAAAACATAGTGTTTAATATGTTTACCAGGTTTGCGGGGATCCCATACCCTCAATACAGGGTCAGAACCACCAGCTGCAATCAGTGAAGAGCCCTCGCCACCACAGTCCAAACAATTCAAGGCCTTCCCACAAAACTAGAAGAAAGATTGGAGATAAAATAGAATAAGATTGGTACAGTTATGAAACAGAGCAATAGAGCTACAATAGTCATATGACCACTGGACAAATATACTGTATGGACTGTACAAATGAGTCGATAATAGAGTGCGTCCTCTTTCAGTTTGCAAGAGACAAAATTGAGAGATAAACTAGAAAATCAGCACTCAGATTGAAAAGTTGTTCCTATCCCTACTGCTATGCTAGCACAAAAACAGCAGATGATTTGTTTTCACAGCTAGTCAGATAACAACAGAGTGCACTACATAATTTGCAACCTATTTCTCTCGGCATACCATACCTGCTTAGCAGTAGCGTTTTTGGTAGAGAGCGCTACTGGTAGTTACTAGCAACGCGCCTCCCTACCCGCGCTACTACTATTGTTGCGCATTTCTTTTTTGTTTTATATCATATTCATACACCATTATACAAGTTATCATACAGTAGTAATTTAGAGATTGTTTTTACTGAGTTATTACATCATTGGGTGAAAGAACCGCGGTTTAGATTCAAGTTGATGGGATCATCATCATCATATCATTAATAGCTTACCATCATAATACATCATTGTCATGTAACACCTCCTCGTGATCATCATTTTTATCAATGAGACATCATATAGCAAGTTGGTCAGTAGTTATAATCACAACTCCTCATCATCATCAACTCTAACACATTGTACCACATAATATATAACACATTGTACCTAGGACCTACTACGTTCTCTTAGGTAAAATAGCATAAAGCAAGATAGGCTCTGACTCTTCATTATGGAGAATGGAGATTATCCTGTCTCCAATTCTTGCCCTTCGTCTAATGTTGCTTCCAAGTAGCTTCCTATACGAGTGACCATACATTTTTTTTCCAATCTTTGATTGTCATGTCTTCATTGGTTTTAGAAATCCGATATGAATAGGAGTGATTCGTATGGTGACCTGGCCGTGTATTCAAAACATCAAGGCGACCTTTCTGAAACATCAGATGAGGCACACAAACTCCTGTGGGATTATCTGTTGAAAAACATAGTAATAACTTCGTATTGAGCAATGTAGTTCAGTTTTAGAAGAATTTATGCAAAAGATGCACAGATGTCGTAATACTAAAAAAATCTTACCATGACATCTCCATGGATGTTAGCATAGTTCAACACGTGCACTAGTGGCACGTATTGACCATAATGTGGACGAGTTTGATAATACATATTGTAATTCTCAAGATCAGTAATAAATACGATCAGTTGATTTTTCTCCTGATAAGTTAATTTTGAGCCATCGGTGTAGTAAATTCTGTCTACCATCTTCCGCACATTCTTTGAAGAATGAAAATAAGCTATCAATGGAAATAAGTTGTCAACTATTTTGAAATAAACAATATAAATTGCTTAATAACTATGTTTGAGAAACTCACATAGCGGTAGAATTGGAAGCGTATCAACAAGGACCCAAATGTCCAAATTGTCTTCCTCCATGTCAGGATCACCAAGATCCATGATGACAAGCATACCCTCATGAAAATCATACATATTGCAAAGTGCTTCCCAATTCGGGCAACCAAAATGGGATACGTTCTCAGAATTGTATAGATTTACCTCAAAATCCATACCATAATGTGTCCTTAGGTGAATTTTCTTTGTTTCCATACTCTCATGACCTTCAAAATTCATCCTCTCCAAGACATAGTGTCTTGCATGGCATGGCATAAGCTAGTCGAATTGTAAAAGAAGAAAATTACACATTGAAGTAGTAGAAGTCGAGCTTAATTACGAAAAAAACACTTTGTGTCGTAGCTTACCGTTTCAACATCGCAGGTCTCCTGGAGCTTAATGCTGAAGCGCCGACCTTCTACCAAGTGAGGCCTGTCGCAAAAACCCCGGTTGTCGCCGCACCAGGAGCACTCCGCGAGACTTTCGTCGGATGAAATTTCCTATGTTCATAATTCAAAGATTAAACTTCTAAAATTCAATATATGTACTACAAAAACTAAATTAGATCATTATTATCAACACGGGTTGACTATCGGTCCGTCGAGTCTTTTTTTTAACTCTCAGCTCACGTGGTGTATATATTCTGTTGGTGATGGTCGCTCCTCCCTTCGTCCCCAAGTGCATTAAACCAAAATGTCTACCACACGGGAACGAAGGAGAAGCGACCCCCACGACAACAGTCGGCATTCTTCTTCTCTCATATATGGTGGACACACTCCCTCATTGATTTTTCGACTGTCGGTGATGGTTGTTACTCCTCCTTCCCCTAGTTCCTAACAAAGGTCTAGCACAAGGAGAAGAAGGAGAAACGACCCCCACGACAACAGTCGGGTTTCTTCCTCTCTCATATATGGTGCAGACTTTCTCCCTCGCTTATTTTTTGATTGTCATGTATTCAGCCTCGATAGACTTAAAGTCAATCTGGAATGTCGTTTAATTATCTTTCTAGAAAATCCAGGCCACTCGATATTTCCTAAATATTCTAGCACAAGTCATGCCAAAATTCACGGAAAAATCCGGCATGACCTTTGTAAAAAGGACATATCAAACGCCTGAAATTTGCCGAAACGGAAATTAATCAACACTCCAGCAAAGCATAGGCCACTCGGAGGTGTTACCTGCAAACATGGCCACTTGGGCAATCACATATCCTATTTGCATTCAAACTTGATGGTCATTGCATTTCAATGGTTGAAAATATGAACAAAAACATTTCAAAATATCTTATAGGACTCATCTTGACATGGAGATTTGGCTAGTCTCACCTCGAGGTTGGAGTGGGTCTATGACGGGGACGATAGCAGCGACGACATGGAGATTTGGCTGCAAAAACAAAATAGTATTCAAAATAGTGCTCTCCCATTTGAGCATTCAAAATAGGAGTAATTCTCCAATTTAAACATTCAATAAGCAAAACTAAATGATAAAATAAATTAATATTCAAATTAGCGTGCATTCAATAAGCAAAACTAAATCATCTCTTGTGTCCGTACATCGTCGAATATTATCACTAATACAACTTGAATAGTCTCATACATATAACCTCACTAACACAGCTAAACCCCTAGCGAACGACGGGTATCGACCCGGGCGGTGGACACGAAAAGCGAAGGAACTATCACAGGATCATAGCTCCAGTGAGATCTCTGAAGAACCTGCCACGTATTAGAGAACCTGCCCTCCAACGCAACCATGTAGCGACGGATGTGCTCGTCCTCCTCGCTGACACGGTGATGTACCACCTCCACGGGGTCCTCAAGCCTCCGCATCGTCACTGGCTTATGCGACCGCCACCAAAGAAGGTTCGGGTCAACGACGCGCTGGCTCCTCACCAAGCTGCGCCTCCCGGAAGGTAGCACATCCCAGTACCAGCCCGACGGAGCCCAGTCCCGGACATGGCCCCTCTGATCAAGCAGGCCTCCTCTGCCGAGTCGACAACGAGGATGCGGGATAGGCATCGTCGACGTCGATGCAGGAATAATTGCTTTACTAAAAAAAGTAAAGTAGTTCTATTAATTTTCGTATTAAAGTTAAAATAGTTGTATTAATTCAACTAGTTCAACTAAGCAATTACTATAAATAAAAATAAACTAGTTCTTACTAAAAATAAACTAGTTCAACTAGTTCTATTAATTTTCTTACTAAAAAAACTAGTTCTATTAATTCAACTAGTTCTTACTAAAAATAAACTAGTTCAACTAGTTCTATTAATTTTCTTACTAATTATATTAAACACATACTAAAAAACAGTAAAAAAAACTATATTGTATTTTTCTCAAAACTAAACACTACTGCCCTAGTTAAACCCTACTGCTCTAACCCTACTGCCCTAGTTCTTAAGCATCTACAAGTACTAACTAATTAGATGAACCCTAACTAGGTACTTAAGCATCTACAACTACTTAAGCACCCATTGATGAACCCTAGGAATTTGTCCAAAAAACTAATTAACCATCTACAACTACTGCCCTAATTAACATCTAATTTGCAATTAAGCATCTACAACTACTGCCCTAATTAGCATCTAATTTGATGAACCCTAACTAATTAGATGAACTCTAAAATTTGATGAACCCTAGGAACCCTAGCTAGGCAGAGGTAGGGGAGGAGGAGGAGGAGGTGTAGGCGTGCTCACCTCGGGCGCCGGCAGAGTTAAGGAGCGGCCGAGGGAGGGGTACGCGACATCGAGGTCGGGGTCGGGGTCGGGCGTGCGGCGGAGGGCGGCAATGTAATCGGAGTCGGGCCGGGGACGGCGTCGAGGTCGGGGTTAGGGCGGTGTTGAGGGCGTGCGGAGGGTGATGGGAGAGCGCGCGGTGGCCGACGGCGATGCAGGGCAACGGCGGCGGTGGGAGCACATGAGTTGGATTTGGGGGAAGTGGTCGTGGGGAAGAAGAACCGCGTGCGGTTAAGTCAAAAGTAGCAGTAGCACGTCCCAGAAAAAGCGCTACTCCTACATTAGCTATAGCTAACTTAGCTATCGCGCTGGATGGCAACACGCGCTACTGCTAAGTAAGCTATAGCGCCTGTCCTGAAAGCACGCTCTGCTACGCCTTTCTCCTTTATTTTTATTTTTCATTTATTTTCATTCACATTTTCATTTTTCCCTTCCCCTTTTTCTGTTTCTTTCATTTTCATTTACTTTTCTATATGTTTTTCATTTTATTTTTCTTTTATTAGCAGTAGCGCTTTCTTCGTAAAACACGCTGCTACAATAATCTTAGCAGCAGCTCGCTTTGCTTAAGCACGCTACTACTATTGGTATCCTGGCGAGAACGGCATGGGAATTTTAGTTGTAGCGCTTCTTTCATGAGATGCGCTACTGCTACAAACTTAGATGCAGCGCGTTTAGATGACACGCGCTAGTGGTAAATTGTAGTAGCCCTTCTTTTTGGCTCGCGCTACTGGTAAGTTTCTGTGTATAAGGTTTTCCCTAGTAGTGGTGACACCGCCAGAGGGCGCGGCCAGGCAAAGCTTGGTCGGCGCCGGCGCCGACGGGAAGATCTCGCCCCCTCGCAGAGCAGACCAAGGCGGTTGGGTCGGTGTGTCGCGCTAGATGACGGGTGCGGCAGCACGATGGCGCGCTGCAGCTGAGCACAACGACGGCGTGGCGACGACGTGGAGGGTGGCATGCTGGAGGTGCGCGCTTGGGGGCCAGATGCGGGCAGACTCCGTTGGATCTAGCCTTCCGACCGGCACGGGTCGGGGGCGGCACGGGTCACGGGCGGCGGCCCTTGCCTTGTCTTTCGGCTGGTGGGGGTGGCACCGTGACGGTGGTGGTCGACCCTCTCTCCTTTGCTTTTCAGTCGGTGGATGTGCGGACGATGCGGCCTATTTATGGACGCCGGTGGCTCGGGGGGTGCCGCTGGCTAGCCAGTGGAGGTGGAGGTGAACCAGGGAGGGAGGCAGGGGGCCTCCTGGTCCATGTCCCCGGTGGAGCGGTGCGGTGGTTGCGGCGAGGACGATGCCGGTGGCTGCCGGCGACCCTCTCCCTTGCCTGGATCTGGTCGGAAGGGTTCCCTTCCCGCCAACGGTTCGTTTTGGTGTGCAAGAAGGTGCCTTCTACCTCTCAGTGGTTGGTGATGTCCATTAGCCATCGTGGTGGTTGCATGGGGAGGAGGGGGTCTTGGATGCCGGGCGGCGACCTCGGTGGTGGTAGTCGTGTTGCTTGTGGGCGAGGTGCACGGCTCAAGTGTGGGCTAGTCGCTATGGCCGTTCAGGCGGCGTGGTGGTCGGTGCTTCGGCGAGCGGTTGCGTTTCAAAGGTGGAGTGTGCGTGCCAGGGGAGATCCCCTGCTCGGCCTCGGTCGGGCCGACGGTGGCAGCGTCCGTGGGCGTCATCTCCTTCCTGAAGGCATCATCGTGGCTGCTCTCCCTCTTCGGATGATCCGGTTGAAAGCCATGATCCTTAGGATCCGACGGCGATGGCGATCTGGTGTCGTTCCCCTTCTTGAGGGCGTCGTCTTGGAGGCCTACATTTGCTGAGCTCAGCTTCATCTCTCCGTGACAGTTCTATCTTGGTGCGCTACTCCGACAACTTCAAGCACTGTCCTCATTGCTCATTTGCCGTGTTGTTGGGGTGTTGAGGGGTGTGGTTGTTCCTTTACCTGTTGTATCCAGCCTTGGGTGTGTTGTGTGGTGGTGTGGTGTGGTGTTGAATGGTTTCCATTAATTGTAATTGGTAATGGTTACTTTATAATATAAATCGGGGGAACCCATTTTCGGTAATATAAGATGTTTTGACAGGTCAATTTGAAACAGAGGTAGTAGTAATGAAGCTCGGTCATTAGTTATTTTTTCTAACAGAAGCTTCATCAAGAGGGCAGGGAGCTCCTCTCCATTTCATACAGAAGAAGACTGAAAAAGGCTAGATCAAAAACCATATATAGAGTGGTTGATTTAAGGATAATCGAAAAACCATGACAACAAGAAACACGGTGTATCAAGTAGCAACTAGGCCTAAGAGCATCTCCAGCCGCGCCCCCAACACGGCCTCCCCAGGCGATTTTATCGCGCCGACGCCGAAAAAACAGCCCAGTCGCGCCCCTAGGAGCCCGTTTTTCGCCGGCTCTGGCCGAAATCAGCACCGGCGGACCCAGGCCGAACCCGGCACACTGGGGGTGCCCGAGGGTGCCCGGGCGAGTGTTTTGGCATGAAACATCTGCGGGCCCGCCGAGTCAGCGAGACGGCCGCTTCGTCGCCCTCATCGCCTCGGTTCCCGCGGGAATCAATGCCAAGGCTGCCGCGCTACCGCGCCGGTCAGCCTCCATTGATGCCTCACGTGAAGGAAATATGCCCTAGAGGCAATAATAAAGTTATTATTTATTTCCTTATTTCATGATAAATGTTTATCATTCATGCTAGAATTGTATTAACCGGAAACATGATACATGTGTGAATGCATAGACAAAACAATATGTCACTAGTATGCCTCTACTAGACTAGCTTGTTAATCAAAGATGGTTATGTTTCCTAACCATGAACAAAGAGTTGTTATTTGATTAACAAGGTCACATCATTAGTAGAATGATCTGATTGACATGACCCATTCCATTAGCTTAGCACACGATCGTTTAGTATGTTGCTACTGCTTTCATCCATAACTTATACATGTTCCTGTAACTATGAGATTATGCAACTCCCGTTTACCGGAGGAACACTTTGGGTGCTACCAAACGTCACAACGTGAATCGGGTGATTATAAAGGAGTACTACAGTGTCTCCAAAGGCGTATGTTGGGTTGACGATTTCAAGATTAGGTTTTGTCACTCCGATTGCTCTGGAGAGGTATCTCTGGGCCCTCTCGGTAATGCACATCATCAAGCCTTGCAAGCACTACAACTAATGAGTTAGTTGTGAGATGATGTATTACGGAACGAGTAAAGAGACTTGCCGTAACGAGATTGAACTAGGTATTGATACCGACGATCGAATCTCGGGCAAGTAACATACCGATGACAAAGGGAACAACGATGTTGTTATGCGGTCCGACCGACAAAGATCTTCGAGAATATGTAGGAACCAATATGGGCATCCAGGTCCCGCTATTGGTTATTGACCGAGAATAGTTCTAGGTCATGTCTACATTGTTCTCGAACCGTAGGGTCCGCACGCTTAAGGTTTCGATGATGCTTATTGTGAGTTTATGTATTTTGATGTACCAAGAAGTTCGAGTCCCTGATGTGATCACGGACATGACGAGGAGTCTCAAATGGTCGAGACATAAAGATTGATATATTGAAGCCTATGTTTGGAGTTCGAATGGTTCCGGCAAAACAGGAATTTACTCGAGTACCGGAGGTTACCGAAACCCCGGAGGTAAATGGGCCATAGTGGGCCTTAGTGGAAAGGAGAAAGGGCCAGCCCTAGGTGGCAAGGCCCCCCCTTACCCTAGTCCTACTAGGACTAGGAAAGGGGCCGCCCCCTCTCTCTCTCTTCCTCCGGAATCCTATTCCAACTAGGATTGGGGGAATCCTACTCCCAGGGAGTAGGACTCCTCGCGCGCCTCCCTTGGCCGGCCGCCCTCCCCTTGCTCCTTTATATACGGGGCAGGGGGGCACCCTAGGACACACAAGTTGATCCTTGAGATCGCTCTTAGCCGTGTGCGTGCCCCCTCCACCATATTCCACCTCGGTTATACTGTCGCTGCTTAGGCGAAGCCTCGCGCCGGTGAAACATCAAGATCGCCACCACGCCGTCGTCTTGACGAACTCTCCTCGACACTCGGCTGGATCGAGTACGAGGGACGCCATCGAGCTGTACGTGTGTCAAGAACTCGGGCGCCGAGTAACGGCGCCGGATCGGTCGGATCGCGAGGAGAACGTCGACTACTTCCTCTACGCCAGATCGCTTCGCCGGGTCTCGAGGGTACGAGACAACACTCTCCCTCTCGTTGCTATGCATCACCATGATCTTGCGTGTGCGTAGGAAATTTTTGAAATTACTACGCTCCCCAACAAAGGCATCCGAGCCTAGGTTTTTTCTATGGTTTGATGTTTTGCACGAGTAGAACACCCGTGAGTTGTGGGCGATACAAGTCATACTACCTACCAAATGTCATACTTTGGTTCAGCGGTATTGTGAGATGAAGCGCCTGCACCGACATTACGCCAGACGCTTACGCGAGACTGGTTTCACCGCCACGCGAGCACTCGCTGCTTAAAGGTGACCGTGGGTGCCTGTCTCTCTCACTTTAGTTGAACTGAGTGTGGCTACGCCCGGTCCTTGAGAAGGTTAAACGGAGTCTATTTGACGAAGTATCGCTGTGGTTTTTGATGCGTGGGTGAGACTGGTTCTTGCTTAAGCCCGTAGCAGCCACGTAAAATTTGCAACAACAAAGTAGAGGACGCCTAACTTGTTTTTGCAGGCATGTTGTGATGTGATATGGTCAAGACATGATGCTATATTTTATTGTATGAGATGATCATGTTTTGTAACCGGTTATCGGCAATCGGCTGGAGCCATATGGTTGTCGCTTTATTGTATGCAATGCAATCGCTTCGTAATGCTTTACTTTATCACTAAGCGGTAGCGATAGTCGAGAAGCATAAGTTTGGCGAGACGACAACGATGCTACGATGGAGATCAAGGTGTCGCGCGGTGACGATGGTGATCATGGTGGTGCTCCGGAGATGAAGATCACGAAGCACAAGATGATGATGACCATATCATATCACTTATATTGATTTGCATGTGATGTTTATCCTTTATGCATCTTATCTTGCTTTGATTGACGGTAGCATTATAAGATGATCTCTCTAAATTATCAAGAAGTGTTCTCCCGAGTATGCACCGCTGCCAAAGTTCGTCGTGCCTGCACACCACGTGATGATCGGGTGTGATAAGCTCTACGTCCATCTACAACGGGTGCAAGCCAGTTTTGCACACGCAGAATACTCGGGTTATACTTGACGAGCCTAGCATATGCAGATATGGCCTCGGAACACGGAGACCGAAAGTTCGAGCGTGAATCATATAGTAGATATGATCAACATAAGATGTTCACCATCGAAAACTACTCCATTTCACGTGATGATCGGTCATGGTTTAGTTGATTTGGATCACGTGATCACTTAGATGACTAGAGAGATGTCTTTCTAAGTGGGAGTTCTTAAGTAATATGATTAATTGAACTTAAATTTATCATGAACTTAGTACCTGATAGTATCTTGCTTGTTTATGTTTGATTGTAGATAGATGGCTCGTCTTTGTTGTTCCGTTGAATTTTAATGCGTTCCTTGAGAAAGCAAAGTTGAAAGATGATGGTAGCAATTACACGGATCGGGTCCGAATCTCGAGGATTATCCTCATCTGCCGCACGTAAGAGTTACGCCCCGGATGCACCGCTAGGTGCAGTGCCTCTTCTTGATGCAACCGACGACGTTAAGAACGTCTGGCGAGCAAAGTCGATGACTACTCTATAGTTCAAGTGCCATGCTTTACGGCTTAGAACCGGGACTTCAACGACGTTTTGAACGCCATGGAGCATATGAGATGTTCCAGAGTTGAAGTTAATATTCCAAAGTAATGCCCGGATTGAGAGATATGAAGTTCCAATAAGTTCTATAGCTGCAAGATGGAGGAGAATAGTTCATTAGTGAGCACATACTCGTAATGTCTGGGTACTACAATCACTTGACGCAATTGGGAGTTAATCTTCCGGATGATTGTGTCATTGATGTAATTCTTCAATCACCGCCACCAAGCTACAAAGGCTTCGTGATGAACTATAATATGCAAGGGTTAGTAAAGACTATACCGAGCTCTTCGCAATGCTAAAGGCTGCGGAGGTAGAAATCAAGAAGGAGCATCAAGTGTTGATGGTCAATAAGACCACTAGTTTCAAGAAGAAAGGTAAAGGGAAGAAGAAGGAACTTCAAGAAGAACAGAAGCAAGTTGCTGCTCAAGAGAAGAAACCCAAGTCTGGACCTAAGCCCAAATCGAGTGCTTCTACCGCAAGCGCATCGTCATTTGGAAGCGGAACTGCCCCAAGTATTTGGCGGATAAGAAGGATGGCAAGGTGAACAAAGGTATATGTGATATACATGTTATTGATGTGTACCTTACTAGAGCTCGTAGTAGCACTGGGTATTTGATACTTGGTTACTTGCTAATATTTGCAACTCAAACAGGACTACGGATTGCTTAACTCGCAAAGGACGAGGTGACGATCGCGTGGAAATGGTTCCAAAGTCGATGTTATCGCGGTCGGCACGCTACCTCTACATCTACCTTCGGATTAGTTTTAGACCTAAATAATTGTTATTTGGTGCTGCGTTGAGCATGAACATTATATCTGGATCTTGTTTGATGCGAGACGGTTATTCATTTAAATCGAGAATAATGGTTGTTCTATTTATATGAGTAATATCTTTATGGTCATGCACCCTTGAAGAGTGGTCTATTTTGATGAATCTCGATAGTAGTGATACACATATTCATAATGTTGAAACCAAAAGATGCAGAGTTGATAATGATAGTGCAACTTATTTGTGGCAATCGCCGCTTAGGTCATATCGGTGTAAAGCGCATGAAGAAACTCCATACCGATGGACTTTTGGAGTCACTTGATTATGAATCACTTGGCACTTATGAACCGTGCCTCATGGGCAAGATGACTAGAACACCGCTTCTCCCAACTATGGAGAGAGCAACAGATTTGTTGGAAATCATACATACAGATGTATGTGGTCCGATGAATGTTGAGGCTCGTGGCGGATATCGTTATTTTCTCACCTTCACAGATGACTTAAGAAGATATGGGTATATCTACTTAATGAAACATAAGTCTGAAACATTTGAAAAGTTCAAAGAATTTCAGAGTGAAGTAGAAAATCATCGTAACAAGAAAATTAAATTTCTGCGATCTGATCGTGGAGGTGAATATTTGAGTTACGAGTTTGGTTTACATTTGAAACAATACGGAATAGTTTCAAAACTCACGCCACCCGGAACACCACAACGTAATGGTGTGTCCGAACGTCGAATCGCACTTTACTAGATATGGTGCGATCTATGATGTCTCTTACAGATTTACCGCTATCGCTTTTGGGGTTATGCTCTAGAGACGGCCGCATTCACACCGAATAGAACACCGTCGAAATCCGCTGAGACGACACCTTATGAACTATGGTTTGGCAAGAAACCAAAGTTGTCGCTTTCTAAAAGTTTGGGGATGCGATGCTTATGTGAAAAAGCTTCAACCCGATAAGCTCGAACCCAAATCGAGAAATGTGTCTTCATAGGATACCCAAAGGAGACAGTTGGGTACACCTTCTATCACAGATCCAAGGCAAGACATTCGTTGTTAAGAATGGATCCTTTCTAGAGAAGGAGTTTCTCTCGAAAGAAGTGAGTGGGAGGAAAGTGGAACTTGATGAGGTAATAGTACCTTCTCCCTTACTTGAAAGTAGTTCGTCGCAGTAAACCGTTTTCGAGACATCTACACCAAGTAGTGAGGAAGTTGATGATGTTGATCATGAAACTTCAGATCAAGTTACTTCAGAACCTCGTAGATCAACCAGAGTAAGATCCGCACTGAGTGGTACGGTAATCCTGTTCGAAGTCATGCTACTAGATCATGATGAACCTACGAACTATGAAGAAGCGATGGTGAGCCCAGATTCCAAAATGGCTTGAAGCCATGAAATCTGAGATGGGATCCATGTATGAAAACAAAGTATGGATTTTGGTTGACTTGCCCGAGGGTAGGCAAGCAATAGAAAACAAGTGGATCTTCAAGAAGAAGACCGACGACGGTAATGTTATCGTTTATAAAGCTCGACTTGTCGCAAAGGTTTTCGACAAGTTCAAGGGATTGACTACGATGAGACCTTCTCACCAGTAGCGATGCTTAAGTCCGTCCGAATCATGTTAGCAATTGCCGATTTTATGATTATGAAATTTGGCAAATGGATGTAAAGACCGCATTCTGAATGGATTTACGAAGAAGAGTTGTATATGATGCAACCGAAGGTTTTATCGATCCAAAGGAGCTAACAAAGTGTGCAAGCTCCAAATGATCCATCTATGGACTGGTGCAAGCATCTCGAGTTGGAATAAACGCTTTGATAGTGTGATCAAAGCATTTGGGTTTGTACAGACTTTTGGAGAAGCCTCAGATTTACAAGAAAGTGAGTGG
The DNA here is from genome assembly GCA_021437245.1 of Aegilops speltoides. NCBI lineage: Eukaryota > Viridiplantae > Streptophyta > Magnoliopsida > Poales > Poaceae > Aegilops > Aegilops speltoides. The sequence goes on along the minus strand of CM038142.1, from coordinate 126,248,770 downwards.
GAGCTCAGAGCATTTCGATATTATATGTAGATGACATATTGCTAATCGGAAATGATATAGAATTTCTGGATAGCATAAAGGGATACTTGAATAAGAGTTTTTCAATGAAAGACCTTGGTGAAGCTGCTTACATATTGGGCATTAAGATCTATAGAGATAGATCAAGACGCTTAATTGACTTTCACAAAGCACATACCTTGACAAAATTTTGAAGAAGTTCAAAATGGATCAAGCAAAGAAAGGGTTCTTGCCTCGTTACAAGGTGTGAAGTTGAGTAAGACTCAATGCCCACCACGCAGAAGATAGAGAGAAAATGAAAGATGTTCCTATGCTTCAGCCATAGGCTCTATCATGTATGCAATGTTGTGTACTGACACTGATGTGTGCCTTGCTATAAGCCTAGCAGGAGGTACCAAAGTAATCCAGAGTGGATCATCGACAGCGGTCAAGAACATCCCAAATACCGAAAAGGACTAAGGATATGTTTCTCGATATGGAGGTGACAAAGAGCTCATCGTAAACGGTTACGTTGATGCAAGTTTTGACACCGATCCGGACGATTCTAAATCGCAGACCGGATACGATTTACACTAAACGGAGGAGCCGCTTGGTGCGGTTCTAAACAAAGCGTCAGAAGGGATCTACATGTGAAGCGGAGTACATAGCAGCTTCGAAGCAGCTAATGAAGGAGTCTGGATGAAGGAGTTCATATCCCATCTAGGTGTCATACCTAGTGCATCGGGTCCAATGAAAATCTTCGTGACAATATCGAGCAATTGCCTTAGCAAAGGAATCCAGATTTCACAAGAGGACCAAGCACATCAAGAGACGCTTCAATTCCATCCGGACTTAGTCCGTGGGAGACATAGAGATTTGCAAGATACATACGGATCTCAATGTTGCGCACCGCTGACTAAGCCTCTACCACGAGCAAAACATGATCAGCACCAAGACTCCATGGGTGTTAGAATCATTACTATGTAATCTAGATTATTGACTCTAGTGCAAGTGGGAGATCAAGGAAATATGCCCTAGAGGCAATAATAAAGTTATTATTTATTTCCTTATTTCATGATAAATGTTTATCATTCATGCTAGAATTGTATTAACCGGAAACATGATACATGTGTGAATGCATAGATAAAACAATATGTCACTAGTATGCCTCTATTAGACTAGCTTGTTAATCAAAGATGGTTATGTTTCCTAACCATGAACAAAGAGTTGTTATTTGATTAACAAGGTCACATCATTAGTAGAATGATCTGATTGACATGACCCATTCCATTAGCTTAGCACACGATCGCTTAGTATGTTGCTACCGCTTTCATCCATAACTTATACATGTTCCCGTAACTATGAGATTATGCAACTCCGCTTACGGAGGAACACTTTGGTGCTACCAAACGTCACAACGAATCGGGTGATTATAAAGGAGTACTACAGTGTCTCCAAAGGCGATGTTGGGTTGACGATTTCAAGATTAGGTTTTGTCACTCCGATTGCTCTGGAGAGGTATCTCTGGGCCCTCTCGGTAATGCACATCATCAAGCCTTGCAAGCACTACAACTAATGAGTTAGTTGTGAGATGATGTATTACGGAACGAGTAAAGAGACTTGCCGTAACGAGATTGAACTAGGTATTGGATACCGACGATCGAATCTCGGCAAGTAACATACCGATGACAAAGGAACAACGATGTTGTTATGCGGTCTCGACCGACAAAGATCTTCGTAGAATATGTAGGAACCAATATGGGCATCCAGGTCCCACTATTGGTTATTGACCGAGAATAGTTCTAGGTCATGTCTACATTGTTCTCGAACCGTAGGGTCCGCACGCTAAGGTTTCGATGATGCTTATTGTGAGTTTATGTATTTTGATGTACCAAGAAGTTCGAGTCTCGGATGTGATCACGGACATGACGAGGAGTCTCGAAATGGTCGAGACATAAAGATTGATATATTGAAGCCTATGTTTGGAGTTCGAATGGTTCCGGCGAAAACAGAATTTATCGAGTACCGGAGGTTACCGAACCCCCGGAGGTAAATGGGCCATAGTGGGCCTTAGTGGAAAGGAGAAAGGGCCAGCCCTAGGTGGCCGCGCGCCTCCCCCCCTTCCCCTAGTCCTACTAGGACTAGGAAAGGGGGCCGGCCCCCCTCTCTCTCTTTCCCCCTCCGGGAATCCTATTCCAACTAGGATTGGGGGAATCCTACTCCCAGAGGGAGTAGGACTCCCTGGCGCGCCTCCCTTGGCCGGCCGGCCCCCTCCCCCTTGCTCCTTTATATACGGGGGCAGGGGGCACCCTAGGACACACAAGTTGATCCTTGAGATCGCTCTTAGCCGTGCGTGCCCCCTCCACCATATTCCACCTCGGTTATACTGTCGCAAGCTTAGGCGAAGCCTCGCGCCGGTGAAACATCAAGATTGTCACCACGCCGTCGTCTTGACGAACTCTCCCTCGACACTCGGCTGGATCGAGTACGAGGGACGCCATCGAGCTGTACGTGTGTCAAGAACTCGGGCGCGCCGGAGTAACGGCGCCGGATCGGTCGGATCACGAGGAGAACGACGACTACTTCCTCTACGCCAGATCGCTTCGCTTGGGTCTCACGAGGGTACGTAGACAACACTCTCCCCTCTCGTTGCTATGCATCACCATGATCTTGCGTGTGCGTAGGAAAATTTTTGAAATTACTACGTTCCCCAACATCACGGGCGGCGTAGTGAAGACGCCGCCGACGCGCGTCCCGCCCGCTCCCGCCACGCGTGCTCCTGCATGCCGCCTCCCCGCCGCCCCGCTTCGGCTATAAAAGGCGCCCACCCCCCGCCGGTGAGCGCCACAACCTCCCCCTCTCCTTCTCGCAAAAGCCTTCTCCCCCGCCGGCGAGCGCCACAGCCTCCCCGACTCCCCTCCCGCCGACGAGAAAAGCATGGCCGAGAGGTTCCCAGGCGCAGCGGCGAACGGCTTCGGTCACCGACACCTCCAAGAGCCGGAGGCGCGCCTTCTCTACGAGGCCGAGTACCCGGCGCCCCCTGACATGCGCGTGCCGGGGGCGTGGAGACTGAGCGCCGGCGGCCTCCCGGTGACTCCGGTACCCGAAGGGACGGCACGGCGGGTCGGAGATCGCCCGTGTCCGCTCCTCCCTAATGGAGGAGCAGCGGAACTAACTGAGGTACGTGCCCGACAGCGAAACGCTGTGAACCTGTACTTCCAGCACCGCCGTGAGGAGCAGATCGCCTCCGTCAACAGATTCCCCGCGGGCGCCTCAACGCCGAAGGACGGCGCGAGTGGTGGGGCGTCCCCGGCCGCACCCTTGATGCCGTCCTCGACCACATCGAACCGGCAACGTGCCGCGGCTAGAGTACCCGACGCGGTCGTCCTTCTCTCGCCGCCGCGGCAGTTCCTAGATGCCGCGGTGAATGGAGCCGGGGTCATCCTTGTCGTCGGGCTCCGGCTCGCCGGCCCTCCGCCCCGCCAGGCCCGAGCCGGAGGGGACACCGCAAGGCGTCGCGCCAGTAGCGGCGCCCTCATCATCAACGAGCCCTCACCACCGCGATGGCACCGGCGCGCCTGCGCTGGTCCGCCGAAGGCGAGCCGGCTTGCTCCCGTGAAGCCGAGCACGCCGACATGGTGGCCCCGACGACAAGTCCGCCCTCAAATGGGCGAAGAGGACTACGCCCACGAAGCGGTGTGCCCGCCACGCCGGGTGTACCTGGAGACCCAGGCCCGTAGCCGCGCCGACGCCCGTCGCCGCGCCGAGGAGGGCGGCGTTATCGTCATCGACAACGATGACGAGGGCGAGGCTGGGCCGTCAAGCACCCCACCACGTGTCGGCGACCCCGGCCAGGGCTGCAGCAGGGACGCCGCAGGCGAGGCGCGCGACGACGACGACGGCGGCGGTGGCGACTACACCCGCTTCTACAGACTTCTCGGCATGTAGACGACGGCGGCGACGGCGGCGGCGGCTAGGCTTTTTAGTTTGTTTTTTAAGTTAGGCGTGGTTCTTGCATGTTTTTATGTTTTTGTACAAATTTTGATGAAGTATGGCCGAGTTCATGCAAGAATTGGGAAAATGCCTCAGATTGATGTAGCTATGGCGGCATTGTAGGAAACTGCCTCTAATTGATGTAGCTAGGAGGCGTTTTAGGAAAATGCCTCGGATTGATGTAGCTATGGCGGCATTTTAGGAACTTACGAGATGCCCTTGGCGAGCAGGAACTGATGGAGCGGCATCCACACGAGCTCGCCATCCACGATGAAGTCGAAGGGTTGCGCCTGGTGGTCCGGCTCGGCTGCGGAACAGAGCGACCGGTTTAGTAGAAAAGGAAAAATTCGCGTCATACCGAGGCCAGGGCTAGGGTGCGGATGCGGATGCACTCACCGGAGAGGAGGAGGCTATTGACGATCTAGGAGAGGCCAATGCGGGAGAGCTCGGCGGGGACGGCGATGGCAGTGGGCGGCGCGCGGAGCGGAGGCGGCAGCTTCGTGACGAAGCGCACGCGCACCTGGCGCGACGTGTCAGCTGAAGGAAATATGCCCTAGAGGCAATAATAAAGTTATTATTTATTTCCTTATATCATGATAAATGTTTATTATTCATGCTAGAATTGTATTAACCAGAAACATAATACATGTGTGAATATATAGACAAACAGAGTGTCACTGGTATGCCTCTACTTGACTAGCTTGTTAATCAAAGATGGTTATGTTTCCTAACCATGGACAAAGAGTTGTTATTTGATTAACGGGATCACATCATTAGTTGAATGATTTGATTGACATGACCCAATCCGTTAGCTTAGCACCCGATCGTTTAGTATGTTGCTATTGCTTCCTTCATGACTTATACATGTTCCTATGACTATGAGATTATGCAACTCCGCTTAACGGAGGAACACTTTGTGTGCTACCAAACGTCACAACGAATCGGGTGATTATAAAGGTGCTCTCTGGTGTCTCCGAAGGTACTTGTTGGGTTGGCGATTTTGAGATTAGGATTTGTCACTCCGAATGTCGGAGAGGTATCTCTGGGCCCTCTCGGTAATGCACATCATTTAAGACTTGCAAGCATTGCAACTAATGAGTTAGTTGCGAGATGATGTATTACTTAAACGAGTAAAGAGACTTGCCGTGTAACGAGATTGAACTAGGTATTGGATACCGACGATCGAATCTCGGGCAAGTAACATACCGATGACAAAGGAACAACGATGTTGTTATGCGGTCTGACCGATAAAGATCTTCGTAGAATATGTAGGAACCAATATGGGCATCCGTGTCCCGCTATTGGTTATTGACCGAGACATGTCTCGGTCATGTCTACATTGTTCTCGAACCGTAGGGTCCGCACGCTTAAGGTTTCGATGATGCTTATATTATGAGTTTATGTATTTTGATGTACCAAGGTTGTTCGGAGTCCCGGATATGATCACGGACATGACGAGGAGTCTCGAAATGGTTGAGACATAAAGATTGATATACTGGACGGATATATTTGGACACCGGAAGGAGAAGTTTGGAGCTCCGGGAGGTTACCGGAACCCCCCGGGAGGTATATGGGCCTTATTGGGCCCATGTAGGAGGAAGAGAGAAGGAGCAAGGGAGGGGGGCCCCAAGCCCAATCCGACTTGGGGAGGGGGGCCGCCCCCCCCTTTCCTTTCTCCTTCCCCCTCTTCCTATTACTACTACTAGTACTACTTCCTAATACTAGTACTCTTTCCTTCCCCCTCCAAATAAGATAAGGAAAGGGAGGAAACCTACTTGAGTAGGTTTCCCCTCCTCTATGGCGCGCCCCCTTGGGCCGGCCACCTCCTCCCTCCCTCCTTTATATACGGGGGTAGGGGGCACCCTAGAACACACAAGTTGATCATTGATCGCTCCTTAGCCGTGTGCGGTGCCCCCCTCCACGATATTACACCTCGATCATATTGTAGCGGTGCTTAGGCGAAGCCTGCGACAGAGAACATCAAGATCGCCACCACGCCGTCGACGGAACTCCCCTGAGCCTCTCTTGGATTGGAGATCGAGGGTGTGTCATCGAGCTGACGCGTGTCAAGAACTCGGAGGTGCCGAGTAATGGTGCTTGGATCGGTTGGACCGGAGGACGACGACTACTTCCTCTACGCTGCGTCAACGCTTCCGCTTCGGGTCTACGAGGGTACGTGAGACAACACTCTCCCTCTCGTTGCTATGCATCACCATGATCTTACGTGTGCGTAGGAAATTTTTGAAATTACTACGCTCCCCAACAAAGGGTATCGAGACTAGGTTTTTATGGTTTGATGTTATATGCACGAGTAGAACACAAGTGAGTTGTGGGCGATATAAGTCATCTTGCTTACCAAAGATGTCATACTTTGGTTCGGCGGTATTGTTGGATGAAGCGGCCCGGACCGACATTACGCGTCGACGCTTACGCGAGACCGGTTTTACCGCCGTGCTTTGCTCACGGTGACTAGCGGTGTCGGTTTCTCCAACTTTAGTTGAACCGAAAGTGTGCTACGCCCGGTCCTTGCGAAGGTTAAAACAGCATCAACTTGACAAACTATCGCTGTGGTTTTGATGCGTGGGTGAGATTGGTTCTTGCTTAAGCCCGTAGCAGCCACGTAAAACTTGCAACAACAAAGTAGAGGACGCCTAACTTGTTTTTGCAGGCATGTTGTGATGTGATATGGCCAAGACATGATGCTATATTTTATTGTATGAGATGATCATGTTTTGTAACCGGTTATCGGCAATCGGCGAGAGCCATATGGTTGTCGCTTTATTGTATGAAATGCAACGCATCAGTAATTGCTTTACTTTATCACTAAGCAAGAGCGATAGTCGAGAAGCAATAGATGGCGAAACGACAACGATGCTACGATGGAGATCAAGGTGTCGCTACCGGTGACGATGGTGATCATGATGGTGCTTCGAGATGGAGATCACAAGCACAAGAAGATGATGGCCATATCATATCACTTATATTGATTGCATGTGATGTTTATCTTTTATGCATCTTATCTTGCTTTAATTGACGGTAGCATTTTAAGATGATCTCTCACTAAAATTATCAAGTAGTGTTCTCCCGAGTATGCACCGCTGCCAAAGTTCGTCGTGCCCGCACACCACGTGATGATCGGGTGTGATAAGCTCTACGTCCATCTACAACGGGTGCAAGCCGTTTTGCACACGCAGAATACTCGAGTTAAACTTGACGAGCCTAGCATATGCAGATATGGCCTCGAACACGGAGACCGAAAGGTCGAGCGTGACTCATATAGTAGATATGATCAACATAAGATGTTCACCATTGAAAACTACTCCATCTCACGTGATGATCGGTTATGGTTTAGTTGATTTGGATCACGTGATCACTTAGATGACTAGAGAGATGTCTGCCTAAGTGGGAGTTCTTAAGTAATATGATTAATTGAACTAAAATTTATCATGAACTTAGTCCCGTAGTATTTTGCAAATTATGTTGTAGATCAATAGCTCGCGTTGTTGCTTTCATATGTTTATTTTCATATGTTCCTAGAGAAAATTGTGTTGAAAAATGTTAGTAGCAATGATGCGGATTGGATCCGCGATCCGAGGTTTATCCTCAATGCCGCATGTAAGAATTATGTCCTTAATGCACCGCTAGGTGAGCAGACCTATTGCAGAGCGGATGCGACGTTATGAACGCTTGGCTAGCTCAATATGATGACTACTTGATAGTTTTGTGCACCATGCTTAACGGCTTAGAATCGGGACTTCAAAGACGTTTTGAACGTCATGGACCATATGAGATGTTCCAGGAGTTGTAGTTAATATTTCAAGCAAATACCCGAGTTAAGAGATATGAAGTCTCCAACAAGTTCTATAGCTAAAAGATGGAGGAGAATCGCTCAACTAGTGAGCATGTGCTCGATTGTCCAGGTACTACAATCGCTGAATCAAGTGGGAGTTAATCTTCCGATAAGATAGTGATTGATGAAATTCTCTAGTCACCATCACCAAGTTAGTAGAACTTCGTGATGAACTATAGTATGCAAGGGATGATGAAAATAATTCCCGAGTTTTTCATGATGATGAAATCGATGAAGGTAGAAACATCAAGTGTTGATGGTTAACAAGACCACTAGTTTCAAGAAAAGGGCAAAGGGATAGAAGGGAACTTCAAGAAGAACGGCAAGCAAGTTGTTACTCAAGTGAAGAATCCCAAGTCCGGACCTAAGCCCGAGACTAAGTGCTTCTACCGCAAAGGACTGGTTATCGAAGCGTAACTACCCCAAGTATTTGGCGGATAAGAAGGATGGCAAAGTAAACAAAGGTATATTTGATATACATGTAATTGATGTGTACTTTACTAGTGTTTATAGCAACCCCTCGGTATTTGGTAATCGGGTTCGCCATTACTAAGAGTAGTAACTCAAACGGAGTTGCGTAATAAATGTAAACTAGTTAAGGATGAAGTGACGATGTGTGTTGAAAGTAGTTTCAAGATTGATATGATCATCATCTCACACTCCCTATACTTTCGGGATTAGTGTTGAACCTAAATAAATGTTATTTGGTGATTGCGTTGAGCATGAATATGATTTGATCATGTTTATTGCAATACGGTTATTCATTTAAGTAAGAGAATAAACTGTTGTTCTGTTTACATGAATAAAACCTTATATGGTTACACACCCAATGAAAATGGTTCATTGGATCTCGATCGTAGTGATACACATATTCATAATATTGAAACCAAAAGATGCAAAGTTAATAATGATAGTGCAACTTATTTGTGGCACTACCGCTTAGGTCATATTGGTGTAAAGCGCATGAAGAAACTCCATGCTTGATGGGATTTTGGAATCACTTGATTATGAATCACTTGATGCTTAAGTAACCATGCCTCATGGGCAAGATGACTAAGACTCCGTTCTCCGAATAATGGAGCGAGCAACCGACTTATTGGAAATAATACATACCGATGTATGCAATCCAATGAGTGTTAAGGCTCATGGCGGTATCGTTATTTTCGACCTTCACAGATGATTTGAGCAGATATGGGTATATCTACTTGATGAAACATAAGTCCGAAATAGTTGAAAGGTTCAAAGAATTTCAGAGTGAAGTGGAAAAATCATCGCGACAAGAAAATAAGGTTTCTACGATCCGATCGCGGAGACAAATATTTGAGTTACGAGTTTGGTCTTCAATTAAAACAATGTGGAAAAGTTTCACAAATTCATGCCACCGAACACCACATCATAATGGTGTGTCCGAACGTCATAACCGTATTTTATTAGATATAGTACAATCTATGATGTTTCTTACCGATTTACCAATATCGCTTTTGGGATCATGCATTAGAGACAATTGCATTCACGTTAAATAGGGCACCATCTAAACTGCTGAGACGACACTATATGAACTGTGGTTTAGCAAGAAACCAAAGTTGTCGCTTTCTTAAAGTTTGGGGCTGCGATGCTTATGTGGAAAAGTTTCATCCCGATAAGCTCAAACCCAAATCGAGAAGTGCATCTTCATAGAATACCCAAAGGAAATTGTTGGGTACACCTTCTATCACAGATCCAAGGCAAAACATTCGTTGCTAATAAATGGATCCTTTCTAGAGAAGGAGTTTCTCTCGAAAGAAGTGAGTGGGAGGAAAGTAGAACTTGATGAGGTAATTGTACCTTCTCCTTATTGAAAGTAGTTCATCACGTAAATCAGTTCTCGTGACTACTACACCAATTAGTGAGGAAGCTAATGATGATGATCATGTAACTTCGATCAAGTTACTACCGAATCTCGTAGGTAAACCAGAGTGAGATCCGCACTGAGTGGTACGGTAATCCTGCTCGGAAGTCATGTAACTAGACCATGATGAACCTACGAACTATGAGGAAGCGATGATGAGCCCAGATTCCACTAAATGGCTTGAGGCCATGAAATCTGAGATGAGATCCATGTATGAGAACAAAGTGTGGACTTTGGTGGAGTTGCCCGATGATCGGCAAGCCATAGAAAATAAATGGATCTTCAAGAGGAAGACGGACGCTGATAGTAGTGTTACTATCTACAAAGCTATACTTGTCAAATAAGGTTTTTGACAAAGTTCAAGATGTTGAATACAATGAGATTTTCTCACTCATATCGATGCTTAAAAGTCTGTCCGAATCTTGTTAGCAATTGCCGCATTTTATGAAATCTGGCAAATGGATAAACAAAACTGCATTCCTTAATGGAGTTATTAAAGAAGAGTTGTATGTGATGCAACCAAGAGGTTTTGTCGATCCTAAAGGTGTTAACAAAATGTGCATCTATGGACCGGTGCAAGCATCTCGAGTTGGAATATACGCTTTGATAAGTTGAGCAAAGATATAGTTTATACTGACTTCTGCAGTGAAGCCCAGATTTACTAGAAAGTGAGTGGGAGCACTACAAGATTTCGATAAGTATATGTGAATGACATATTGTAGATCATAAATAATGTAGAATTATTCTGCAAAGCATAAAGGAGTGTTTGAAAGGAGTTTTTCAAAGAAAGACCTCGGTGAAGTTGCTTACATATTGAGCATCAAGATCTATAGAGATAGATCAAAACGCTTGATAAGTTTTTTCAATGAGTACATACCTTGACAAGATTTTGAAGTAGTTCAAAATGGAACACCAAAGAAAGAGTTCTTGCCTGTGTTACAAGGTGTGAAATTTAGTAAGACTCAAAACCCAACCACGGCAGAAGATAGAAAGAGAATGAAAGTCATTCCCTATGCCTTGGCCATAGGTTCTATAAACTATGCCATGTCAGTGTACCAGATCTATTGTATACCCCCTTTGAGTTTGGCAAGGAGTACAATAGTGATCTAGGAGTAGATCACTAGACAACGGTCAAAATTATCCTTAGTGGAATAAGGATATGTTTCTCGATTATGGAAGTGACAAAAGGTTCGCCGTAAAGGGTTACGCCGATGCAAGTTTTGACACCGATCCGATGACTCTAAGTCTCGATCTAGATACATATTGAAAGTGGGAGCAATTAGCTAGAGTAGCTCCGCGCGAGCATTGTAGACATAGAAAATTGCAAAATACATAACGGATCCGAATGTGAAAGACCCGTTGACTAAGATTCTCTCACAAGCAAAACATGATCACACCTTAGTACTCTTTGGTGTTAATCACATAGCGATGTGAACTAGATTATGAATCTAGTAAACCCTTTGGGTGTTGGTCACATGGCGATGTGAACTATGGGTGTTAATCACATGATGATGTGAATTATCGATGTTAATCACATGGTGATGTGATCTAGATTATTGACTCTAGTGCAAGTGGGAGATCAAGGAAATATGCCCTAGAGGCAATAATAAAGTTATTATTTATTTCCTTATATCATGATAAATGTTTATTATTCATGCTAGAATTGTATTAACCGGAAACATAATACATGTGTGAATATATAGGCAAACAGAGTGTCACTAGTATGCCTCTACTTGACTAGCTTGTTAATCAAAGATGGTTATGTTTCCTAACCATGGACAAAGAGTTGTTATTTGATTAACGGGATCACATCATTAGTTGAATGATCGATTGACATGACCCAATCCGCTAGCTTAGCACCCGATCGCTTAGTATGTTGCTATTGCTTCCTTCATGACTTATACATGTTCCTATGACTATGAGATTATGCAACTCCGCTTACGGAGGAACACTATGTGTGCTACCAAACGTCACAATGTAATCGGGTGATTATAAAGGTGCTCTCACAGATGTCTCCGAAGGTACTTGTTGGGTTGGCGATTTTGAGATTAGGATTTGTCACTCCAATGTCGGAGAGGTATCTCTGGCCCTCTCGGTAATGCACATCATTTAAGCCTTGCAAGCATTGCAACTAATGAGTTAGTTGCAAGATGATGTATTACTAAACGAGTAAAGAGACTTGCCGTAGAACGAGATTGAACTAGGTATTGATACCGACGATCGAATCTCGGGCAAGTAACATACCGATGACAAAGGAACAACGATGTTGTTATGCGGTCCGACCGATAAAGATCTTCGAGAATATGTAGGAACCAATATGGGCATCCAGGTCCCGCTATTGGTTATTGACCGAGACATGTCTCGGTCATGTCTACATTGTTCTCGAACCGTAGGGTCCGCACGCTTAAGGTTTCGATGATGCTTATATTATGAGTTTATGTATTTTGATGTACCAAGGTTGTTCGAGTCCGGATATGATCACGGACATGACGAGGAGTCTCAAATGGTCGAGACATAAAGATTGATATATTGGACGGATATATTTGGACACCGGAAGGAGAAGTTTGGAGCTCCGGGAGGTTACCGGAACCCCCCGGGAGGTATATGGGCCTTATTGGGCCCATGTAGGAGGAAGAGAGAAGGAGCAAGGGAGGGGGGCGCGCCCCCCCAAGCCCAATCCGAATTGGGGAGGGGGCCGGCCCCCCCTTTCCTTTCTCCTTCCCCCTCTTCCTATTACTACTACTAGTACTACTTCCTAATACTAGTACTCTTTCCTTCCCCCTCCAAATAAGATAAGGAAAGGGGGGAAACCTACTTGGAGTAGGTTTCCCCTCCTCTATGGCGCCCCTTGGGTCAGCCACCTCCTCCCTCCCTCCTTTATATACGGGGTAGGGGGCCCTAGAACACACAAGTTGATCATTGATCGCTTCTTAGCCGTGTGCGGTGCCCCCTCCACGATATTACACCTCGATCATATTGTAGCGGTGCTTAGGCGAAGCCTGCGACAGAGAACATCAAGATCGCCACCACGCCGTCAGGTTGACGAACTCCCCTCGAGCCTCTACCGGATTGGAGATCGAGGGTGCGCCATCGAGCTGTACGCGTGTCAAGAAATCGGAGGTGCCGGAGTAACGGTGCTTGAATCGGTTGGACCGGGAGGACGTACGACTACTTCCTCTATGTTGCGTCAACGCTTCCGCTTCGGTCTACGAGGGTACGTAGACAACACTCTCCCCTCTCGTTGCTATGCATCACCATGATCTTGCGTGTGCGTAGGAATTTTTTTGAAATTACTACGTTCCCCAACATCAGCGTCCATGGCGGCGGCGGCGGACGGACGGGAGGCGGGCGTGCGGCGGCGGGAAGGGTTTGGGGAGGGTTTTGGGACTGAAAGGTGAGTTTGTTTGGTTAGGGTTTTTGTAGTTCGCGGGGCCCGAGTGCAGCGATGGGGAACTCACGGAGGAGACGCGGGAGGCAAGTCAGCTGCTTTGCAGGAAACCCCTGCAGGTGTCGTGTTATTGCATTTCCGCCCAAGCTTATTTACATTGTTATGGGCTTCAGGCCCAGTGTAGGTTGAGGAGCACTGAGCGTGACGCTGGCCCAACACACTAGACCATTACCAGCTGGGACCTGTAATGTTTTTTTTAATCTGACCTGTATTGTTTTTCTAGAGACACAATTTTACGTACATATACTCTTCCCAATTAATGCACTCATGCATATCTTATCCCTACGGCGGCATTTTAGGAAAAATGCCTCTGACTGATGCAGCTATGGAGGTGTTTTAGGAAAATGCCTTGGATTGATGATGATTTGAAGGGATCGGGCTTGCCTGTTCCCTCCCCATGCTCCCATCCGTGCTCCCACTTTATCCTACGGTTGTTTTTTTCCTTTTTCCTTCATTATCTAGTCATCCCCCTGATTTTAACGGGGTGGGCTCGGGCCTTAGTTTGTTTCAATCAAATCAAGCCACGTACACGGGAGCACGGATGGGCGCACGCGCGGGGAGCAGGCAAGTCGCTCGCGATTTGAAGGTGTTTCAGGGAATGCTTCAGGTTGGTGAAATTAGAATACACCGCTTCCAGATTGCAGGGTAGGTACGTTGACCGTAGAGCTGCCGCAGCACCGGCAGGTAGACACCGCGTACAAAACCTTTGCATAGTAGATGTTGCATACGAAACCTCTGCATAGTCTAGGTTTAGTCCTGTATTGCTTACAAAGCAGCTGTTGGTCGTACTTAAGGGGAAATCATCAGCTCTTCCTCAGATAAACTGAACCTGAGGATAGTCATAATGGGAGTAACATAGGTAGCGCCCCTACTACTCACCTGACGACGCGACTTTTGTGAGTGCCTTTTTCAGCCAGGATCTTGAGAAGTTTAGCAACATTTGGAGCAAACGCCCTGTCACGCCCAATATGCGACCCTATCCAAAAGGAACTCGAAGGTCCCACCAAGGATAGACCCGCATATTGGAACGCTTTTGCAAGGTGGATATCCTTACATCAACATTACATAATAGTGGGGATACATCCAAGACATACAATGCCACATGTATACAACAACACAACATATACAAGATCAACATCCGACTACGGATGAAACATAAACAGAAACTCAAACAATATCCACCTGCTATCCCAGTGCCGACCGAACCTATCCCCGATCGAAGAAGCGTAAGAAGAAACTCCAAAACAAGCAACATCGCTCTCGGCCATGATCATCGTGATAACCTATACCGCAAATCGTTGTTGTAGTAATCAGAGCCACGAGGACTCAAAGAATCCCATTACCATGGGTATCAAGACTAGCAAAGCTTAATGGGAAAGGAAGGGGTAAAGTGGTGAGGTTGCAGCAGCGACTAAGCATGATATGGTGGCTAACATACGCAAATGAGAGCGAGAAGAGAAACAAAGGAACGGTCGTGAAGCTAGCAATGATCAAGAGGTCATCCTCAACACCTACTTATGTCAAACATAACCCGAAAACGTGTTCACTTCCCGGACTCCGCGAAGAGACCATCACGGCTGCACACGCTGTTGATGCATTTTAATTCGGATCCGTGACAAGTTATCTACAACCGGACATTAACAAATTCCCATCTCGCCACATAACCGCGGCACGGCTCTCGAAAGTTTATACCTGCAGGGTGTCCCAACTTAGCCCATGACAAGTTCTCGCGATCAACGAAGGAATAGACCTTCTCCCGGAAGACTCGATCGACTCGGAATCCCGTTTACAAGACATTTCGACAATGGTAAAACAAGACCAAAGAAAAGCCGCCCGATGCGCCGACAATCCCGATAGGAGTTGCACATATCTCGTTCTCGTGGCAACACCGATGAGACAAAGCTACGAGTAAAACCAGACTTGAAGTTTCCCGAGGTGGCCTCAGTAGCTCGGTTCGGACCAACACTTAGATAAGCACCGCCCGGAGGGCTAAAATAAAGATGACCTCGGGTTGGCCGACCCAAGGAACGGTATAGGTGGTGGTGAGGCAAATGGTAAAACCAAGGTTGGGCCTTGCCGGACAAGTTTTATTCAAAGCGAACCGTCGGGGGTCCCATAAATCACCCGACCGCGTTAGGAACGCAAAATCCGGGAACATAACACCGGTATGACGGAAACTAGGGCGGCAAGAGTGGAACAAAACACCAGGCATAAGGCCGAGCCTTCCACCCTTTACCAAATATATAGATGCATTAATAATATAAGAGATATTGTGATATCCCAACATAACCCTGTCCACCATGAAGAAATCTTCAACTTCACCTGCAACTAGCAACGCTATAAGAGGGGCTGAGCAAAAGCGGTAACATAGCCAAACAACGGTTTGCATAGAAAAGGTGTCAAAGGTTAGAGGTTCATGGCAATATGGGATGGCTTGATAAACATGTAATAGGTAGCGCGGCATAGCGATAGAACGAAGCAACTAGCATAGCAATGATAGTAGTGAGATCCAGTATAGCGGTCATCTTGCCTGAAATCCCGCAAGGAAGAAGAACGAGTCCATGAAAAAGACGAACGGATGAAGCCGAACCAACCGTAGACGAACGAATCCTCACGATCGCAACGAAACAGGAACTAACAAGAAGAAGCACACAACATAGGTAAACACACCACACATGAACAAGGCATGATGCACAACAAGCATGATGCATGACCAAGCTACATGAAGCTACTCATGGCAAGAGATGATGCAAACAAGAACAACACATCAAGGCAAGTTTAAATGAGGCCGGGAACAACATATAACAATTCCGGTAAGTCCTCATATGCAAATTTCGAAATTGGTCCAGATCTGAATAAACCTTATGTTCAAGTTGTTAGACAGCAAGTTAAGATGCACCAAGATGATCTACACGAGATTCTAGTCAAGTTACATATAAAGTTCATTAGATTCGGAGCTACGGCCTAGAAGATATGAGCAAAACAAGTTAAGCATGGCATTGATGCAAAATGCATACAAACATCAAGCAAAACACCAAAACAAGGATGCAACATGATAATATGAAGCTACATGCAAAAACAAGCAAGTTTCATATAGAGCACACTCAAAATGGAGCAACGGTGCAACACACACACACTATACAAGTCATAACAACAATCTGTCCATAACAGCAACTAGGCATCTTGCAAGCATCAAAATAATAAGCTACAACACCCCAACATAATAAAAAAAGGCATGGGCATGAAGTACAGGTAAAGCATAACAAAACATGAACACTGAGCTATCTCCAGAAATCACTAGAACATGCTCCAAAACACATGGTAAGATTGCAAATAATAACAGTTTCAGACTTTAGCAGAAATAACATCAGGTTGCAATGTTTAGAGCTATGAAACAACATGTTACAGGAACATATTATGGCAAACAAAGGCATGGCATGAAGCTACTAAATGCATAGAACAACAGTGGCGCCCATGTAAACATGGCAAGTTATATTACAGATTCAAACATGGCAGAAACAACAACAAGTAGGCATGTTGGTGAGCTTGAAACACTCACCACAGAGCAATACATGGCATGGTAAGGCAACCAACAGTAAGAAGACATGTTTGTGAAGCTAAGCATGGCAAGTGCAAGGTCATAGGGTGCATGGAACACTAGCAAAACACATGGGAACTAGTGAACTTAATGTTAACAGTCGACAACATTATCAAGCAACTTTGGAGCAAGATAACAACATGTTCCAAAGAGGCTATAATTGCAACTAAGGGCATGAATGGATAGAGCATGACATGTAGATCAAAACATGTTTATAGAACATCTCCAGATTATGCATAGAATGATTAGTAGAAGCATGTTTACATAGCAACAAAATATAATGAATCTGCCTAGCAAAACAAGAACAAAGAAGTACCCTCCTTAACAAGCTCGATGCACTCAGCACACAACTCACAAAAATATATGGGTTGCACCTCTGGAAAGATGGCATAGCATAGATCAAAACACATGTAGACATCAACCTCTTAGGATGCACACATCAAACATGGCAAAAATGACAAATGAGTAAGTTATAACAGTTTCAGCAGATTAACATCAACATGCACTCTTCCAACAGCATTTCGGGCATCAAGATGAGCTCAAATGAAAATGATGCAATGGAATGAAATGAAGTACTTGTCGGGATGATCAATTTGACATATTACACGCACGAAACGGAGCAGTATGCAGCAAGTTATGATGCGATGAACATGGCATGATTATGCAAAATATTGCGGGACTTAGACGAAAATTCAACCTCGGTTTGACCGGATCCAGATCTGAGCACGGGCACGGTTCACGAGGTTGGCCGGGGCGAGCTCGCCGGAGATGGACGTCGGAGAGGAGGGAGACGACGCGGAGGACGAAGGGGCGGCGGCCGGAGGCGGCGAGCTCAGCGAGGGGGGGCGGCGGTGCGGGCAGGTGCCGGACGGCGGCGACGGAGGACGGCAACGCTGGCCGGGCCGACGACGAGGCGGCGCGGACGACGCGACGGGCGGCGGCGTAGTGGAGGCGAAGCGGAGGCGAGGGGCGCAGGGCGGCGCGGCGGCGCCGCCGGGCGACGGCGGAGACGGCTTCGCGGCGGGCGCAGACGGCGGCCGGGGCAGCCGGAGGGCGCGACGGCGTTCGGCGGAGGCGGAACTGGCGGCGCGGATCGAGGCGGCGGGCGGCGATCGGAGGCGCGGCGCGCAGCGCTGGCGCGACGGTGGCGCGGGCGAAGCGGCGGCGGCGGACGTGCCAGCGGGCCTCCCGGGGCTCAGCTGGCCGGGCGGCGGCGGCGGCGCCGAGCGACACGTGTCGCGCCCTGTTGGTCCGGGCGGTGGCGGACGTGTCCGCCCAATCGGACACGCCCGTGGCGCGAGAGGAGCGGCTAGGGTTTGACCGCGAGAATTTCGTGAGGCCACATATTTATAGGTAGAGGGAGTTAGGAGAGTCCAAATGAGGAGCGGTTTTCGGCCACGCGATCGTGATCGAACGACCGAGAGCATGGAGGGGAGTTTGCTGGGTTTTGGGCCACTTTGGAAGGGGTGTTGGGCTACAAGTCAAAGAGGGCTTTTACGGTTACCCGGTTAACCGTTGGAGTATCAAACGACCTTCAAATGGCATGAAACTTGACAGGCGGTCTACCGGTGCTATACTAAGGCCGCTTGACAAACCTCGGGCCATTCCGAGAAAGTTTAACACCCGCACATGAAAAGAGGCAAAAGGGGAACGCCGGAGGACATAGGAGTGCCGGATTGCAAAACGGACAACGGGGAAAATGCTCGGATGCATGAAACGAACACGTATGCAAAATGAAATGCTCATGATGACATGATAAAATGCAACACGCAAGCAAATGACATGGCAAAGACGGCGAATAACTGGCAGACACCTGGCGCATCGAATCCGGGGCGTTACAACACTCCTCCACTAACAAGAGATCTCGTCCCGAGATCTTAGGACCGAGACGGAAGGGAAAAAGGATGAGGTGAAGTAAGAACTCAAGAAAAAAGCAAAGAATCGAGAGCACTCGAGAAGAAGAGAGGAAAAACGAGAATGACAAGAATCGAAAGCTCACGAAATCCTACAGACTATGAAATCACTCCGGGGAAATCAGAAGTGTTAGGTAAGATCCTGGGAAAAGACCTGTGGGTTAGGGCCCACTAAAAAAACACCGTTGAAAAGGATTGTTGAAGAGATAGATGATGCACCGGAACAATGAAATATTTGAATGAGGTGACCACCTCGAATTAATTGGAACACAGACGAATCTCCTGAGATGTCTTCTGAACTCCGGAATGATTGATGGCAAGAGGCAATCGAGCAAGGAGAACACTTGATCCAAGGAAAAGAATGTGATCAACACCGAAAAACTTGAATTGAGTCCACCGGAAAAAGAAAGGGCTGAAGAATGACAAACGAGACGAGAATTCACCGGTTGAAATAATTGAGGGAAGACTGAAGAGGTTCTGCACGAATGAAATAGATGGTCGAGAGAGAGTCAGACTCCGGGAAGAAGAGGGTGGGAGGGCGGGAAAACAAAGGCAACTTAGAAGGGGGAAAGCCGACGAATATCTTGAAGAGAAAACACCAGTTGAAATCACTGAGGAAAGAAAACAAAGACTTCGCATGAGTAGGATGGGTACTCGATTACGGACTCCGGTTCCGAGAAGAAGAAGGGTGGGCGGGTGGGAAAATAAAACACTGAGGATTGAACTCAAAGATGAAGATGCTCGAGTCAACTTGACGAGAAATGCATCGGATGAAAAGAGCTGAGAACCAACGAACGAAAAACCAAATGCATGAACCTAAAGAAAATTTTGAATGGGAAGAGGAGTAATTCAAAACACCTACGTCAAGATTCCTCACCAGAGCGACGAAGGGGCTGAGGAGTAAAAAGAATTCCTACTCTCTGATATAACTAGACTCCGAAAACAGTTTTCTTCTAGACTCAACAACAGCCAAACTACACGATCAATCAATGGGGCTCTAGGGTTTGTCGAGGCTCGATACCAACTTGAACACGCCTAATATGCGACCCTATCCAAAAGGAACTCAAGGTCCCACCAAGGATAGACCCGATATTGGAACGCTTTTGCAAGGTGGATATCATTACATCAACATTACATAATAGTGGGGATACATCCAAGACATACAATGCCACATGTATACAACAACACAACATATATAAGATCAACATCCGACTACGGATGAAACATAAACAAACTCAAACAATATCCACCTCGCTAGCCTGCATCGCCGACCGAACCTATCCCCGATCGAAGAAGCGTAAGAAGAAACTCCAAAATAAGCAACATCGCTCTCGCGCCATGATCATCGTGATAACTCTGTACTGCAATCGTTGTTGTAGTAATCAGGAGCCACGAGGACTCAACAATCCCATTACCATGGGTATCAAGACTAGCAAGGCTTAATGGGAAAGGAAGGGGTAAAGTGGTGAGGTTGCAAAGAGCGACTAAGCATGATATGGTGGCTAACATACGGAAATGAGAGCGAGAAGAGAAACAAAGGAACGGTCGTGAAGCTAGCAATGATCAAAAGGTGATCCTGAACACCTACTTACGCCAAACATAACCCGAAACCGTGTTCACTTCCGGACTCGCCGAGAAGAGACCATCACGGCTACACACGCGTTGATGCGTTTTAATTCGGATCTGTGACAAGTTATCTACAACCGGACATTAACAAATTCCCATCGCCACATAACCGCGGCACGGCTCTCGAAAGTTTATACCTGCAGGGTGTCCCAACTTAGCCCATGACAAGCTCTCGCGATCAACGAAGAATAGACCTTCTCCCAGAAGACCCGATCGACTCGGAATCCCGGTTTATAAGACATTTCGACAATGGTAAAACAAGACCAGCAAAGCCGCCTAATGCGCCGACAATCTCGATAGGAGCTGCACATATCTCGTTCTCGTGGCAACACCGGATGAGACAAAGCTCGAGTAAAACCAGACTTGAAGTTTCCCGAGGTGGCCCAAGAAGTGGCTCGGTTCGACCAACACTTAGACAAGCACCGCCCGGGGCTAAAATAAAGATGACCCTCGGGTTGGCCGACCCAAGGGAAGGGTATAGGTGGTGGTGAGGCAAATGGTAAAACCAAGGTTGGGCCTTGCTGGACAAGTTTTATTCAAAGCGAACTGTCAGGGAGGTCCCATAAATCACCCGACCGCATTAGGAACGCAAAATCCGGGAACATAACACCGGTATGACGGAAACTAGGGCGGCAAGAGTGGAACAAAACACCAGGCATAAGGCCGAGCCTTCCACCCTTTACCAAATATATAGATGCATTAATAATATAAGAGATATTGTGATATCCCAACATAACCCTGTCCACCATGGAGAAATCTTCAACTTCACCTGCAACTAGAAACGCTATAAGAGGGGCTGAGCAAAAGCGATAACATAGCCAAACAAAGGTTTGCATAGGAAAGGTGTCAAAGGTTAGAGGTTCATGGCAATATGGGATGGCTTGATAAACAGGTAATAGGTAGCGCAGCATAGCAATAGAACGAAGCAACTAGCATAGAAATGATAGTAGTGAGATCCAGGGTAGCGGTCATCTTGCCTGAAATCCCGCAAGGAAGAAGAACGAGTCCATGAAGAATACGAACAGATGAAGCCGAACCAACCGTAGACGAACGAATCCTCATGATCGCAACGAAACAGGAACTAACAAGAAGAAGCACACAACATAGGTAAACACACCACACATGAACAAGGCATGATGCACAACAAGCATGATGCATGACCAAGCTACATGAAGCTACTCATGGCAAGAGATGATGCAAACAAGAACAACACATCAAGGCAAGTTTAAATGAGGCCGGAAGCAACATATAACAATTCCGGTAAGTCCTCATATGCAAATTTCGAAATTGGTCCAGATCTGAATAAACCTTATGTTCAAGTTGTTAAACAGCAAGTTAAGATGCACCAAGATGATCTACACGAGATTCTAGTCAAGTTACATATAAAGTTCATTAGATTCGGAGCTACGGCCTAGAAGATATGAGCAAAACAAGTTAAGCATGGCATTGATGCAAAATGCATACAAACATCAAGCAAGCACACCAAAACAAGGATGCAACATGATAATATGAAGCTACATGCAAAAACAAGCAAGTTTCATATAGAGCACACTCAAAATGGAGCAACGGTGCAACACACACACACACTATACAAGTCATAACAACAATCTGTCCATAACAGCAACTAGGCATCTTGCAAGCATCAAAATAATAAGCTACAACACCCCAACATAATAACAAAAGGCATGGGCATGAAGTACAGGTAAAGCATAACAAAACATGAACACTGAGCTATCTCCAGAAATCACTAGAACATGCTCCAAAACACATGGTAAGATTGCAAATAATAACAGTTTCAGACTTTAGCAGAAATAACATCAGGTTGCAATGTTTAGAGCTATGAAACAACATGTTACAGGAACATATTATGGCAAACAAAGGCATGGCATGAAACTACTAAATGCATAGAACAACAGTCCCTTACTGACCATGAGCCAAAAAGGCACAGAAAATATGATGGCGCCCATGTAAACATGGCAAGTTATATTACAGATTCAAACATGACAGAAACAACAACAAGTAGGCATGTTGGTGAGCTTGAACCACTCACCACAGAGCAATACATGGCATGGTAAGGCAACCAACAGTAAGAATACATGTTTGTGAAGCTAAGCATGGCAAGTGCAAGGTCATAGGGTGCATGGAACACTAGCAAAACACATGGGAACTAGTGAACTTAATGTTAACAGGCTGACAGCAACATTATCAAGCAACTTTGCAGCAAGATAACAACATGTTCCAGCAGGCTATAATTGCAACTAAGGGCATGAATGGATAGAGCATGACATATAGATCAAAACATGTTTATAGAACATCTCCATATTATGCATAGAATGATTAGTAGAAGCATGTTTACATAGCAACAAAATATAATGTAATCTGCTAGCAAAACAAAGAACAAAGAAGTACCCTCCTTAACAAGCTCGATGCACTCAGCACACAACTCACAAAAATATATGGGTTGCACCTCTGGAAAGATGGCATAGCATATATCAAAACACATGTAGACATCAACCTCATAGGATGCACACATCAAACATAGCAAAAATGACAAATGAGTAAGTTATAACAGTTTCAGCAGATTAACATCAACATGCACTCTTCCAACAACATTCCGGGCATCAAGATGAGCTCAAATGAAAGTGATGCAATGGAATGAAATGAAGTACTCGTCGGGACGATCAATTTGACATATTACACGCACGAAACGAAGCAGTATGCAGCAAGTTATGATGCGATGAACATGGCATGATTATGCAAAATATTGCGGGACTTAGACGAAAATTCAACCTCGGTTTGACCGGATCCAGATCTGAGCACGGGCACGGTTCACGAGGTTAGCCGGGGCGAGCTCGCCGGAGATGGACGTCGGAGAGGAGGGAGACGACGCGGAGGACGAAGGGGCGGCGGCCGGAGGCGGCGAGCTCGGCGAGGGGGGCGGTGCGGGCTTGTGCCGGACGGCGGCGACGAGGATTTGCAAAGGGCTGGGCAGCAAGCGACGAGGCGGCGGCGACGACGACGGGCGGCGGCGAAGCGGAGGCGAACGGAGGCGAGGGCGCAGGGCGGCGCTGGCGGCGCCGGCGCGGGCGGCGGCGGAGACGGCTCGCGGCGGCGCAGACGGCGGCCATGGGGCGCCGGAGGGCGCGACGGCGTTCTGGCGGAGGCGGGCTCGGGCGGCGCGGACGAGGCGGCGGGCGGCGATCGAGGCGGCGGCGGCGCTGGCGCGACGGCGCGGCGCTGGCGCGATGGCGGGCGCTGCGGGCGAGCGGCGGCGGCAGACGTCAGCGGGGGGTTCCCGGGCCTGGGCCCAGCGGGCGGCGGCGGGCGCCGGAGCGACACGTGTCGCGCCCTGGTTGGTCCGGGGCGGTGAGCGGACGTGTCCGGCCCAAATCGGACACGTCCGGTGGCGCGGAGAGGAGCGGGCTAGGGTTTGGACTGCGAGAATTTCGGGGGAGGCCACATATTTATAGGTAGAGGGAGCTAGGAGAGTCCAAATGAGGAGCGGTTTTCGGCCACGCGATCGTGATCGAACGACCGAGAGCATGGAGGGGAGTTTGCTGGGTTTTGGGCCACTTTGGAAGGGGTGTTGGGCTGCAAGTCAAAGAGGGCTTTTATGGTTACCCGGTTAACCGTTGGAGTATCAAACGACCTCCAAATGGCACGAAACTTGACAGGCGGTCTACCGGTGCTATACCAAGGCCGCTTGACAAACCTCGGGCCATTCCGAGAAAGTTTAACACCCGCACATGAAAAGAGGCAAAAGGGGAACGCCGGAGGACATAGGAGTGCCGGATTGCAAAACGGACAATGGGGAAAATGCTCGGATGCATGAAACGAACACGTATGCAAAATGAAATGCACATGATGACATGATAAAATGCAACACGCAAGCAAATGACATGGCAAAGACGGCGAATAACTGGCAGACACCTGGCGCATCGAATCCGGGGCGTTACACGCCCCCAATACCTTGAGCTTCCGAGGCGTTGTAGAAAGGGAAAACTTTGTTTTTGCCACTCTAGTTCTTGCCCACTTCACTTATGCCACTCTAGAATTCAACATCTCATTTTTGCCATTCTTAGATTTTGACAATATATCACAAATGCCATTCTGTTAGGTCAATGGACGTTTTGACCAAACGGACCAGAGAAAAGACCATATTGCCTTCATTATTTGTTTTGCTTTTGCCACTCCTGTTTTGCCGAATATTACTATTGCCATTAAAGTAACGTTTAGGTTCACCATATAGCTGATGTGTTACAAATTTTGGCATGACCTATTTGAAAATATAACAACACACATAAATACACTATTTTGACCAGAAGTAAGCAAAGTAATAACATCATGACCAGTAGCATAGTAAAGAGGTTAAGACATTTTAAATATCAACAAATTATTTCTTAGGAGTACAAATCCACAACTAATCTAAACAGCAAGGTTCACATGCATATGAACCACCCAAAAGTCAAGCTCCACACAAGTTGAACATAGCACAAGAGTTGCATCACCATGACTACACAATAAGGCATGGTGCTTCACAATATGTAATTGCATTAGCTACACAACAAGCTACACAACAAGGTTCAAATATGCATGGTGCTCCACAAAATTACATGCAGTTGCATCAGCTACACAACTACACAACAAGGTTCCATATGGCATGGTGCTCCACAAAATAACATGTAATTGCACAGGAAGGTTCACAACTTTTTGCTTCTTGTGCTCTTCGATGGAGGACATGAAGGAAATATGCCCTAGAGGCAATAATAAAGTTATTATTTATTTCCTTATTTCATGATAAATGTTTATTATTCATGCTAGAATTGTATTAACCGGAAACATAATACTTGTGTGAATACATAGACAAACATAGTGTCACTAGTATGCCTCTACTTGACTAGCTCATTTATCAGAGATGGTTATGTTTCCTAGCCATGGACAAAAGAGTTGTCATTTTATTAACGGGATCACATCATTAGGAGAATGATGTGATTGACTTGACCCATTCCGTTAGCTTAGCACTTGATCGTTTAGTATGTTGCTATTGCTTTCTTCATGACTTATACATGTTCCTGTAACTATGAGATTATGCAACTCCCGCTAACCGGAGGAACACTTTGGGTACTACCAAACGTCACAACGTAACTGGGTGATTATAAAGGAGTACTACAGGTGTCTCCGAAGGTACATGTTGAGTTGGCATATTTCGAGATTAGGTTTTGTCACTCCGATTGTCGGAGAGATATCTCTGGGCCCTCTCGGTAATGCACATCATTATAAGCCTTGCAAGCAATGTGACCAATGAGTTGGTTACAGGATGATGCATTACAGAACGAGTAAAGAGACTTGCCGGTGACGAGATTGAACTAGGTATTGGATACCGACGATCGAATCTCGGGCAAGTAACATACCAATGACAAAGGGAACAACGTATGTTGTTATGCGGTTTGACCGATAAAGATCTTCGTAGAATATGTAGGAGCCAATATGGGCATCCAGGTCCCGCTATTGGTTATTAACCGAGAATAGTTCTAGGTCATGTGTACATAGTTCTCGAACCCGTAGGGTCCGCACGCTTAAGGTTTCGATGACAGTTATATTATGAGTTTATGAGTTTTGATGTACCGAAGGAGTTCGGAGTCCCGGATGAGATCGGGGACATGACGAGGAGTCTCGAAATGGTCGAGACGTAAAGATCGATATATTGGACGACTATATTCGGAGTTCGGAAAGGTTCCGAGTGATTCGGGTATTTTTCGAAGTACCGGAGAGTTACGGAATTCGCCGGGAGAAGTATTGGGCCTTATTGGGCCTCAAGGGAAAGAGAGAGGGGCTGCCTAGGGCAGGCCGCGCGCTTTCATGGCCTAGTCCGAATTGACTAGGGGAGGGCCGCACCCTCCTTCCTTCCCTTCTCTCTTCCCTTCCTAGTCTCCTACTCCTAATACATGGAAGGACTCCTAGTTGGACTAGGAAGGGGGAATCCTACTCGGTGGGAGTAGGACTCCCTAGGCGCGCCATAGAAGAGGGCCGCCCTCCCTCCTCCACTCCTTTATATACGGGGTAGGGGCACCCCATGGACACACAAGTTGATCTTCGTGATCGCTCCTTAGCCGCAGGCGGTGCCCCCTCCACCATATTCCACCTCGGTCATATCGTGGCGGTGCTTAGGCGGCCATGCGTCGATAGAACATCATCATCGCCACCACGCCGTCGTGCTAACGGAACTCATCCCCGACACCTGCTGGATCGGAGTCCGGGATCGCCATCGAGCTGAACGTGTCTGAACTCGGAGGTGCCGACGTTCGGTACTTGGATCGGTCGGATCGTGAAGACGACGACTACATCAACCGCGTTGTCATAACGCTCGCTTATGGTCTACGAGGGTACGTGGACAACACTCTCCTCTCATTGCTATGCATCACCATGATCTTGCGTGTGCGTAGGAAATTTTTGAAATTACTACGCTCCCCAACAAAGGCATCCGAGCCTAGGTTTTATGGTTTGATGTTATATGCACGAGTAGAACACAAGTGAGTTG